>JACEEZ010016744.1:265000-382500 GCA_016584305.1 Chionoecetes opilio
TTTCTTCAGAGGAAATTGACAGTATAAGGACCGAAAACTAATGATAATGTTTTAGCATCCCAGGTGAAATAGACAAGGGAAGAGTTGACAAGTTTGTTAACTAAGGAGACGAAGTTGAAGAGGACCTATGAAGCGATACTAAGCTTCAAAGGTCACAAGAAGAAGAAGACGACACCACCAGAGTTTCATTTCCATCAAGGATCACAAGCTGGCGTGTGTACTGCAGGTGGCAAATTCTGGTGAGCCTCGAAGTGGTGTCCTGTCCGTGTGTTTGGTGCTGTCTTGGTGACCACCATAATAGTTTTGAAGATCCAAGAAGAAAATAGAAATTGCGCTTTTAGCTCTTATCACAATACTTTTCACTCCCAAAAAACAGTTCTTTCATACCGTTGTGGATAACTTGATACGTATAGTTACAAATATTTTCCTCTCTGTTCCTTTTCAAACATGTGATCTACCTTAAGGCCGCGTTTCACCAAGCGAATCGATTCCCTTGGTGTCGTCGAGTGATTAGCGCCTGGAAGTGGTAAGCTCAGCACCCTAGGTTCGAGTCCCGCCGGGTGCAATTCTTTCCTCTATCGTCAAGTGGCTGAAGTCTACCTACAAGCCCATTAGCCCTAACCTCTTCGGCGAGTGCATCAGAGGACATCAGAGGGCGGCATGAGCTTTTACAGGCATCACTATATACGTAAACCGTGCCTACACCACCACAGGCCAACCATCACAGCCCTCATCATATAGGACCCAGAGAGATATACATTCAAGCCTTCAGTGGTAGAAAAATTATACCTATAGGCTCTATAGGGACGCGAGTAAAAGAAAAGAGAAAAATACGAGTTGTGTAAGAGTAGAAGAATGAGGTTTTTTTCATCATACATGGGATTATTTAAGACAGAAAGATGGTAAGCAAGAAATAAATAGATAAGGATGAGAAAACAAGGTAAGGAGGAGAGAGGACTTGTGAGAAGAGGAAATGTGAGGAAATGGTGGGGAGAAATGGTGGGGAGAAATGGTGGGGGGAAATGGTGGGGGGAAATGGTGGGGAGAAATGGTGGGGGAAATGATGGGGGGAAATGGTGGGGAGAAATGGTGGGGGGAAATGGTGGGAGAAATGGTGGGGGGAAATGGTGGGGGGAAATGGTGGGGAGAAATGGTGGGGGGAAATGGTGGGGAGAAATGGTGGGGAGAAATGGTGGGGGAAATGGTGGGGGGAAAATGGTGGGGGGAAATGGTGGGGGAAATGGTGGGGAGAAATGGTGGGGGGAAATGGTGGGGGGAAATGGTGGGGAGAAATGGTGGGGGGAAATGGTGGGGAGAAATGGTGGGGAGAAATGGTGGGGGGAAATGGTGGGGGGAAATGGTGGGGAGGAAAGGGCAGACAGATATGTAGGCTGGCGAGAAAATAAGAAGGGAGCCAGAGGACAAAAGAGGAGAGGAAGGTGTGTAGGAGAGCAGGGCGCACCTAGGAATATTTTTTTCGGGAGTCATAAAAATGGAAATTCCTAGAAATGGATAGAAAAAAACTTCAGTCTTTTAGAAGAGAAAAACCAGTCTTGAGTTTTTACTTGAGCCTGGGTTAGGTATTACCGTAACATATTTTTTTAATAGAAATTGATCTTCTCTCATATCTCCTCTACTTAGAAGTCTATTTGTAAGGTGTTTTGTATTGTTAATTATTAAAAAAAATATATATGTAGCCTATTTATATATGTTTCTTGAGCTATTTTGGTCATTTATTGAAGAAAATAAGTTCTACATTTAGTAACACCATCTGTTTATCCCTATATTATACATATTATTTATATTTGTTGTACATTAAGTCACGAGGGATTTTAATGTTTCAATATATATCGATTATTTTCGCATCGTCTCCGGTATTGATTATGGGTTCCAAAAGTTGATTTCATTATTTTTGGGTCTCGGTCTGGGACTATTTTTTGTTTACATTATTAATCGGCCCTATTCTTCCTTATATATGAGGTGAAGAAGAAAAATAGGAAGAAAGAAAGGGTAGCATGGCCCCTAAGCCCCTCTCCCCCCCTTGGTGCGCCCCTGGAGGGACATGTAAAGTGGAAGGACGGAGTAGAAGGTGAAGGAAGGGAAGAGGAGGAATGTTGACAAGGGATAGGATTAAAGAAGGACAAAAATACAGTAGAAAAAGGATGGAGAATTAAGGGGAAAGGGAAGAATCGAGGCACGTGATGCAGAGAGAGGGGGAGAGAGAGAAGAGAGGAAGAGGGAGAGAGAGAGAGAGAGAGAGGAGAGAGAGGAGGAGAGAGGAGAGAGAGAGGAGGAGAGAGGAGAGGAGAGAGAGAGAGAGAGAGAGGAGAGAGAGAGAGAGAGAGAGAGAGAGAGAGAGAGAGAGAGAGAGAGAGAGAGAGAGAGAGAGGAGAGAGAGAGAGAGAGAGAGAGAGAGAGGAGAGAGAGAGAGAGAGAGAGAGAGAGGAGAGGAGAGGAGGAGAGAGAGGAGGAGAGAGAGAGGAGAGAGAGAGAGAGAGAGAGAGAGAGAGAAAAGAGAGAGAGAGAGAGAGAGAGAGAGAGAGAGAGAGAGAGAGAGAGAGAGAAGAGAGAGAGAGAGAGACGGGTAACGTAAGAGAAGACAATAGCAAGGAAGGGCATGGACGAGAAGAGGTAACGTAAGCCTTGAATCTGGCTGCCTTTATACTCGCCTTCGCCTCCCAAAACCTCGTCCTTTTGGAGTTGAAGAGAAATATTTGTGTCGGAGCATTTAACGGCGTATTTCCTTGATTTAATCCTAATGAATCATATATATCTTCCTCTTCTGTTCTCTTTCTTCCTTCTTTTCCCAATTCTTCCCTTCCCTTCTTCCTTCCCTTCCCTTTCCTAAATTTCTTTCTTTTCCCTGTTTTCATATTTTCATTTTCCCTCCTTTCTTCTCTTTCCTTCCCTCCTCTCTTCCTTTCCTTCCCTTCCCTTGCCTTTCCTCTTCCCTTCCCTTCCCTTCCCTTCCTCCCTCTTCCCTTCCCTTCCCTTCCCTTCCCTTCCTCCCTCTCCTCTCTTCTCTTCTCTTCCCTTCCCTTCCCTTCCCTTCCTCCCTCTCCCTTTCCTCTCTTCTCTTCTCTTCTCTTCCCTTCCCTTCCCTTCCCTTTCCTTTCCTCTTCCCTTCCCTTCCCTTCCTTTCCTCCCTCTTCCTTCCCCTTCCCTTCCCTCCCTCCTTTCCCTTTCTTCCTTCCTTCTTCTTCTTTTTCTATTCCTTCTCTCTCTCTCTCTCTCTCTCTCTCTCCTCTCTCTCCTCCTCTCTCTCTCTCTCTCCTCTCTCTCTCTCTCTCTCTCTCTCTCTCTCTCTCTCTCTCTCTCTCTCTCTCTCTCCTCTCTCTCTCTCCTCTCTCTCCTCTTCTCTCTCTCTCTCTCTCTCTCTCTCTCTCTCGCTCAAAATATCGCAAATAAATCGTAGGTGGTAAGCGGCTTGGTCCCATGTCGATTGAATAATTTTGAAGGGGGGCTTTGGGCTAAAAACACTTTAGGAGTATTAGATTACAGGAAAAACTCTGCATTAACGTCTTGCCGCACTCCACAAACTCAGTAGACTCATGGACGATTGTGTGCGTGTGTGAGTGTGTGTGTTGGAATCACACGGAACACAAAGGGTTGGAATCACACGGAACGTGGTCTACCCCGAGGCACTTTGACCAGTGACCAACGACAGCAACAAGACGATTGGATTTTGAACTCACATTGTTGTTTAAAATATACTACTACTACAAACATCAATACATGGGTCGGAAGGGCCTAGAAGCACTTGTTACTGTACTGTAGAAGCCAAGCCGGTGGAATACAGGAGGAGGTGAGGGCATAAGGGGGCAGCGAATCAGCTCTGTAGAAGCAGCTGAGTGGTCTATTGTCTCAAGTGACGACGCAAGGGAAGTAATCACACAAGGTACTGATTACTCGCCCAGGGAAGCGGATGTGAGGGGCCTTTCACTACATACTCCGGCAGGAACTCAGGGCGACAACTTTGGCTCGCACTGTCGCCTCTGCTGCCAGTGAATCAACTTCCTAATTTACATTACACGTCCGCTTATGCCGGTAACAGATGTAACGCCTGCTCACTAACATCCCTTCATAACCCTTCGTAACGCCTATAGATACGCAAATATAATTCTTAACACCAGCAACCCTCCATTTCCGTCTATTAATCAATGCAAACTAAACTCAAATTTACAAACTAAAAATATCTTTGATGGGGATGAAAGGTGGATGATTTATAATTTGATGGGGATGAAAGGTGGATGATTTATAATTTGATGGGGATGAAAGGTGGATGATTTATAATTTGATGGGGATGAAAGGTGGATGATTTATAATTTGATGGGGATGAAAGGTGGATGATTTATAATTTGATGGGGATGAAAGGTGGATGATTTATAATTTGATGGGGATGAAAGGTGGATGATTTATAATTTGATGGGGATGAAAGGTGGATATAGGTAGTGTTAAGTAAGTAACAGGAACTATCACGTGTAGGTCTCCCATCCTCTTGTAGCTTCCTTATTTTCTTATGTTCTTATGTTATCTTGACGCACGTTTATCCCTAGCCACTCGAGTCTTGTGGAAGAAAGTTGTGCCACAAAAAACGGCGGACGACTTCGAACATTTGAAATGCGGGAGGCGGCCTAAGTGAATGAGAGAGAGAGACAAAGAGCAAGAGCAAGAGCAAGAGCAAGAGCAAGAGCAAGAGAAAGAGAAAGAGAAAGAGAAAGAGAAAGAGAGAGAGAGAGAGAGGAGGAGAGAGAAGAGAGAGAGAGAGAGAGAGAGAGAGAGAGAGAGAGAGAGAGAGAGAGAGAGAGAGAGAGAGAGAGAGAGAGAGAGAGAGAGAGAGAGAGAGAGAGAGAGAGAGAGAGAGAGAGGAGAGAGAGAGAGAGAGAGAGAGAGAGAGAGAGAGAGAGAGAGAGAGAATGTATGAAAGACAAAGACAGACAACAGTGAGCTAGACAATACAAATCCGTTAATTTCAGAATCGCACAGAAACTTGATTCTTAAATTCATTCTTTCACCGCGCTTCCATTCCCACCTGTAACGCTGGCTTGTTTTATAACGCAAAGCTTTCACGCCAAAAAACACAGACCCAGACCCAGACCCACAGACACAGACACACACAACAACACACACACACACACACACACACACACACACACACACACACACACACACACACACATTGATATGGAACCGTCACACACAATGACTCGGAAAGAAATATTTTGACAAACACCGCCATAAATCACACACAAACGCACGCAGCGCTCGGGCATCCGGGAATAACTCTTCGCCATAACAATTACATCCATCGTTTTTCAAGAGCATTTCTGCCTCACCTCCGTTTCCCCCTCACCAAATGGCTTCACCCATATTAATAGCGACGGAACTTTTTCATCCTATTCTTACCAAACCTGAAAGTATTATAATGAGAAAGTATTAGGGTCGTCCCATAAGTCGTACCGTACGTAAGTCATCGGTCGAGGGGTCACGCGCAGAGACGTTTAAGTCATCAGTCACAAGTCAGCGAGCCACCCTCCAGCGGCTATCACCCTAATGACTTACCATCGCCAGCAGGATTCTGTGTAAAGACTCACAAAATTTTATGTTACAGATTTGTTATTTAGAGAGAGTGAGTGTGAACTGTCTATTGGTCTGTCTGTCTGTTTGTCTATCTGTCTATATGTCGGTCTGTTTGTCTATCTGTCTATATGTCGGTCTGTTTGTCTATCTGTCTATATGTCTGTCTGTTTGTCTATCTGTCTATATGTCTGTCTGTTTGTCTATCTGTCTATATGTCTGTCTGTTTGTCTATCTGTCTATATGTCTGTCTGTTTGTCTATCTGTCTATATGTCTGTCTGTTTGTCTATCTGTCTATATGTCTGTCTGTTTGTCTATCTGTCTATATGTCTGTCTGTTTGTCTATCTGTATCTGTCTGTCTGTCTTTCAATTTGTCTATATGTCTGTCTGTCTTTCTGTTTGTCTGTCTATCTATCTGTATGTATGTCTTTCAGTCTGTCTTTTGTGTCTATCTATCTGTCTATATGTCTGTCTATATGTCTATCTATCTGTCTATATGTCTTTCCGTCTGTCTTTCCGTCTGTCTGTATGATTGCTTAACTGTCTGTATGCATGTCTATTGGTCTGTTTACTTTGTCTAGCTACCTGTCTATGTCTTTCAGTCTGTCTATCTGTCTATATTTCTGTCTGTGTCTGTCTATATGTCTTTCCGTCTGTATGTCTATTTGTCTAAATGATTAACCGTCTATATGTATGTCTATGAATCTGTCTCTTTGTCTATCTCTCTATCTATATGTCTTTCTGTTTGTCTGTTCGTCTGTCTGATTCCTTAACTGTCTATGTAGGTCCTTTACAAATGCTATGTTCAATAAATTTACATATTTTCAGTGTAACGCCAATAACAACGGCGTGCCAGATACGACACAAGGGTTCGGATCCCCGGCAACTTTTATTATTCTGTTTCTATAATTCTGTATCTTTTGTTGACTTGCCCCCCCCCCCCCCCGTCTTTGCAATGTCCTCCCCTTTTTCTCAATACACCTGTAAACTTGTAAACTGATAAGGGATCGTGCAGGGGGCCGAAGGGAGGCAGTAAGACAAGCCAAGAGCCGCGAAGATTAGCAAGGAGGAGGATAATGCCTTAGACAGGGCGTGTGTGGTGGTTGGGGGAGACTGGAAACAGGATAATGAAGCAGGATAATGAGGGGGTGAAGCGGAGTTCCGGGAAGCGAGAGGCAGAGAATGGAGAGAGAAGGATTTAATAAGGAGTAATGAGTGGGGAGCAGAAGCTATAGAGTGCTGAGGTATAGTCCATCTTTTTTAACGAGGCGAAAATTCCATTCTATCTTAAGGTCTCATGCTTAAAATGATGCCTGTGTTTACCTGATAATATGGTTAACTATGATAAAATATAACTGAAATTTAGAAGAAGCGTAGTATTCCCTTCTCCTGGCATCAAATATCAGGTAGTAAGCAGCAAGGGGGCAGCAACTGAGGAAGGTGAAAGGAGTCGGGGAGTAGGGAGAAGAAAGGTGGAAGGCGCCCTCCACTACAAACCTCTCCACACGCTGACTATGCATTATTCCAAAGCAGGTTCCGACACTTCACATAAAGATCCGGTTCCTTGATGAATCCCAGATAGAAAAATATTAAATGTGACCTTTTTTTACTTCCCTTTTGACGCCTTGATAACATAACATGAGCCTGGCACGGAGGTATATTGCCGTTCTCTGGAATAATATAGCCTGGCCCGGAGGTATATTGCCGTTCTCTGGAATAATATAGCCTGGCCCGGAGGTATATTGCCGTTCTCTGGAATAATATAGCCTGGCCGGAGGTATATTCCGTTCTCTGGAATAATATAGCCTGGCCCGGAGGTATATTGCCGTTCTCTGGAATAATATAGCCTGGCCCGGAGGTATATTGCCGTTCTCTGGAATAATATAGCCTGGCCCGGAGGTATATTGCCGTTCTCTGGAATAATATAGCCTGGCCCGGAGGTATATTGCCGTTCTCTGGAATAATATAGCCTGGCCCGGAGGTATATTGCCGTTCTCTGAATAATATAGCCTGGCCCGGAGGTATATTGCCGTTCTCTGGAATAATATAGCCTGGCCCGGAGGTATATTGCCGTTCTCTGGAATAATATAGCCTGGCCCGGAGGTATATTGCCGTTCTCTGGAATAATATAGCCTGGCCCGGAGGTATATTGCCGTTCTCTGGAATAATATAGCCTGGCCCGGAGGTATATTGCCGTTCTCTGGAATAATATAGCCTGGCCCGGAGGTATATTGCCGTTCTCTGGAATAATATAGCCTGGCCCGGAGGTATATTGCCGTTCTCTGGAATAATATAGCCTGGCCCGGAGGTATATTGGCCGTTCTCTGGAATAATATAGCCTGGCCCGGAGGTATATTGCCGTTCTCTGGAATAATATAGCCTGGCACGGAGGTATATTGCCGTTCTCTGGAATAATATAGCCTGGCCCGGAGGTATATTGCCGTTCTCTGGAATAATATAGCCTGGCCCGGAGGTATATTGCCGTTCTCTGGAATAATATAGCCTGGCCCGGAGGTATATTGCCGTTCTCTGGAATAATATAGCCTGGCCCGGAGGTATATTGCCGTTCTCTGGAATAATATAGCCTGGCCCGGAGGTATATTGCCGCTCTCTGGAATAATATAACCTAGCCCGGAGGTATATTGCCGTTCTCTGGAATAATATAGCCTGGCCCGGAGGTATATTGCCGTTCTCTGGAATAATATAGCCTGGCCCGGACGCATATTCCCCAACTTTATGTGAGTATGTGGTTCCCTAATGAAGACGCTGTATCTCCGGCTGTATCTCCAAAACTAACCATAAGATTTTCTCGAAAATACCCTCATTGTGATTCGCACACAAAGTTACCATGACATACAGGGAAACCTACCCTAACTCAGCGTAACCTAACGTAACCTCACCTGACGTGTTCAAGAATAAATGCGACATACTATTCCAGAAAACGGTAATATGCTGCCTGGACCGCCGTCATGATTATGTTTAACGTCCGCTGTCTCATCACTCATCATCAGCCTATGACAGCACACCCACTCTGTGCCTCACCACTGTAACATATCGCCTCAACTTACTTTTGTTTCCAACTCTCCGTCTGAACTCTACGTGACGCCTACTCATATGCATTATCGCCGTCAAGAATAATTTTTGTGATCCTGTTAGGTGCTTTTGCTGTCCAGAGATGTGGTAACACACAAACTATGACTCTACATCAGCACGAGTCTTTGTAAAAATGGTTCAGTGCCTCATCTAACACCAGGAGTCTGTGCATCAGCTTTGTTCATCACCGCCGTCAGAAAGCTGTGACATCATCTTTGTGCTTCAGCCGCCGCAAATGTCTACGTGCGTCATCTGTGCCTCACCTACTCTCATGGATCTGTGCAACCCTTGTTATGTGTCTCCCCACCGCCAGGAGTCTGTTCAGCACGTGGTATGTGTCTCAGCGTCGTCAGGAATCGGTTCAGCACTCGTTCTGTCTCTCCCCATCGCCAGGAGTCTGTTCAGCACTCGTTCTGTGTCTCAGCGTCGTCAGGAATCGGTTCAGCACTCGTTCTGTGTCTCCCCATCGCCAGGAGTCTGTTCAGCACTCGTTCTGTGTCTCAGCGTCGTCAGGAGTCGATTCAGCACTCGTTCTGTGTCTCAGCGTCGTCAGGAGTCGGTTCAGCACTCGTTCTGTGTCTCAGCGTCGTCAGGAGTCGGTTTAACACCCGTTATCTGCCACACCATTGGGATTTATGTAACATTCGCTCTTTGCCTCCTGTCATTAGGTGTCTGTGTAACATACGTTCTGTGCCTCACCGTCGTCAGGATTCTTTGTAACATCGGTTCTGTGCCTCGTCACCACCAACAGTTTATGTACCATCCATTCTTAGCCTCACAGTCGGCAGGTGTCTGTCTGTGTAGTAGCCGTTCTGTTCTTCACATCACCAGATAATATGTACAACACCCATTCCATGCCTTAGTGTAATCATGAGTATCTAACACCTGGTCTTTGCCTCTCTGTCGTCAGGACTATTGTGTAACACCAGATCTGTACCTCACTGGCATCAATTAAACACTAACTCTGCGGCATTCTCTCGAGTTCTCTGATTCTTCTCTCTCTCTCTCTCTCTCTCGCTCTCGCTCTCGCTCTCGCTCTCGCTCTCGCTCTCGCTCTCGCTCTCGCTCTCGCTCTCGCTCTCTCGATGCTGCAAAACGGGAATGATGTCGAAGAAAATATTGACTCAACTCTCCTATTGCGAGGCCCCGAAATGATCAGTGATATTTAAGTGTTGGTTTGGGAGAGGAGAGAGGAAAGGAAGACGCTGAGACGGGAGGAAATTGATAGTGTAATACGAGAAAAGCAGGAGCAGGAAAAGGCAGGAGGGAGATGTAAAGTGACAATAGAGGACGAAGAGGAAAAGGTTCAGGTGTTGGAGGCTTAGATGTATAGAAACTGAGCTGGAAATTTTGAGGAGAGAAAATTGGAAAAGAAGAGAAAGGGTGGATGATTGAGGTACTTAATTTAGGATGAATACATAGGAATACATTGGAATAACAGATACCAGGCTAGCTATTGGTCTATAACGAGGATGTCTGCTGAACTGCTCACTACTAACTATCAACTACTTGTAAGAGGAGGAGGAGGAGGAGGAGGAGGAATACATAGGAAGAACAGATACCAGGCTAGCTATTGGTCTATAACGAGGATATCTGCTGAACTGCTCACTACTAACTATCAACTACATGTAAGAGGAGGAGGAGGAGGAGGAGGAGGAATACATAGGAAGAACAGATACCAGGCTAGCTATTGGTCTATAACGAGGATATCTGCTGAACTGCTCACTACTAACTATCAAACTACTTGTAAGAGGACAGGATACCATGTCCCTAAAGAAGATAGGAACATGGAAGTTTCGTAGTGAAGAATGAAAGGATATGAAGTATGTTAACTACAACTACCACTAACACTAATCGATCCGGGGGACGATATAATATAATTCGCAGGGCAATATCAGAACCCATTTACTTATGTAAGAGGAAGTAGGACAGAGAAAGGGGAACGTTGTCAATGGGAGGAAATTCGAAGATAAGAAATATTAGAAATGGGATGCTATAGAGATGCAGTGAGCCTTGGATACTCAAGACAATGGGAAAGGGAAGTTTAGAAGAGGAAATGGGAGAAGCGAAATATTGGAGCAGAAGAAACACGAATGAAAATAAAACTTGAATTAAAAGACGAGTGGAAAGAGGGAGAAAAGTAACAAGAAAGAGGATGAGAAGAGAGAAGATGAAGAAGAGGAGCCGGTAATACGAGGAAGAAGAAAACATTGAGAATAAAAGGACAAGAAGAAAATAAAGTTACGAAGAACGAGTAAGACGAGAAATGAAAAAATACTGAGGAAATAAAAATGGCAAGTAGGAGAGTGAAAAGGCTAGAAGGTTATAAGAGATATGAAGAAGAAACAACGGAAAGAATAAGGTGGACGAAGAGACTGTGAAGGATAAAAGGAACTAGTGATAAAGAAAGAAAGAAGGAGGAGGAGGATGCGAGCCTTAAAATTAGGAACAAATGTGAAAGAGGAGGAGGAGGAGGAGGAGGAGGATACTGCGATGATTAAAGGGGAAGGTAGAGAGAGAGAGAGAGAGAGAGAGAGAGAGAGAGAGAGAGAGAGAGAAGGAGAGAGAGAGAGGAGAGAGAGAGAGAGAGAGAGAGAGAGAGAGAGAGAGAGAGAGAGAGAGAGGAGAGAGAGAGAGAGAGAGAGAGAGAGAGAGAGATTAATAGGGGTATAATTAATAGAACGACTTGGAGAGAGAAAGAGACCGCGCGAGAGGAGAAGAGAGAGAGAGAGGAGAGAGAGAGAGAGGAGAGAGAGAGAGAGAGAGAGAGAGAGAGAAGGAGAGAGAGAGATGAGAGAGAGAGGAGAGAGAGAGAGAGACGAGGAGAAGAGAGAAGAGGAGGAGGAGAGGAGAGAGAGATTAATAGGGGTATAATTAATAGAACGACTTGGAGAGAGAGAGAGAGAGCGCGGGAGAGAGAGAGAGAGAGAGAGCGCGGGAGAGAGAGAGAGAGAGAGAGAGCGCGGAGAGAGAGAGAGAGAGAGGGAGAGAGAGAGAGAGAGAGAGAGAGAGAGAGAGAGAGAGAGAGAGAGAGGAGAGAGAGAGAGAGAGATTAATAGGGGTGTAATTAATAGAACGACTTAGAGAGAGAGAGAGAGAGAGAGAGAGAGAGAGGAGAGAGAGAGAGAGAGAGAGAGAGATTAATAGGGGTGTAATTAATAGGAGAACGTCTTGAGGGAGAGCGAAGGAGATGGAAAAATTTGATGATGGTTAAAGCGTACGAGGAGGAAGAATTGGAGAGAGAAAGAGGGAGAGAGGAGGGACACAGACATGCGTACGTACATCAGTCAGATATAATTATGGAAGGGAAGGGAGAAGAGAAGGGACAAGGGAGGAGGAGGAGGAAGAGGCGGAGAGTGTGTCAAAGGGATGGCAAAGAGAGATAAGAGAGACGTCAGGAGAGGAATGACTGGCTGAAGAACTTTGAAGAGGAAACTAAAGAAGAGAGGAATACAGAGAGGAGGAGATAACAGGGAAAATAGAGACGTCGTAGAGGAATTACGTCTCTATGAAGAACTTTGAAGAGGAAACTAAAGAAGAGAGGAATAAGGAAAGGAAGAGATAACAGGGAAAATAGAGACGTCGTAGAGGAATTACGTCTCAATGAAAAACTTTGAAGAGGAAACTAAAGAAGAGAGGAATAAAGAGAGGAAGAGATAACAGGGAAAATAGAGACGTCGTAGAGGAATTACGTCTCTATGAAGAACTTTGAAGAGGAAACTAAAGAAGAGAGGAATAAAGAGAGGAAGAGATAACAGGGAAAATAGAGACGTCGTAGAGAAATTACGTCTATGAAGAACTTTAAAGAGGAAACTAAAGAAGAGAGGAATAAAGAAAGGAGGAGATAACAGGGAAAATAGAGACGTCGTAGAGGAATGACGTCTCTATGAAGAACTTTGAAGAGGAAACTAAAGAAGAAAGGAATAAGGAAAGGAGGAGATAACAGGGAAAATAGAGACGTCGTAGAGGAATTACGTCTCCATGAAGAACTTTGAAGAGGAAACTAAAGAAGAGAGGAATAAAGAGAGGAAGAGATAACAGGGAAAATAGAGACGTCGTAGAGGAATTACGTCTCAATGAAGAACTTTGAAGAGGAAACTAAAGAAGAGAGGAATAAAGAAAGGAAGAGATAACAGGGAAAATAGAGACGTCGTAGAGGAATTACGTCTCTATGAAGAACTTTGAAGAGGAAACTAAAGAAGAGAGGAGTAAAGAAAGGAGGAGATAACAGGGAAAATAGAGACGTCGTAGAGGAATTACGTCTCTATGAAGAACTTTGAAGAGGAAACTAAAGAAGAGAGGAGTAAAGAAAGGAGGAGATAACAGGGAAAATAGAGACGTCGTAGAGGAATTACGTCTCCATGAAGAACTTTGAAGAGGAAACTAAAGAAGAGAGGAATAAAGAGAGGAAGAGATAACAGGGAAAATAGAGACGTCTTAGAGAAATTACGTCTCTATGAAGAACTTTGAAGAGGAAACTAAAGAAGAGAGGAATAAGGAAAGGAAGAGATAACAGGGAAAATAGAGACGTCGTAGAGAAATTACGTCTCTATGAAGAACTTTGAAGAGGAAACTAAAGAAGAGAGGAATAAAGAGAGGAAGAGATAACAGGGAAAATAGAGACGTCTTAGAGAAATTACGTCTCTATGAAGAACTTTGAAGAGGAAACTAAAGAAGAGAGGAATAAAGAAAGGAGGAGATAACAGGGAAAATAGAGACGTCGTAGAGGAATTACGTCTCAATGAAGAACTTTGAAGAGGAAACTAAAGAAGAGAGGAATAAAGAAGAAGAAGAGTAGCAGGGAGAAAGAGATATACAAGAGGATAAGGATAATGATGAAACTAAAGAAGAAAGGAATGAAGAAGGGAGATATAACAGGGATAAAGAGATGTAGCGATAAGGATGATGAGAAGAGGTGAGAGGAGAGCGATGTATGAAAGAGTTGTTGATGAGAAAGAGGAGGAAAGTAGAGTGGCTAACGATATGATAAGATGGAAGTGTACAGCGAAGAGCAGGGGAAAGAAGAACAAGAGGGGGAAGGCGAATAGAAGCGTGGCCACCGAGATGACAAGGCCTGATGCATCGCCCGTGACGTCACACCATGCGGATCCCACCGAGACCACCGAGAGACGAGGCCTGGTACATCGCCCGTGACGTCACACCATAAGGATCCCACCCGCTCCGCTCCCCGTACAAGTTTACCTACCTAATATAATGTTTATCAGTATAAAAGATATACTGTTATCTTCGGAAATGTTTGTTCTATAATATTATCAAATAAAAAATCGTAAAACACACAAAAGAAATGCCATTATGAGACTTTCAAGAAATATGCATTAAATTAAACTTCGCCATTTAATATTTTGCTCGAAAACTTTTTACATGGAGAATATCAATAGCAGCGGAATTTAATTAGCTTTCCATTGATATATTTCGTTTAGTCATAAATGAATTAGCAGCATGCATAAATTAGCGTTAACTAAATATAAAATATCATGAAATCGGGTAATTTCCTACCTAATATATGTTTATCAGTATAAAAGATATACTGTTATCTTTGGAAATGTTTGTTCTTTAATATTATCTAATAAAAAACCGTAAAACACACAAAAGAAATGCCATTATGAGACTTTCAAGAAATATGCATGAACTTAAACTCTTCGCCATTTAATATTTTGCGTGAAAACTTTTTTACATGGAGAACATCAATAGAAGCTCTCTCTCTCTCTTTCTCTCTCTCCCTCTCTCTCCCTCTCTCTCTTTCTCTCTCTCTGTCTCTTTCTCTCTCTCTCCTTTGATATTCCCTCTCTCTCTCTACCTTTATGCAGTCAGAAATGGTCAGAAATGGAACACACACGTTTGTTCGGATGACCGCACACGAGCCACTATTTGTGGACGTCACCGAAAAAGTGGCTACAAAGTGGCTATCGGGTCCATTTTCTCGGGAGTGCTCACCGCGAGTGGCCGGCGATGGAAACCGTGGCTTCAAATCATTGCGTCCACACGAGACACTTTTCGCGTATGACCGAGACTCTCACTTCTCGGTCATTAGGGGACTGATTGGAAGAAGCGTCCTGGTGGCTTCTATAGGGGTGGTTCACTGTGACATTTTGATTACGGAGGTGGAGAAAAGACCAATTCTCTGTGATTTTAAAATGAAAGAATATATTTTGACTGAAATTTTGATTACGGAGGTGGAGAAAAGACCAATTCTCTGTGATTTTAAAATGAAAGAATATATTTTGACTGAAATTTTGATTACGGAGGTGGAGAAAAGACCAATTCTCTGTGATTTTAAAATGAAAGAATATATTTTGACTGAAATTTTGATTACGGAGGTGGAGAAAAGACCAATTCTCTGTGATTTTAAAATGAAAGAATGTAGTTTTGACTGAAATTTTGATTACGAAGGTGGAGAAAAGACCAATTCTCTGTGATTTTAAAATGAAAGAATATATTTTGACTGAAATTTTGATTACGGAGGTGGAGAAAAGACCAATTCTCTGTGATTTTAAAATGAAAGAATATATTTTGACTGAAATTTTGATTACGGAGGTGGAGAAAAGACCAATTCTCTGTGATTTTAAAATGAAAGAATGTAGTTTTGACTGAAATTTTGATTACGGAGGTGGAGAAAAGACCAATTCTCTGTGATTTTAAAATGAAAGAATATATTTTGACTGAAATTTTGATTACAGAGGTGGAGAAAAGACCAATTCTCTGTGATTTTAAAATGAAAGAATGTAGTTTTGACTGAAATTTTGATTACAGAGATGGAGAAAAGACCAATTCTCTGTGATTTTAAAATGAAAGAATATAGTGATTAACATGTAAAAGAGAAACCAGGGAATGCTGAATTATGTTTTGATAAGAAATGATACACACTACGCTATTGGGGTTCTGTTCTTACCTTAAAGTTTCTGCTAGCTTTTCTTCTGCCGGCATACATTACTCATGATCGTGTTCTGATGTGATATTACAGGTTTAATTATGGTAATCAGATTATTAAATGTTTCTTCAGCCATCATGAAGTAATATATTTTTTTTCAGGGTAAAAATTTAGGACTTCAAATAATATGTAGAACTCTCCCCGTCGCAGTCTTTGGCTAATCATAGAGTGTACTTTCTTCTACGTATCATTTTCGCTCGTTTTAGTAACAGAGTGCAGACACATGCACCCTCTACGGAGTCCAGGGTGACACTGTTGGGAAATTCATCTGTGACCACCACAAAAAAAATTCGTGTGCGGGGACATGTTGATAGTGTCAGCCACTTTTTTAGTGGTCAGTGGCAGCCATGGGCAACTAATAGTGTCCCGTGTGTGGGTAGATACTGTCAACTGCATTTACTTTATGTCCTGAGCAATGAGTTCTTTGTGTTCTTATCTCCTGCTCTCAGTCATCTATTCTAAGCCACATTTATGTAACCGTCTAGTTAGATCATTCTCGTCGTAACTATCTTTTGGACTACATAGGGACAAGTTAGTTCGTGGAGTCAATAGGGAGTTTTAAAAGGAAACTAGACAATTTCATGCATGGGGATGAAAGGTGGATGTAGGTAGTTTTAAGTAATATGAACTAGCACGTGTAGGTCTCCCAGCCTCTTGTAGCTTCCTTATGTTACTATGTTCTAAGTTTCTAACCACCATATCATGAGTTACCTAATTTATTCAACGTCATTCCAGCAATGCTATTTTAACGCTGCAGTTGTCACCTAGAACAGAACGAATTTTGCAGAACATTTCACAGGAGCACCGGTATCGCTGTCAAATATCTCGGTAATCTTCAGAAAACGAGAGTGTAATAGAATCCCACGAATATTTGATTAGATTCCTTCTTGTTTGCCCTGTAAACATCAAGAAGACATCTGAAGACTCGCCGTGTTTACACAAGCATTTGCCGACGCACTCCTCTCCGAATTATTTTCTCACGGCGGTTATGAAATGTGGGGAAAAGGTTTTATTTTGACTGAAATTCCGTAGATCTGGTTTTTTCTTCTTCTTAAATCGTGTGGCGCACAAACATGTTTTTGAATTGCTACACCAGATAGTTTACATGGAAAAGGTGTGGGCAGAGTCAGCAAAAGAGAGGGGGGAAATAAAAGTAGTGAATGCACTCAGTCCACTATTGAAGTAGCAAAGCAGTAAAAGATGGAAAAGAAATGCAATCAGAATTCCGGGCAGAAATTATTAAAAATGTAGATAGTCCCGCACTGCCAAGACGGATGCAAGCAAAAAAGATGGGGCATACGCTATGCTGCGCGTGGCTTCGGTGCTCATCTCCGTGGCATTACCTCTTTGAGCCTGTGGTGGGTGAGGACCCGTTACCCCGGGACACAGGGCTAGTGTGACATCCGGGTTACCACAGTTACCTTCCCCAGGTTTCCCCAGGTACCCATTTAGCAACACCGAAAAGGAGGAAGAACAGCTGGGTAGGCTGGTCACCGACTTGCCCTGGCTTGGATTCGAACCAGGACCCGCAGATTCGTAGCCTTGCGCGCTAACTACTACACCACGGAAGCGACAACTCAGAACAAAGGTGGAAAAGAAACGCAATCATAATTCTGGGAGGAAATTATAAAAGATGCAGATACTTGCCAACTCTTGCACTGTCAAGACGGACACAAGATTGGGTTAAGAATAGTTAAGGATTGTGGCCGTTTACAGTAACTACCACGCGCCGTTCTCGTCTCCCAGCCTCTTGTAGCTTCCTTGTATTCTTAAGTTCTTATGTCTGTAGCTCCAAGATGGTATTAGCTTTCATACTCAACGGCAGTATGAAAAGACCTTTACGTGCTACGACTTATAGGCAATGTGAAAACTCGTAGTGAAAACATTAGAAGACCACTGCTGAAGATAGAAAATAGATTACACAAAAAAAATAACTGGACAGAAACTATGGCAATTTGTGTTTCATTGCACCTCACTACCCTGGAACACACAAGGGTGGTCGAGTGGTCAGCGCCTGGCAGTGGTAAACTCGGCGTCACGAGCTGAAGTCGAGCCAGGTCTTTGCTACAAGTGATGAGTTCGAGTTCCGCCGGGTTCAGTTTTTTTATCCTTCGTCGAGTGGGTCAAGTCAACCCACATGTCGCCCATCAACCCTACCTTCAACGGCGAGTGCATCGGAGGACACAGGGGGCGCCATGAGCTTGAACAGGCGTCACAATAAATATTCTGCCTGCGCCACCACGGTTGAGGGCCGACCATCATAGCCCTCAATATTAATGATCCTGACCTTGAGGGTTAAACTATTAATCTACCATGGGGGGAAAGTCTGCAGGCGCTATAGGCACACACGTAACAGAAAGATAGATCAATGAAAATATGAAATAAAAAATATCAGTTCGTAATTCATATAAAATAATAAGCAAGCGTTCACATTTTATTGCTTTTGGGAAATAGGGAAAAAAATAGGTTCACAAATAGGGTGGTAAATGATTGGAAATGGACTCAGTCGTCAGGTTTTGATTTGATTCTCTTACTGTCTTCTTTATAGGGACTGGCAACTAAGCGGGCTTTGTGTTACCCATTTTTGTTGTGCCCTTGGCCAGTTCCTTGTGATGTAAAAAAAAAAAAAAAAAAAAAAAAAAAAAAAAAAAAAAAAAAAAAAAAAAAAAGTGGTCTGCGGAGTCAATAGAGAGAGAGCTTTAAAAGGAGGCTGGATAAATTCATGGATGGGGATGAAATGTGGATGTAGGTAGTGTTAAGTAAGGGAACTATCACGTGTAGGTCTCGCGGCCTCTTCTATCTTCCTTATCTTCTTATGTTCTTATAATTTAACTTTCTCCTTGAGTACGTCAGAAGTCATGAGGCGATGCATTGGTGGCAGCAAGAACCTAAGTTTTGGCAGGCGCAAAAAGGAAGGACGGGGTGTTGCCTTCCTAACAGACCTGAAATAAGTGGATCAGAGCGACAAAAAAAAAAAAAATCTGTTTATTTAATTAACTTAGGCGGCGTGTGAGGCTAGTAATTTCCTGCTTTACGACGGAGCTTGATGTAATAACCGAGGTAATTACGTGAGTGGAAATCCAGTGACGACTTTCTGCAGTACTTCTCATTTAATTCCCTCAATATATATAACTTTTGAGGCATCGATCTAGAATATCATGCGTACGTATAGTTGTGGATCGGCTGTAGTAATAGTATTGTAATAGTAATAGTATTGTAATAGTAATAGTATTGTAATAGTAATAGTATTGTAATAGTAATGATATTGGGAATGGTAATAGGTAGTAAAAATAATAATGATAATAATAATGTTAATAATAGTAATGATAATATAATAATAAAAATGATAATAATAATTGTAATAATAATGATCATAATATTAATGATAATGATAAAAATATTATGATGATAATAAAATGATAATAGCAATAATGAAAAGAATAATAGCAATGATAATGATAATAATGACGACTGTTTTATCACTATTAACATCATTACTGTTTTCATTGTTCATGTCATCAGCAGCAGCAGCAAAAGGCAGGGTGGGAGGTCTACCGGGAGCTTGCTATTGACCCCTTGAGACGCAGATCTTCCCTTTGATATATATATAAAATAGTTTATTGTTAGCCATAAAATTTCGAAAAGTGACTTAATATACCAAACTAGCTAGTGAACAAGGGTAATAACAGGTCATATCTATAGACTATTGCTTACTTTAATTAAAATCATCTAAGGGTTGGCAAATTACAATGGAAGTTACGTTATGGGTCTCATGAGGTTAACTGGCTCGGGTTGGATCTTGGGGCATACACGTATAGAACAAGACTGAATCCTGGGGCATACACGTATAGAACAAGACTGAATCCTGGGGCATACACGTATAGAACAAGACTGAATCCTGGGGCATACACGTATAGAACAAGACTGAATCCTGGGGCATACACGTATATAACAAGACTGAATCCTGGGGCATACACGTATAGAACAAGACTGAATCCTGGGGCATACACGTATAGAACAAGACTGAATCCTGGGGCATACACGTATAGAACAAGACTGAATCCTGGTACATACACGTATAGAACAAGACTGAATCCTGGGGCATACACGTATAGAACAAGACTGAATCCTGGGGCATACACGTATAGAACAAGACTGAATCCTGGGGCATACACGTATAGAACAATACTGAATCCTGGGGCATACACGGATAGAACAAGACTGAATCCTGGGGCATACAAGTATAGAACAAGACTGAATCCTGGGGCATACACGTATAGAACAAGACTGAATCCTGGGGCATACACGTATAGAACAAGACTGAATCCTGGGGCATACACGTATAGAACAAGACTGAATCCTTTGATATAAAACTCCTCAGTCTCAGGATAAAACACTTTGATTATCGTCCATTATTCCTCATCAAACGAAGGAGGGAAAGGCGATTTAGATCTATAATAAAAAATATAATCTTTCATTCGATATATGATTGCCCCCGTTCTTACACCTGCTGCCGACTAGACGCTCTCAGGATTAATTTAAAGAGATTATTTATATTTCATTGACTGCCTCTTTGTGTTAGGCTCATGATGGTCTAATTATGTACCATGATAAACATCGTTAGTGAGGTTATTTTCTCCAATTGTATATTTTGAGTGAAGAAAAATATATATAGTAGTTCATTCCAAGCCGTCACTTATTGTCTTGTAATCACGAATGTCTTATAATTATAATAATTTCATCTGAGACGCCTGAGATTTCAACATGAGAAAGATTTGGAAAGGAAAGAAGCTACACTCTTAGAAAAGAAGGGTAGGAAAAGGGTAGAAAAAGGGTATTTGTAGTTATGAAATACTGCTACCCTTTATCTACCCTTACAAATATACCCTTTTGCAACCCTAAATATACCCTTTTCCAACCCCAAATATACCCTTTCTCATCCCTCTCGTCTAAAAAGGGTAGATAAAGGGTAGATGAAGGGTATAATCAGCAGCATCTACCCTCCAGCCTGGACATAGGGTATAAAAAGGGTAGTGATGGTGTGATGTAACAATTCTACCCTTAATATACCCCCCATTTCTGAGTGTGTAGGTGTCACTCAACATTTGTCCTGCCACGAGTGGTATCAGTCGGCAAAGGACAAATGTTGAGTGACACCTAGTTTCTTTCCCTTCCAAATCTTTCTCAAGTCCAAAGACATCCTTGCCATCTTGTTTATATTCTTTCGCAATCTTTCCCATGTCCACACTAGCCTTGTTTCCCTTCTTGACACTTCTTGATCTACAAAACAACACCCGCAAGAGTCATCTTCCCTTTTGCATGTCTTCAGCGCTACCCTGAAACATTTTCTACTTGTAACCAATATAACTCTTGCCTCTGATTCAAGAAATGAAAAAAGTAACAAATTCACATATGTTGAAATATTAACTTTGCTCTTACAGTACAATAAATTAACACGAAAATGAATAACACATAACACGAAATGGTTTTTTTCTGAAAAGGAACATACTTTCGTGAGACATATACACGCGAGTCGCTGTGAATAGTGGACGTCCCTTGCAAGCCCCACATACCATTCATGCAGATTCAGTGCGTGCCTGCCAGACTGTGCCTCGCTTCTCCTTCCTCACTGCATGTTTCTTCTATCTGCTGGGACACCTTGACACACACAACTCCATCTCTGCCAGGCCTCTGTACGAAAAGAAACAAGCCTTTGCAGTACACAGTAGGTAGGTAACTTGAAGTGAACTATGGGAACAAAATTTCAATTATCCTATCTTCTCAAGCTTTATTGGAAGGCCACGTCTACACATTGAAAAAGACTGACTAAATGCAATGAAAAATGTTCCTCCTTTGCCTCGGCTCCCCTCCATATGGATTGGCTGCCTCGGGAAAACAAAGAGAGGGGAAGGTGGAAAGTTTAATAATTTGTTTAGAATCCTGATATCTTTAAATTGAACTCTGAAGCCTTCTATCTAACATCCTGGAATACAATGTGAAAAGTCAAAAGTGACATCAGTGCACTTTACAAAACAGGAGAGAAAAGACGCAACAAATGTTGATGTGTTGTTGATTGCCGAGTATGGGAAAATAATTTCTGGAAAGACCAAAATAATGGTGTGCCGAATGCAGCCAAGATGTAGTCATGGTGGTGAAACATGATCATGACGTGCAAAGCAGACGTCGAGGATCAAAGTATTGCAGGCGTCGCGTACGTGTGTGAGGATCAAAAAGGGGAACAGCTTTGTCTATAGGGAGCAGTGCAAGATGATAGGTAGGGGAGAAGAGCGGGGCAGGTTGCATCGAGGGTAGGTTGCATCATTGCCTCTAACTCGCATTAACTTTTTTTATTATTATTATTGTTGTTGCAGTTGTAGTAGTAGTAGTAGTAGTTTATAGTAGTAGTAGTAGTAGTATAGTAGTTATAGTATAGTAGTAGTAGTAGTATTTATAGTAGTAGTAGTAGTAGTAGTAGTAGTTTATAGAGTAGTAGTAGTAGTAGTTATAGTAAGTAGTAGTAGTAAGTAGTGAGTTATAATATGTAGAGTTAGTAGTTATAGTAGACTAGTAGTATGTCGTTCTAGATAGAGAGATTGTAGGTAGTTTATTCGTATATATAGTAGAGTTAAGTAGTTAAGACGATTAGTGTGATAACATGCGATCTAGAGGCAATGATGAAACCATCGATGAACCTGCCCCGACTCACCCTATAGAAGACCGATTGTAGGGGAGCTGATTACTATAAGATAGTAAGTTAACACGTTGTCAAGAGCAGCACTCTAGCTTAATTGTTTATCAACGAGAATGTGAGTGATCCGAGGAAAAGGGAGCGTAAATAGAGCTCAAAGCAATAAGGGAACGTTAATAATTTGTTGTAGCAAAGTAAAATATTATGAAAACATGTAAAGAATGCAGTACTCACTGTACTGTAACAATAGACACGGGAGCCTGCTTAGGCATAACTGTTGGCTGACACAGTGCTGGTGGGATCAAATGTTAAACTGTGTGCAAGGGAGCTCCCGAGAAATTATTGAGGCTTCAAGCAATAAGTTGGAAGCGCGTTTACATGCTCGATTTTTTTACCATAGGCAAATTAAAAGATGTTTTAACATTTGGCCTATAAACCTGTAGGCAGTGACTCCAGGGGTGAGATTGCGACGCCATGGAGGCTCACTGTGAGGGCCATTGATGGTTGGCCCTCGCCCGTGGTGGTGCAAGGATGTTGACAGTGAGGCTGTGATTAGAGTCATGCGCCCCTGTTCTCCGATGCACTTGCTCGCAATCGAAGGGATATAGAGTTAATGGGCAGCATGTGGGTGTTCTTAGGCCACTCGACGATTGCTAAAAGATTTTGGCACCGGGCAGGATTCGAACTCGGTACACTGAGCTTGCCACTTCCAGACGTTAATCACTCGGCCACCGCCTCCCGACTAATATATATAAAATTGTTAGTCTCATTGTTGGTTAATTAAGTTAGAAACGAGGCTGGAGAGCATTTTTTTCTGATGCTGGTCGTTACTATCAATAATATACCATATTTTAAGTAGAGAAGGACGGTAGATGAAATGATGGAAAACACTATATTTGATAAATGATTATATAGAGAGAGAGAGAGAGAGAGAGAAGACGACGAGAGAGAAAAAGAGAAAAAATAGAAAAGAGAAGAAGAAGGAAGAGAGAGAGAGAGAGAGAGAGAGAGAGAGAGAGAGAGAGAGAGAGAGAGAGAGAGAGAGAGAGAGAGAGAGAGAGAGAGAGAGAGAGAGAGAGAGAGAGAGAGAGAGAGAGAGAGAGAGAGAGAGAGAGAGAGAGAGAGAGAGGAGAGAGAGAGAGAGAGAGAGAGAGAGAGAGAGAGAGAGAGAGAGAGAGAGAGAGAGAGAGATGAATGAGAGAGAGAGAGACAGAAGAGAGACAGAGAAGAAATGAGAGAGAGAGAGAGAGAGAGAGAGAGAGAGAGAGAGAGAGAGAGAGAGAGAGAGCTACCACAACATACATTATTTTCGCGTCAGTTATTATAAAGATTCGTCGTAATAGCTTAAGAATTACACACTTATACGGTCAGGACATGTTCTTCGTTGCACTGGAATTTTAAACCTCGCATAGCCATTGTTTGTGAGGTGACATACACACACCTGCAGCAGATAGGGAGTCTTGTTGCGGCAGAACCCTCCGCGTTATAATCCCCACCGATCGCAGCTGTACAGAAAGAAAGAAAGAACCGAGGTGGCTGAAAGATTATCCCGAGGAAAAATGTTTTGGCGAGTGTTAAGAGAATCCTGAGTGCGAGTGAGGGGATAAGAATTCTTTTGGTTTTCTGACTCTTTGTCTGTCCAAATCTACAAGAAGAATTACTACCCAAATCTACAAGAAGAATTACTACCCAAATCTACAAGAAGAATTACTACCCAAATCTACAAGAAGAATTACTACCCAAATCTACAATAAGAATTACTACCCAAATCTACAAGAAGAATTACTACCCAAATCTACAAGGAGAATTACTACCCAAACCTACAAGAAGAATTACTACCCAAATCTACAATAAGAATTACTACCCAAATCTACAAGAAGAATTACTACCTAAATCTACAAGAAGAATTACTACCCAAATCTACAAGAAGAATTACTACCCAAATCTACAAGAAGAATTACTACCCAAATCTACAATAAGAATTACTACCCAAATCTACAAGAAGGATTACTACCCAAATCTACAAGAAGAATTACTACCCAAATCTACAAGAAGAATTACTACCCAAATCTACAAGAAGAATTACTACCCAAATCTACAAGAAGAATTACTACCCAAATCTACAAGAAGAATTACTACCCAAATCTACAAGAAGAATTACTACCCAAATCTACAAGAAGAATTACTACCCAAATCTACAAGAAGAATTACTACCCAAATCTACAAGAAGAATTACTACCCAAATCTACAAGAAGAATTACTACCCAAATCTACAAGAAGAATTACTACCCAAATCTACAATAAGAATTACTACCCAAATCTACAAGAAGAATTACTACCCAAATCTACAAGAAGAATTACTACCCAAATCTACAAGAAGAATTACTACCCAAATCTATAAGAAGAATTACTACCCAAATCTACAAGAAGAATTACTACCCAAATCTACAAGAAGAATTACTACCCAAACCTACAAGAAGAATTACTACCCAAATCTACAAGAAGAATTACTACCCAAATCTACAAGAAGAATTACTACCCAAATCTACAAGAAGAATTACTACCCAAATCTACAAGAAGAACTACTACCCAAATCTACAAGAAGAATTACTACCCAAATCTACAAGAAGAATTACTACCCAAATCTACAATAAGAATTACTACCCAAATCTACAAGAAGAATTACTACCCAAATTTACAAGAAGAATTACTACCCAAATCTACGAGAAGAATTACTACCCAAATCTACAAGGAGAATTACTACCCAAATCTACAAGAAGAATTACTACCCAAATCTACAAGAAGAATTACTACTGCAGTGTCGAATGTTAGCGTGTTCATAGCATAGCATAGTAGGCCCCGATCCTTAGTATGTAGTCAAGAGTATATGTATATGAATCCAGAAGCACATAACTCAATGGTATTATCATAATTGTATCCCAACTTCACAGACGTATGCAGGCACTTAAAACTTACTGAAATGTTTTGTCCTATGAATGCATGTGATAGATCTTGAAATGTATAAAGACTTGCCTCCTTTTCCTTTACATTACAACGGATTGGTCAAGGACAAAAAAAATAACAAAAAAGGCCGCTGTCTGCCAGTCCCTGTAATGCAGCGAATAAGATTGTAAAAAGGGGGAGGTGAGTTCAGAAGCTGTCTTGGCACTCCTCCCTTGAAGAAGAAAAAATAGATAGTCATGGGAAAGTGGAAAAATTGAAACAGGAAGAAAGTTTCAGAGTATAACAGTGAAAGTGATGAAAGAGTGAAATACTGATTAATTCTTGCATTAGAAAGATGGACACAATAGGGATGAGAATGAGTAGAAAGTCATGTGTAGCGAGGCCGCGGGAGTGGGGAGGTATGCAGTTAGCAAGTTCAGAAGAGCGGTGAGCATGAAAATAACGATTGAAGATAGCAAGAGAAGCAACATTGCGGCGGTGATTTAAAGATTGAAGACAGTCAGTCAGAGGAGAGGAGTTGATGAGACGAAAACTTATGACTACCCTGTTTAGGAGAGCTGTATGAGTGGATCCTCATCAAACATGTGAGACATACTCCATACATGGGCGGATAAGGCCCCTGTACAGAGCAAGCAACTGGGAGGGAGAAAAAAATGACAATGTTGCCATAGGACACCTAACTTCATAGAGGACTGCAAAAACTTTCAAACTCTTTAGAATTTCCTAGCATCCACTTTAAAAAAAAAATCTAAATGCTTCCTCAAAACTGGAAATATGAAAAGTAGTGAATGTTTGTTTCAGTGAGTCGCAGTAAATAACAATAATGGGAAATCACTTTGGTATAAAACACGATATGTCATGCCAGAATAGTGTAGGTCTATTTCTGACATTTATTTCTGGCGTATACACACCAAAAAAACAATGTTGTTGCATTTTTTTTATATGCATGACTGTTTTCATGTTCTATTTTTCCATCGCTGCTTTATTATGAATGTGTTGGTCAGTCCTGAGTTTCGCTTTTCCGTGGATGCAGCCAGAGTGATCCTCCCCCCACGTAACACTGTACCCACGTAACACTGTACCCACGTAACACTGTACCCACGTAACACTGTAACCACGTAACACTGTACCCATGTAACACTGTAACCACGTAACACTAACCACGTAACACTGTACCCACGTAACACTGTAACCACGTAACACTGTAACCACGTAACAGTGTAACCACGTAACACTGTACCCACGTAACACTGTACCCACGTAACACTGTACCCACGTAACACTGTAACCACGTAACACTGTACCCACGTAACACTGTATCCATGTAACACTGTAAACCCACGTAACACTGTACCCACGTAACACTGTATCCATGTAACACTGTAACCACGTAACACGTAACAGGTGGGTGGGGTGGAGCTTACTGCGTGCGTTCGAGTGTGAGTGTGTGCGTGTATGTGTTCGTATGTACAAATGAACCATTCGCAATGTCTTAGAGTGGGTGCGGAATTTATTACTGTTCTTGCTCGGTAAATCTGAGGAAACACAATTATAAACTAAATCCTCTTATGGAAATGTAGTAATGAAGCTTACCGTCGGTGCTGTGTGGTTTGTCTTGGCGTGTGTCGTCGCGTCGCCTTGGAATGCACGTATTGTTGGTGTTTGGGTTGGTCGTTGTGCTTGTTGGAGGTTTGTGTGGGACTGTAGGTGTTGTCAAGTTATTACGTACGAACTGTAAGGGAGGGGAAGGGAAGGGAAGGGAAAGGGAAGGAAAGGGATGGGAAGAGAAGGGAAAGGGAAGGAAGGAGGGGCAGGAAAGGGAAGAAATGGAAAGGGAAGGGAAGAGAAGGGAAGGGAAGGGAAGGAAAGAAAAGGGAATGTGAGGGAAGGTGAGGGAAGGGAAAGGAAGGGAAGGGAAAGGAAGGGAAGGGAAAGGAAGGGAAAGGGAAGAAAAGGAAAGGGGAGGGAAGAGAAGGGAAGGGAAGAGAAGAGAAGAGAAGGGAAGAGAAAGGAAGGGAAGAGAAGAGAAGGGAAGGGAAAGGAAGGAAAGGGAAGAGAAGGGAAGGGAAGGGAAAGGAAGGAAAGGGAAGGGAAGAAAAGGGAAGGGAAGGGAAAGGAAGGAAAGGAAAGGGAAGAGAAGGGAAGAGAAGGGAAGGGAAAGGAAGGGAAGAGAAGGGAAGGGAAGGGAAGGCAACTTTTTTTGACGAGTATTTTCCCCGTAGTAAATAGTTTCATTATTAAAGTATGTCAAAAAAAACTACAGGAAGATTTGCTTTACAGTAGGCATTGTGTTTAGCTGTTACAACATCCACCAAAGACTACTCCATACAGCAGTCTTTGCAGCCACTAATCCTGATTCTCCAACTAAACGCTATATTTATTTACTCTTGCATTTAATTTTCAGTAATAAAACACGTTATTTTTTTCAATCATCCACCTATCCATCTGTATATCACCCATCCATCCTATTGTAAGCAACCATCACTGCTACAAACAAACACTACTGTATTTTTTGCGGACCTAGTTCGTGCTGACGTGGCGGCGCTTTGTATAGTCAATAACCTTGTAGTTGGTACTTGCAAAGTGTCTAGATAGGATGAAAATCTTATCTTATCTTATTTTTGCGGCCATTAATAAATGTTACCAATGTTTCAGAGGCTTTAAATAACAAGTGTACTATATTTATCGAATACTACAACATCATATTTTACCTTTAAGAATTGGGGCAGATTTTTCCCTTAAAGTACGACACCACTTTTCCAAACCTCCACCACGTAATTCGATGCATGGCACACGCACACTCCCTCGTCCTGCAGCCACTACACCTCCTCGGTATTAGCCTATAAGGGGTCGGGGTGAGCCTATACGGGGTGAGGGTGAGCCTATAAGGGGTAAGGGTGAGCCTATATGGGGTGAGGGTGCCTATAAGGGGTGAGGGTGAGCCTATATGGGGTAAGGGTGAGACTATATGGGGTGAGGGTGCCTATAAGGGGTAAGGGTGAGCCTATAAGGGGTGAGGGTGCCTATAAGGGGTGAGGGTGCCTATAAGGGGTCAGAGTGAGCCTATAAGGGGTGAGGGTGAGCCTATAAGGGGTGAGGGTGCCTATAAGGGGTCGGGGTGAGCCTATAAGGGGTGAGGGTGAGCCTATAAGGGGTGAGGGTGAGCCTATAAGGGGTGAGGGTGAGCCTATAAGGGATGAGGGTGAGCCTATAAGGGGTGAGGGTGAGCCTATAAGGGGTGAGGGTGCCTATAAGGGGTAAGGGTGAGCCTATAAGGGGTGAGGGTGAGCCTATAAGGGGTGAGGGTGAGCCTATAAGGGGTGAGGGTGCCTATAAGGGGTCGGGGTGAACCTATAAGGGGTGAGGGTGAGCCTATAAGGGGTGAGGGTGAACCTATAAGGGGTGAGGGTGAGACTATAAGGGGTGAGGGTGAGCCTATATGGGGTGAGGGTGAACCTATAAGGGGTGAGGGTGAGCCTATAAGGGGTCGTGGTGGCCTATAAGGGGTCGGGTTGAGCTTATAAGGGGTCGGGGTGAGCCTATAAGGGTGAGGGGTGCCTAATAAGGGGTGAGAGTGAGACTAAAAGGGGGTGAGGGTGAGCCTATATGGGGTGAGGGTGAGACTATAAGGGGTGAGGGTGCCTATAAGGGGTAAGGGTGCCTATAAGGGGTGAGGGTACAGCGTGAGGTTTCATCAGGTGCTCATTCGCTGATTACCACTGACAGGCGCAGAGCACATATTGATCTAGCGGGCGTCCTCTCACCCCCTCTCTCTGCGTGGCACTGGCGGTGGAATAACTTTAAGCGTCGACCCATTCGCGGCTGCATTGAGCTCTGTTGACACAGTTGAAGGGAGGAAGGGAGGAGGGGGAAGGCATGGATGGTAGGGGAGGTAGGTGGTAGGAGGGAAGAGGTGAGAGAGGAGAAGATGAGGTAGACAATGAGGAGGGAGTATATGAAGGAGAGAGAGAGAGAGAGAGATGGAGGAGGGGGGAGAGAGAGAGAGAGAGAGAGAGGAGGGGGGGGAAAGAGAGAGAGAGAGAGAGAGAGAGAGAGAGAGAGAGAGAGAGAGAGAGAGAGAGAGAGAGAGAGAGAGAGAGAGAGAGAGAGAGAGAGAGAGAGAGAGAGAGAGAGAGAGAGAGAGGAGAAGAAGAAAAATAGGAGAGAGAGAGAGGAGAGAGAGAGAGAGAGAGAGAGAGAGAGAGAGAGAGAGAGAGAGAGAGAGAGAGAGAGAGAGAGAGAGGAGAGAGAGAGAGAGAGAGAGAGAGAGAGAGAGAGAGAGGAGAGAGAGAGAGAGAGAGAGAGAGAGAGAGGAGAGAGAGAGAGAGAGAGAGAGAGAGAAGAGAGGAGAGAGAGAGAGAGAGAGAGAGAGAGAGAGAGAGAGAGAGAGAGAGAGAGAGAGAGAGGAGAGAGAGAGAGAGAGGAGAGAGAGAGAGAGAGAGAGAGAGGAGAGAGAGAGAGAGGAGAGGAGAGAGAGAGAGAGAGAGAGAGAGAGAGGAGAGAGAGAGAGAGAGAGAGGAGAGAGAGAGAGAGAGAGAGAGAGAGAGGAGAGAGAGAGAGAGAGAGAGAGAGAGAAGAGAGAGAGAGAGATGAGAGAGAGAGAGAGAGAGAGAAGAGGAGAGAGAGAGAGAGAGAGAGAGAGAGAGAGAGAGAGAGAGAGAGAGAGAGAATGCCGTTGAAAGTAACAAATACATCCTCAAGGAGAACCATTACTCTGCTGTGAGTCAAGGTGAGTGTTGGAGCCACACTGATTTTAGCGGCCGGGGTGCGAGGGTAAAGTGAGGTGAGAAACGGCCAGTTCGTGAAGTCAATTTATTAGACCTCATCTGGCCTTCATTGGTTTCCTGTCGTCCTGTAGATCATCATTCACATGTATTCACCATCCTCAAGCCCTCTATCACTCATATTTTTCTTAGACTTAAATCTTTTCACGAGTGGAGTAACAAGACGCCTTCTGAACTAAATTGGCCCCACCCCCTTCTTATATTCTCCTACTGTTTTCTTTATTGGGACTGACAAGTGAGCGAGCTTTTTGTTACTGCTTTTGTTTTGCCCTTGGCCAGTCCTTTATGATGTAAAGATAAAGAAGAAAATGCGAGTATGCGGCGATTGTCTATAATTGGGTAAACTCACCGATTGATGTCTGCCACCACTACTGATTCACTACAGACTCTGCTCCGTGTCTTCAACTGTCTGCTGTCAGGAACTTCGGTACACTTATCTGGTCAAGGCGGAAGGGGGGTATGGAAGGCCGGCAGCATATTCCCGTTTTCCGGAAGAGTATGTGACGTTTACTCTTGAACACGTCAGGTTAGGTTACGTTAGGTTACAGTTAGGGTAGGGTAGGATATCCCGACAGATGGATGGTAACTTTGTGTGGGAATCACAATGAGGGTATTTTCAAGAAGTTCCTATGGTTAGTTTTGGAGCTACAGCCAAGCGTCTTCACTCGGAAACTACAAACTCCCACACTCTCAGAAATAAGGGGTATATTAAGGGTAGAATTGTTACATCGCACCATCACTACCCTTTTTATACCCTATGTCCAGGCTGGAGGGTAGATGCTGCTGATTATACCCTTTATCTACCCTTTTTAGACGAGAGGGTTGAGAAAGGGTACATTTGGGGTTTGAAAAGGGTATATTTAGGGTTGCAAAAGGGTATATTTGTAAGGGTAGCAGTATTTCATCACTATAAACACCCTTTTTCTACCCTTTTCCTACCCTTTTTTTCTAAGAGTGCATAGAGAACGGGACTAGGCGGCCCGGCAGTGCAGCAGGAGAGCTCTCAAGGGCCAAGGGGTGAATGCTTGCCTCCTCGCAGTGCTCCTCCTTACCCGCCTAAAGAAATATATGTATAACCATGACATTTGCCTGCATCGACCACATACGGTTGTCTCCTTTGTGAATCGTGCCCTGATATATCGGTCCTGTGGAACTGTGGCCGTGCTGGTTGTGTTCAGAGAATATTCACAGATATTGTGAAGACATTATAATACCTATATACGTGTGATTGAGAGAGAGAGAGAGAGAGAGAGAGAAGAGAGACGAGAGAGAGAGAGAGAGGAGAGAGAGAGAGAGAGAGAGAGGAGAGAGAGAGAGAGAGAGAGGAGAAGAGAGAGAGAGAGAGAGAGAGAGAGAGAGAGAGAGAGAGAGAGAGAGAGAGAGAGAGAGAGAGAGAGAGGAGGGGGAGAGGAAAGGATATGAGTGTATAATATATATATACACACACACACACTCATAACCTTCACTCCTCCTCTCCTCTCTTTCTCTCTCTCTCTCTCTCTCTTCTCTCTCTCTCTCTCTCTCTCTCTTTCTCCTCCTCTCTCTCTCTCTCTCTCTCTCTCTCTCTCTCTCTCTTTAATCACACGTATTGATATTATAATATTTTCAGATTATTTTGGCTTGCATAAAAATCTGCATGATGCGTACATATAGACAGCATGCAGGTTTGTTTATCCCCGCCGCCCGTGGTGTGGCCGCCAAGCCCACAGCAGAGTGCCAGCTGGGAGGCCAGATCCGCTTGCTTTGAGCTTCATCCTATTTTTATTTTTTTTGATGCATGGATAGGTCAAAGATATATAAATGTATATTATTTCGACGTGTTTTTAGAATCATTACTTATATAATTTCCATCGACTTTGCGTAAGACCAGTCAGTTAAAAGACAAACCGGCAGCACGGCATATTTACACCGTCAGCTGACCTTAACAAACTAGCAGCCGTCAATGAGTTCATCTAACCTAACCTAACCTATTATTTAGACGTGTTTTTAGAATCATTACTTATATAATTTCCATCGACTTTGCGTAAGACCAGTCAGTTCAAAGACAAACCGGCAGCACGGCATATGTACATCGTCAGCTGACCTAAACAAACTAGCAGCCGTCAATGAGTTCATCTAACCTAACCTAACCTATTCATGCATGAAACACACAGATATAGAGGACGTTTACAGCAAGTGGAATATGGCGTCCAATATGGCGCCCTGCTGTGTGATGGGATACCAGGCCACGAGAAGGGCGCGGGGGTAGGGGGGCCTAAGGGGGGGCGGGGGGCGGGGACGTGAGCAAAAATGTGTCGCAGAACGTGACTATCCGGCCCGGTGTTGCATAAAATAGAGAGAGAGAGAGAAGAAAAACCTCAGCCTTGACCTTTGTCTCCTCGATGAATAAAACACAACAATAAATATAAAATGTAAATAATAACATTCTTCCAACATACAAAAGGCATCAAATCGTTATTCAGGTTGCCGTAATTTAGTGTATCAAGGAGATGACGAAGGCGCTCACTCACCCACAAACACAATAGTTGACGTAGGGCCGGGACGCATAAAATAGGTAACGCCATAAAATAAGTCATACCTTACCTCACCCCCCCGCCATTCCTTACTTATTTACCACAAAATACTCGTTTATAAGTGATTAACCAGGACGTGTGTGTGGTACTGTGGTTGCTGGAGGTACTGGAGGAGACAGGAGAGAAGGGAAGAAGGTATTCGTGTACGCCAATCTCTTCTCTCCTATCTCCTGCAGTACCTCCAGCAACCACAGTACCACACATGTCCTGGTTGATCACTTATAAAGGAGTATTTTGTGGTAAGTAAGTCAAGAACGGCGGGGGGGTGAGGTAAGGTACGATTTATTTCACGGCGTTACCTATTTTATGCGGCCCGGCCCTACGTCAACTATCGTGTTTGTGGGTGAGTGAGCGCCTTCGTCACCTCCTTGATACACTAAATATGGCAACCTGAATAACGATTTGATGCCTTTTGTATGTTGGAAGAATGTTATTATTTACATTTTATATCTATTGTTGTGTTTTATTCATCGAGGAGACAAAGGTCAAGGCTGAGGTCAGGGTCACAGGGCATTCCATCTGCTGTTTCATGGTAGAAACTGTTGTACAGAATTTCCTTGGCATTCGTTTTTTTTAGAACATAAGAGCATAGGAAAATAAGGAAGCTACAAGAAGCCGTGAGACCTACACGTGGTAGTTCCTGTAATATATCTATACGTGTTTTTCCATGCTGTATGATTCCATTCACCCAGTTATTTCACAAACATTGAATTCCTACAAAGTGTTTCAGCCTCTTGCAATCTCCCCTACTATTACAGGCGAAATGTATGGCCCATTAGTACTGCCCTTCCATTAGCTTACAGTAATGTTACTTACCTTAGTTTACGGCAATGGGCTATCTAGAATGCCAATACCCAGCATCCTTATTCCCTACACTTCATTTCCCAACCAAATCATATTGAACACGTAACTTTCTTTAGGACAGTCTAAACACGAGACTGTAGCAGCTCTGGTGAACACCCTGCAGCTCCAAATACAGAAGAAAAAATCCCTTAGTAACATGAGTTTTCTATCATCTGTTTTTGCTCCTTCTTGGTTTTTAACACAAATTCTTACTGTGACATCAACAACTTGTCGAAAAATACACACACACACACACACACACACACACACACACACACACACACACACACACACACACACACACACACACACACACACACACACACACACACACACCCACACCCACCCACACCCACCCACCCACCCACCCACCCACCCACCCACCCACCCTTCAAAGAAAATATTTGATAAGGCTACGCAGACAGGACCCACACGAGTATGTATAGTTCAGGCCTTGGCATCTTTCACACATTCTAGAGTAGCGCGCCGAATGGGGAGTTTTCTAATAAGCTCACGCTCAAGCCTGTTTCTCGCGCTCTCATATCCTCTGCCCTTTGAGCGTGAATGATCTATCATTTACCGTAAACTCCCTGTACTTTTTCGGGACATATCAGAATTACCCTTCAATACAACAACTGAAACAGTTCTTAATAAAAAATGTAGTTTATCATTTTGTTTTTCAGCACTTGAAGAAAATATGGCAAAACATAGAATACTTGAAAACTCAATTTCTTAAAATCGTCATTTCATGGAAACACTGCACGTTCAAGCTGAATGAAGCTTCAGGAAGTATGTACTTGTATGTAAGCTTTCACTGAGTACCTGTTTTGGGTGTATATGTCTCTCTTACGACGAACATTTAACCAAGAAGTAATTTAAGTAATTGGCACCTCAACGAACAGTCCTCTATCGAAGACAATACATGGGTCTTGTTTACTTGTTGTCTTGAAAAAGAGCGGGCTGCAGGAACGCATGCATCCACCGTTATCTGCCTCACCTGTGCCTTCCTGAGGAGACAGGTCAACTACCACGCCTGTAATAGCATCATAGGACATCACCAGGGCTCATAGTGTTCCCCAAGGGATCCTCGCAGCCCTAAAACAAGAACAAAACAAGACTCTTCCCCCCAGTCGTGGATAAGAAGAAGTGACTGATATCAGATCCCGACATCGGGATGGTTTCTTCGGAGATGCTGAACGCCACACTATTTCTTGGTTAAATGTTCGTCGCAAAAGAGACAGACACATCCAAAACAGGTACTCGGCGAAAGCTTACATACAAGTACATACTTCCTGAAGCTTCATTCAGCTTGAACGTGCAGTGTTTCCATGAAATGACGATTTTAAGAAATAGAGTTTTCAAGTATTCTATGTTTTGCCAATATTTTCTTAAAGTGCTGAAAAACAATATGATAAACTACATTTTTTATTAAGAATTGTTTCAGTTGTTGTATTGAAGGGTAATTCTGATATGTCCCGAAAAAGTACAGGGAGTTTACGGTAAATGATAGATCATTCACGCTCAAAGGGCAGTGGATGTGAGATGCGCGAGAGACATCTGGCGGCTTAGCTTCGAAAACTCCCCATTGTGGCGACTCGTTACTCGCGAAAACACGTGGACGCACTCGTAGGTACTCTTGGATAGTCGCCATCAAGTCGTATCAAGTAGTGAGAGTCGTGGCAGGGTCGCGAGGTGTCTTGGGTATGCGTGCGAGGGGCTGGAAACTTTGGACATGTTCAAAATCTGGCCGCGCAATGGTCACGATTTTTGGATGCGTAGCGGATGCGTAGCCGGGTCGTAACTACTAGTATCAACTCGTAGCGACTCGTCATTTATCGTAGCGACTCATTGCCTATTCGTAGTGACTCAAGTAGTGACGGTTGCTCCGTAGAGTAGTGGTTAGCACGCTCGGTTCACAACCGCGAAGTCCCGGGCTGGATCCACGGTCGGAGCTGAGAAACAAGAGCGGTCTCCTTAAAAACACACCGAGCTCCTGTCCACCCAGTAGTGAATGGGTGCTGGGTGTTAGCCGGGGGTTTGTGACGTACCCGCCTCCCGGATCAGTCAGATTAAGTCACCGGGTCGTACACACTCGTAGTAAGCTCTTACAATGTCGTAGCAATTCGTAAACGACTTATAGCAACTCTTAGCGACTCGTTGCAATTCGTCAGCAAAAAAATTGAAATTTCTACCAATTCGCAATGACTCGTGCAGATTCGTGGAGACACTCGTAAGTACTCGTAACTATGCGTACAAACTCTTAGCAAAGTCGTACCAACGCGTACTAATTTGTGATTGGGTACACGAGAAACGACCGATAAAACAGTGTCGGGTGTCAGTGTCGCCTTTTCTCCACGAGTAGACGCCGATTTGGGATTCGGCTACTCGGCTTGCTACTCGAGAAGGTGTGAAAGTGGCTTGACGCTACAACTAGGAAAACACGCAAACATCTCCCACTCTGTGTATTCCTTCATCCTTAAAACACGGGGCCTCACAAGCATAACGTTCCACCGCACAGAAGACAATATTCTACCGCACTAACCCCCGGCCGCATAGTCCCGTTTTCTAGAAGAGTATGTGGCGTTTACTCTTCAACACGTCGGGTTAGGATACGTTAGGTTACGGTTAGGTTAGGTTAGGTTTACTTACTCATGTTATGGTAACTTTGCGTGGGAATCGCAATAAGGGTATTTTCAAGAATATCCTATGGGTAGTTTCGGAGCTACAGCCAAGCATCTTCACTCGTAAACCACATACTCACATAAAGAACGAGAATATACCCCCGGCTCGGTTTCTCCCCACTCCAGCGTCGAGCCCCAATAATACACAGCATAAATATCCTCCAAGACGAAGAGGCCAACACCGGGAAAGTGTAAAGAGGCTTTTCAACACACTGGAAACTAACACTTATTTTTACTGGGAGGGAAACACGAGGCTGCCATGAATTACCGCGCAAACACCCGGGCTGAGACACACCTTTTGAACCTTTTGTTTACACCGTGTGAAGAAGGATGTGTAGAATTCCGTCATGAGGTGTGTCTGGCGAGTACAGATAGAAGATAGAACTTGTAAAAAGATAGAATTTAGAAGTTAAACCTAAGGAAGGAAGGATAATAAATAGCCTATAGGTGTTATAGGCTTCAATGTATAAAGAAAAAAAAGATGCGTATGTAGAATTCCGTCATGAGGTGTGTCTGGCGAGTACAGATAGAAGATAGAACTTGTATAAAGATAGAATTTAGAAGATAAAATATAAGGAAGGAAGATAATAGGCCTACATGCGCTTCGTAAAAATAAAATAATGAGTAACTATGGCGAGGTATGGAGAAAACAAAAAGCAAACAGTAATATAGGATAGGAATTTGGAAACAGTACCTATATATACATAGCAAAATTGTGGGATATTGATGACATGAAATACCCTGCTTCTCTCTCTCCTCCTCCTTCTTCTCTATATGAAAATAATACCTGCCGAAGGGATACATTAGACCACCTATAAATTAATGTTCTTTACTAACATGTCTAGGAGTGCAGAAATGTATCTTGATTTATATGAATTTCTTGAAGTGGATCATCTTGTTAAATGCACGAAGAGCTGAATGTGCTAAAGGCTGTGTAATGCTTCCTTAATGTGTAAAAGGCTCCTAAAGGCTGTGTAATGCTTCCTTAATGTGTAAAAGGCTCCTAAAGGCTGTGTAATGCTTCCTTAATGTGTAAAAGGCTCCTAAAGGCTGTGTAATGGTTTCTTAATGTGTAAAAAGGCTCCTAAAAGCTGTGTAATGCTTCCTTAATGTGTCAAAGGCTCCTAAAGGCTGTGTAATGCTTCCTTAATGTGTAAAAGGCTCCTAAAGGCTGTGTAATGCTTCCTTAATGTGTCAAAGGCTCCTAAAGGCTGTGTAATGCTTCCTTAATGTGTAAAAGGCTCCTAAAGGCTGTGTAATGCTTCCTTAATGTGTAAAAGGCTCCTAAAGGCTGTGTAATGCTTCCTTAATGTGTAAAAGGCTCCTAAAGGCTGTGTAATGCTTCCTTAATGTGTAAAAGGCTCCTAAAGGCTGTGTAATGTTTCCTTAATGTGTAAAAGGCTCCTAAAGGCTGTGTAATGCGTTCCTTAATGTGTAAAAAGGCTCCTAAAGGCTGTGTAATGCTTCCTTAATGTGTCAAAGGCTCCTAAAGGCTGTGTAAGGATGCTGCAGAAAGCCATGTGCTTAGCTAGGATACTGAACTAAGTTTTAACTCCTGTTTCACGTATGATGGGCAAAACACAACTTAATTAATAAGGCCTGGTTATTAAATTCTGGCTTGATATTACACATACCACGCCAAGAATGTGCCGAAATTAATAGAGGGATGGTGGAAGTGCGTAAACTGAGCCACGATTTAACATTTTATAAATATATGGAGTCTTTCATGGTTCATAGTTGTGAAAATTGATATATTCTTCCCACTTGCAATTAGCAGGAGTTAGTTTGTATCATTTGTACGAAACAGTGGTAACATATACAACTATGCAAATGATATCTGACAGTTTGTGATAACCCGTGTGATTGATTTGTCCTTATTACAACTAAGAAAAAATATTATATTCTATACATTTACTTTTTTCACTTTATATATTGTAACTTGGGTTCTCTACGCCGCAAGTAATTTCATTTTGTATGCACTACTGTATTGTATCAACCCCTTCACGCCCAGATCTTTCCTTTGTTATATAAAATCGTCTGTTTTACCCATAAAATTACAAAATCTAACTTAACATACGAAATTAGCTAGTGGTCAAGGATACTAAACTGGTCATATCTATAGAATATTGCTTATATTTATTAAATTGTCTAATGGTAGTCAAATTACGATGGAAATTACGTTCTGGGACTCAAGGGGTTAAGTTTGACCATAGATGTATCTTATCTTATATATATATCTAGGCAAATTCTCGAAATGTTCATGCAATACTTCCAACTCTTTGTGCAGGCAATGACGAATAACTGGAAGAAAAAAAACCAGCCGTCACGAAACAATGATCATGATAATAATGAAAATGACGAAGATGATGACGGTGACGCTGATGGAGATATTTATAGAGATAATGATAATGTTGATAACTATCATAGAAATAGTCATGATATACTGTACATAGATATTTTTCAAAATCTAATAGGCTGGTTTGGAGATTGTGAGTTTGAATGTGATTTAGGCAGTCAGAAATAATGGACAATGAGTAAGTAATTGAGTGCATGCATGTTAAAGATTGAAAGGAGAGAGAGAGAGAGAGAGAGAGAGAGAGAGAGAGAGAGAGAGAGAGAGAGAGAGAGAGAGAGAGAGAGAGAGAGAGAGAGAGAGAGAGAGAGAGAGAGAGAGAGAGAGAGAGAGGAGAGAGAGAGAGAGAGAGAGAGAGAGAGAGAGAGAGAGAGAGAGAGAGAGAGGAGAGAGAGAGAGGAGAGAGAGAGAGAGATGAGAGAGATGAGAGAGTGAGAGAGAGAGAGGAGATGAGGAGAGACGAGAGAGGGATGCGCGAGGATGTGAGAGACGAGGCTTGACGTGTGTTGAGGGACTGGAATGATAGACGTGAGACTGAGAGAGAGAGTAGAGAGACATTGCAATATTCATGTGCCCGTAAATATGTAGTTATGTATCACCATACGTTGTTATTAATTAAGGTTAATGTTATGCGTTGGTCTGAAAGTTTCCCTGAATGAATAATTAATGAAAATACGAACCCTATAAACAAACACTTACCTGTGAACTACCTATCGATGGACTAAGTGTCGTTAATTGGTCGTAATTGGTCGTTAATGGTGTTAAAATGGTCGTTAAAATGGTCGTTAAATGGTCGTTAAAGTGTCGTTTTCCTCTTTCCTCTATTGTATAATAACGATCGTTTATACCGTGATGAAAATAGATAGTATGTATTTTCTGACCATCAAAACAATATCAATAAATTTCCTGGGCAAGAATGACCAAGTATCGTGGTTGTAAGGCATCAACGTGGCCGCGGGAACCCAAGAGACGATACAAAATGATTATATAAAGAGTCAGCCAATCGCTAGTCAGGATCGGCTTAAGACCCTTTACGTGATGAAGTCAAGAACAAAAGCTGTGGCTGAAGACATTTGGATTCTTCTTTAGGACGATGATGATAGAATAAATGAATGATCAACCCCTTCAAGCCCAGATCTTTCCTTTGCTATATAAAATCGTCGGTTTGGCATAAAATCACGCAAAGCAACAGTATACCAAATTAGCTAGTGGACCTTACTGGAGTTTTTTTTTTTTTTTTTTTTTTTTTTTTTTTTTTTATACATCTTGTGCCTATAGCGCCTGTAGGCAGTGGTGACCCAGGGCTCGGATGGTAGGCTCTGGAGGTTCACTTGAGGGCTCTGATGGTTGGTCCTCGCCCGTGGTGGCGCAGGCAGGATTGTTATAGTGACGCCTGTGATTAGAGGCTCATGCCGCCCCCCTGTGTCCTCCGATGCACTCGCAGTCGAAGGTAGAGTTGATGGGCAGGGCATGTGGGTGTTCTTAGGCCACTCGACGGTGCAGAAAGGTTTTGGGTTTCTTCGGGGATCGAACCCAGGACTGGACTGGACCTTACTTACTAATGGTACTAACAGATCATAGCTAGAATATCGCTTACACTCATTAAAATAGTCTAGTGGTAGCCAAATTACAATGGAACATTACGTGCTGGGCCTCAAGGTTAAAATAAGTTTTTTTTTCCATTCAGATTGAAGGGAAAGTTAAGTATGATATGATTGAGAAGAAACATTGGTCAGATAAGAATTTTATGTTTGTTTTTATGGAGTTTGTGAAAAGTTTATAGGTAGTTGTGGAGGAAGAAAGGCTGTTGTGGTGGTTATCTTGGCGCTGTGAAGAGTGTGAGTCACGCCAAGAGTGTGCTCGAAACTTCTGCCAGGTGAAGTTTTATTTAATACGCTCTGTAATTTATTCCGTCATTTTCATACTAAGTGATGAAGCAACACCATTTACATAACATCAAACTTAAAATACTGATAGCATTAATGTTGTACTATCCTTTTAGGCGTAATTCTTTCTGATTCTGATTCTGAAACTGATTTTTTGACGGATCTAAATCAGGAATAAAGTAGTATAAGTAATAAAGTAATAAGTAAATACTAATGATAAGTAATAATAAAGTAATATAGAATCGAATAAAGATCTAAATTGTGAGATCGTTAAGTTATGAGGAATAGGGTTGCTTTGTTTACATAGATGTACTCATAGATTAATGTCAGTCCATCTCAAGCAATCACAAACGCCGCTGCTGGACAACGAATCAGAAACGTAGGGTGAGAGAATCGGCGGACTGTTTGCAGGGCGTGAGAATCGGCGGACTGTTTGCAGGGCGTTCCAGGAAAAGGAGAGGTTCGAGTTTAGAGATTAGCCGAGTGTCCTCCTCACACCTAACCCGCTTTAAGATATATATATATATATATATATATATATATTATATATATATATATATATATATATATATATATATATATATATATATATATGACCCTCAGTCTGTAACATTATATATTTAGTTTATATCCTATAAGGCATAGCTTTCAGATAGATGTCCCCGGGACAGGGGACATCTTTAGCTTCTGCCACCCATTGCCTTCAACAACCTCTTTGCTATTTGTAGCCCCATGTATACCATGTCAGCTGTTTAAATAACAAAACAAAACAAAACAAAAGAGAGAGAGAGAGCGAGAGAGAGAGAGAGTTCAGGTTCAGTTCGTGTAGCAGTCGTGTATGCACCATGTAGCGCACTTTCAAGCCTGGTTAGGCACCTTCTGATCCCGGGAAGTCCCAGGGTCTCGGGAAAAAAGTTTTCTCCCGGAATCCCGGTTTGTTAAAAACACGCCAAAGGAAAAATTATATGCAGTTGGAAGTGTTTACCTTGACGACAAAATGTAGAAAAGAAAACAATTTAAATTATAAATTATAATCATTGATTACAGATATTTTTAGTGAACAGCAATAACTGAAAATGTTGAGGATACAAAGCATGGAAGAAAACGAAGAAAGGATGGATATAAATGATCCTGAGAGCGTATATGTTTGATTGATAGATTAAGTGATCATAAGAGACAACCGCCTCACTCCTTGGCCGCCGCCTTGCGATATTGGCGATGCTGTTGTCGCCATTCCCTCAAGAACTGTCGCTTCCGCTCCACCGCCTGCAAGCGGGCCTTCAGGTAGGCCTCGACGGCGGCCACCTCGGCGGGCGGGCCCACGACTCTCACGCTACGGGAGTGAGTGTTGGTGGCGGGGGGCACCGATACCCTCACGCTGGGGTATTTCTGAGCCAGCCTGATGAGTTCCTCGCCCCCGGGGCCCACCACGTGGCGCCGCGTGTTGGGTGCCACATCCACCACCACTTTTACTGTGTTCTTCTTGCGCCGCTCAGCTGCCTCACGCAACTGTGCCTCGATAACCTTCAGGTGGCCGGTGATGTCCTTGGCGGCGGCGGCCACCTGGCTCTTTGGACCCTCGAGGCTGACGTGCTTGGCGGTGCGATCCTTGGGCACGGGCACCGTCACGCGCACGTTGGGGAAGTCCTTCCGCAGTTTTTGGACTGTGTCCCCCCGCGGCCCGATGACATGCCGCCGTCTGCCCGGTGGCACGGCCAGCAACATCTTCACCGAGTCTTCTCTCCACGACTGCCGCACCTCATTGTCCCTTGAGGGTGCTTTACGCCGAGCCTTGACACGATTCTGAGCAGGTGCGACGCTTGCCTCCACGCCCTTAGTGCCTTCTTTCTTAACACTTTCTACGACACTTCCTTTACACTTTTCCTTCGATGTTACTTCCTTCTTGGACTTTTTCCGATTGGTGCCGGCAGTGTGCCACTCGCCAGAATCGTCCACTGTCTCCTCATCTTTAGGGAGAGTCTTCTTCCGCCGTTTTTTGCGTTGTTTGCGAATCATTTTCCTATCAGTAAGTGCCTCTTCGTCATGTTGACTGCACTGAGGCTCCTGTAGGGCCTGACTCCCATTGAGATCCTCGACGGATTCCTCTGAGTCCTTCACTTCTCCACACTTTGTGCGGAGAGGCTTTTCGTCTGGCTTTTCGAGCCACTGCACCACCAAAAACAGAAAACACAGCATGGAACACACTGCAAGGCCTGTCAGATTCTTTACGAACGTATCGTGCTCGTGTTGAGCCTTGACGATTTGCTCCTCAATGCAGGCAAGGAGCCGCTTTTTCCTGCGGGATCTAGCCAGGAGTTTCCACCAGTCCTCGCCGACCAGCCCCGCGCAGGCCTCCAGCGGCTCTTGAGGCGGGGCGGGGCGCAGAGGCCCCAGCCACTACCATTGAGCCATGAGCTCCCGTGCCTGCCAGGCAGTAGTGGCATGGAGGCCCATGTCCTTCCATGCCTGCAGGGCCTCGGTCACCCTCAAGGCGTTGTCCAAGTCGTCCTGCCACACGCTCCAGAGGAGGGCGGTGATGCCCACCACCACCAAGGTGAATACGGTCACCAGGGACACCTTGAGAATGTTTGCTTTCAGAATGGTTTTCTTTTCCATTTTATTTTATAATATATCAATCAATGACCCAAAAAACAATGTTTATCACATAAGAAGAAAGGGGATGGTTGCGTCCACTACCACAGCGTGAATCGGATACTAATATTTAGGCTTTCCTAAACAGTGACTAAACTGTTGGTTTGTCAAGGCAGAAGGGGGAAACACACACACGCACGCACACACACACACACACACACACACACACACACACACACACACACACACACACACACACACACAACGAGACAGGTCATATCCGACGCTTATTTAGCATATTTATTATCGGCATATTTCATTTGTGCCTATAGCGCCTGTAGGCAGTGGTGACCCAGGGCTCGGATGGTAGGCTCTGGAGGTTCACTTGAGGGCTCTGATGGTTGGTCCTCGCCCGTGGTGGCGCAGGCAGGTTTCTTATAGTGACGCCTGTGATTAGAGGCTCATGCCGCCCCCCTGTGTCCTCCGATGCACTCGCAATCGAAGGTAGAGTTGATGGGCAGGGCATGTGGGTGTTCTTAGGCCACTCGACGGTGCAGGAAGGTTTTGGTTTTCTTCGGGGATCGAACTCAGGTCACCGAGAACGCCGGTCGGAGACGCTAACCACTCCGCTACCGCCTACCGTTGTGTCGCTTCCTACCTGTGTGTGTGTGTGTGTGTGTATGTGTGTATGTGTGTGTGTGTATGTATGTATGTATGTGTGTGTGTGTGTGTGTGTGTGTGTGTGTATAACACACTCAAGGCCTCATAACACGATTACCACGCAATCTCCAGCTGCTACCCTCCTGGAAAAAAGCTTAGAAGTCCATAGAGACTGATCTTTGGGTAAAATTTGGACCGCGCACCCCCTCCCCTTCCCACACTTATTCCTTCGGTCTACGCCCTAAGGGAACAGTAAGTGCTTGCGATGTCAGCGAAATCCCGAGGGGCTTTAGCGGGCCTTCAACTCGCATTCAAATGGATTGAGATGTTTTCAAGAATCCACGCAAGCAGTGTGTGTGTTGGGGGGGGGGGAGGTGTGCATGTGTTGGGGGGGAGGTGTGCATGTGTTGTGGGGGGGGGGAGGTGTGCATGTGTTGGGGGGGGGTGCATGTGTTGTGGGGGGGGGGGGGGTTGCATGTGGTTGGGGGGGGGGGGGAGGTGTGGCATGTGTTGGGAGGTGTGCATGTGTGGGGGGGGGAGGTGTGCATCTGTTGGGGGGAGGGAGGTGTGCATGTGTTCTTTTTGTGTGTAAAAAAAAAAAGTGAGAGAGAGAGAAAAAAAGAGAGACAAATACCCACATAGGCAGAACCCTAAGTGCTGCTTCACCGTATATTTTTTTTCTTTTCCGAACTGAATAAAAAAAAATTCCCTTTTCTCGGGAAGCGATCCAGATACGACTTCCAATAACCCTTGCCAGCACGAGCCTAATCTGGTGAGTGTTTTGGAAATGACGGCGATAATAAGGATTTGAAGTAGTCACTCAATGGCCCTATTTTGTCCTGTATAGCCTCTGCCAGATTTTAGGGGTTTTAGGATTTACAGGGATTCCCGGGTTTTAGGATTTACAGGGATTTCAGGGTTTTAGGATTTACAGGGATTTCAGGGTTTTAGGATTTACAGGGATTTCAGGGTTTTAGGATTTACAGGGATTTCAGGGTTTTAGGATTTACAGGGTTTTAGGATTTACAGGGATTTCTGGGTTTTAGGATTTACATGGATTTCTGGGTTTTAGGATTTACAGGGATTTCTGGGTTTTAGGATTTACAGGGATTTCAGGGTTTTAGGATTTACAGGGATTTCTGGGTTTTAGGATTTACAGGGATTTCAGGGTTTTAGGATTTACAGGGATTTCAGGGTTTTAGGATTTACAGGGATTTCTGGGTTTTAGGATTTACAGGGATTTCTGGGTTTTAGGATTTACAGGGATTTCTGGGTTTTAGGATTTACAGGGATTTCAGGGTTTTAGGATTTACAGGGATTTCAGGGTTTTAGGATTTACAGGGATTTCAGGGTTTTAGGATTTACATGGATTTCAGGGTTTTAGGATTTACATGGATTTCAGGGTTTTAGGATTTACATGGATTTCAGGGTTTTAGGATTTGCATGGATTTCAGGATTTTAGGATTTACAGGGAATTCTAACGACATTTTAGTCCTTGTTCACTCATTTATAATAAAAAATTCATATGAGACTCCTATCCATTATGACAAATATTAATTATTCTCCGCCTTCAACAATAGCGTATTCAAAGGAAGGCGTGACCCGCGACAGGACAGCGCGATGTAATTCAATGTCATGTAATATTTCATGATTTTTATGTTTTTATGGAATTGTCTTTAGAACTATGGGATTGATGAAACTGCAACATCATTATATTATAGTACAGCCTTTAGCCTCATGTAGTGTGTGGGGAAAATTGTCGCGGCTTTTAAGACTGTGGTGTTATGTGGAGCGAGGCCAAGAATTGCATTGCGTCTTATATTAATGTCACCGTCAAGCGTTCATACTGCAAACAAACAGTGCTAGTACATTATATTATATACGTATATACATATACTATATATATATATATATATATATATATATATATATATATATATATATATATATCATATATATACTATATATACTATATATATATTATATATAGTAATTATATAATTATATATATATATATATATATATATACGTATATATATATCCATGAATAACCTATTACTCCTACTATTTTAATAAGTCGTAGAAGTTTGGTAAAGCCATTAGTCTAGCAGCAGAGTATAGCAGAAATAGGATATATAGAAATATATAGAAAATAATATAGACGTTGAATGTAATAGATAAATTTACGAAAAAGACTAAAATAGCATATAATTTGCTCTGTGAAGGCTCTAGAGCGTGTACAAGAAAGCTTTGGGACGGTTCGAGGAAACATATTCGCAGGATAGGAAATGAGAAATAGAACATATGGACAATGGACAATTTGATGAGAGTGTATAAACTCACCCTGTACTGATCTCTGTTTTATCCAGCAGGCATTTTTTTTGCCATTTTCGACCTTATTGACATCTACAGGTAATAATAATCGAACATTTACCTTTTTCAAACCCTGACGTCTATCTTATTGTACAGGTACCTAATTATTAACATCTACATGGTAATAATAATCGAATATATACCTTTTTCAAACCCTGACGTATATATAAGTGTTTATGTACCTAATTATTAACATCTACATGGTAATGATAATCGAATATATACCTTTTTTCAAACCCTGACGTATATATATTTATTCACGTACCTAATTATTAACATCTACATGGTAATAATAATCAAATATATACCTTTTTCAAACCCTGACGTATATATATTTATTCAGGTACCTAATTATTAACATCTACAGGGTAATGATAATCGAGCATGTACCTTTTTCAAACCCTATATACCGTATAAACCCGTATATCTAATTGCACCTGTACCTAATCCCCCCCTCCTTGTGTGTCCCGCAGAGTGGTTCTCGGAGTGGACGGTGGTGCGGGGCCAGGCGGAGCTGCCCTGCCTGGTGCCTCGGCCCACAGACCCCCACGACAAGCCGTTGCTGGCGCTGTGGTACAAGGAGTCGCAGCCCACCGTGCCTATCTACAGGTGGGTGAGGAGAGAGCTACGACATTTTAACGTGAACTGCCATTTTGATAACTTGCCATTTTACCGCAAAAGTATTAGACCTAGAGGGGGTGAGGCAGGCTGGCCCGACCTTAGGAGTTAGGACAGACTGGAGACCTAAATAGGGATGGCAGGTATATATAGAAGGGGGCGATGTGGGGTTCTGGTAGCCCTTGGTCTATTAGTACAGGCAGGGGGAGTGTGTGTTGGGGCGGAGATCCTGTTGGCTGATTGCTAGCCACTGTTATGTTTGGATGGAATGCTTTTGGGCTGAGCTTATTTGTTGTTGCTGTAGTTGTAATTATTATTATAGTTGTTATTATTATCATGATTGTTAGAAATGTTATTGTTGATATTAACATAATTATTACGTTTTATTATTATCAGTACTATCATTATTATAGGCTAGACTTGGCTGTGTTTGTCCTATTGCTTCATTAATTTAAAAACATTGGTGAAAGTCAGAGCTCTGTGGCGCTACTGAATAGTAATAATAATAATAATAATAGTAATAGTAATGATTATAATGAATCGCAAATGCATGTGACTTCGTAGCGCGACTGAGTGGCGCCACAGAGTCGCCCGTGTGTAAGTAAGGGAAGCGCCACGACAGTTTCATCGTGGACTCTGAAGAAGAAGCGGCTCTTCTTGTTCTCCTTCTGCGACGTCGTTATTGTCGTTAACGACGACGCTCCAAATGGTTATTTACATTTACGAGTATATTGATTAGACAACATACTTGTTAGTTATAGAGTGATAATAAATAGAGGAACTGAGCTATGACATTGTTTATTCATCAGGAGGCTGGCTGGTTGTCTTTGCCCTTTAACGCTCGCGGTTGAATGTCATGTACATAACTTGCCGCCTAAACCGCCGCAAACAAATACATAATGCTTAACAATGTGTGTTGTGCCGAGGGATTAACAACAACACAAATTAAAGTTAGTTCGCTTCCCTGATGTCAAATAGTTTAGTTCCAAGCACGTTCAGGAGTGAGCCTCGAGGGGATTGTTTTGACGTTGCTTCAGAGTTTACTAAAACGTATACGCTACAATGTGTTTTGCTCCCGTGACTTTCTTTTATCGTCAATAACACTATAGTCGCCACTGCACTAATGTCGCCAGGTGCCATATATTACGAATTTAAGCATCACTACAGACTTGTATGTGCCACTGAAGAGGCATGCACAATAGCTTATATTATGTACATGTCTTCAGTAGCACATATATCTCTGTAGTGATGCTAAAATCCGTAATATTTAGCGTCTGGCGAAATTAGTGCAATGGCGACTATACTGTCATTGACGGTAGGTGAACTCAAAAGTATCATTGAAAAATATCCTGGAAAAGAGATGCTTTACTACAGAAAAATGGTATTAGAATATATAGTTATAATAGTCCGTAGTTTATATTGTCTGGTTCATATCTCCCTCCGAGCTGTTGTGTTCCTGACAGCAACTCAAGAACGTATTCTGATGTTCAATATAGTGAGCGTCTGTGAGGGTGACCGTTAATTATAAGCTATAAGTTCCAGATGATAACAATTCCGTGTTTCTGTAATAATTCACAAACCATCCATTCCTCGTCTTTCAAACCAGAACTGTCTCCATAATGGGCAAAGGTGAGGAGAATCTGATGTCTCTGTAATAAAAACATCATAATGATAAATAAACGAATAAGAAAAATATGCTTATATGTCAGTCAACTATGGAAAACGTTGGAAGCATATATTTGCAGGCTTCCAAGTCACTATAGGCGGACCGGCTTAAGCTGGCTGTCTGGCTGGAGTCGCCTGAGGCCTCTAGCAATATTATATTTACGTAAAATTTGTGTCAATACGTTATTAATTTTTTTGTGATGCCATTACATATATCACAAAAGTTAAGCTCATTTTTTTTCAATATGTGGCAATATCGCATTCCTGAGCTGCCCACCCAGACTGCCATTCTGCCCACCCAGACTGCCATTCTGCCCACCCAGACTGCCATTCTGCCCACCCAGACTGCCATTCTAAGCCGGTCCGACTACGGCTAGCACTTCATCCAGGGTGAACTCGTAACACAGCTCAGGTTCAGGTTGAAGCACCGCTCAATCTAACCTAACCTAGCCTAACCTAACCTAACCTAACCTAACCTAACCTAACCTAACCTAACCTAACCTATCGAAGCACCGCTCAATCAAGACACATTTTCATGATCTTCACAATACAAATAGATCATCAACTAATGACTCATTCTAATGACATCACCTGAACTAGGGAACAAACACCGCTACAAGAACGGCCACGGACTCGTAACAATAAACTTCATTATTATCTTATTTAATTACTATCTTATCTTACTATCTTATTTATTGCTATCTTGTTTCCTTACTCTCTTATCTTACTATCTTATTTATTACTATCTTATTTCATTATTATCTTATTTCATTACTCTTTTATCTTACTATCTTATTTATTACTATCTTATTTCATTATTATCTTATTTCATTATTATCTTATTTCATTACTCTTTTATCTTACTATCTTATTTATTACTATCTTATTTCATTACTATCTTATTTCATTACTTCATATTTATTACTATCTTATTTCATTACTATCTTATTTCATTACTATCTTATTTCATTACTCTCTTATCGTACTATCTTATTTATTACAATCATATTTATTACTATCTTATTTCATTACTATCTTATTTCATTACTATCTTATTTCATTATTATCTTATTTCATTACTATCTTATTTAATTACTATCTTATCTTATTATCTCTGAGAAGACAATCAGAAAACGAGAATGATTGAAACAGTTGTGGGAAACAGACAATCCCAAAGCTCGTGTTAAGAACCAGTCCACGCATACGCATAATAGCACACGTAAACACTGGCTATCAGGCCCTTAACAAACCCTTACGTTATTTGATTGTCCACAAAAATGCATAAAAAGAAATTACACAATATATCAAAAATCACTCATGGACTAGAAAGTTACCATCCGTAATTAACACAAGTATCAAGTGTCTATAGAAATGTTGATATGGGAAACATCGTGGCGGCATAGTATTATTTTCACATTAAACGCTGCCTGTGAGACAAAATAAACCCTTATGTTGTAGACTCGGTATGCGTCACTGTCTAGACTCTACACATTTGACATATTTTTCTCCTACCTCCATTTCTCTTCCCGTGATTCTGATAAAGATTGACCCTGAGCTCTTCCGGTGCAAAGGTCACTTCACAATTATTTGTTTTGTGTTGGCCGGCCGTGACCTTTCGCTGCGCGGTATTTATGACGCTGCTGACAGTGATTGCAACAGCCAAGGTTGACTTTTTTCAGATTTACCTTGGAATAAAATCCATTTCCGTATATATACCTCTGACCATTGTTGTAATGTTTTATAGTGAACTTTAATGTTTATATGTAAACACTAACACTTCGCTAACATGTAAACGCTAACACTTCGCTAACATATAAACACTTCGCTAACATATAAACTCTAACACTTCGCTAACATATAAACGCTAACACTTCGCTAACATATAAACGCTAACACTTCGCTAACATATAAACACAAACACTTCGCTAACATATAAACGCTAACACTTCGCTAACATATAAACGCTAACACTTCGCTAACATATAAACGCTAACACTTCGCTAACATATAAACGCTAACACTTCGCTAACATATAAACACTTCGCTAACATATAAACGCTAACACTTCGCTAACATATAAACACTAACACTTCGCTAACATATAAACGCTAACACTTCGCTAACATATAAACGCTAACACTTCGCTAACATATAAACGCTAACACTTCGCTAACATATAAACGCTAACACTTCGCTAACATATAAACGCTAACACTTCGCTAACATATAAACTCTAACACTTCGCTAACATATAAACGCTAACACTTCGCTAACATATAAACATTAAAATTTCACAACGTAAATGGAGACATGTAATTGAAATGCCGGTTATTTGTAAGCCAATCAAGTATCTTTTTGAAGACTAATAGCTTTGGCGATCTTTTTTATGTGAAGCCATGTGCACTCAGTAATGCATTGTTGAACTTGTGGGATACCTGCTCAGTGTTCCTTCTGATAAATGCATACGTTGTGTGTTGTGCTAAACGTGTATCAACCCACAAAATAGAACCACTCAGGTAAAATACACTAAAAATTTAAGATCGGCATTTTTTTACATCACAAAGGACTGGCCACGGGAGATCAAGGACGTAGTTGCAAAATGCCCGCTTAGTGTCCTGTCCCTATAAAGAAGACAGTAAGACAATACAAAGAGAGGAGTGGACCAATTTAGTTAAGCAGGTGTCTTGTTACTCCTCTCTTTAAAAAAAAATTAAGTCAGAGGAAGATGGGAAATAGGTCACAGTAAATTGAAAACATTGAGTTGAAAGAGTATTGCAATGAGGCGGCAGGTCTGTCTTTCTCACATAATTTTATCATATAACTATGTCTATACCCACCGCACGCTAAGTTGGCGAAAATTAGGCCCCCTCACTTCCCCCTTCTGAACGCACGGGATTGGCTGAGGTGTTGGGTGTTGGGGCTTTAAGGCTGAACTTGGAGTAAGGCATTCTCACCCAACACCTCAGCCAATCCCGTGCGTTTGGGAAGAGGGGAGTGAAGGGCCCTATTTTCGCCAACTTAACGTGCGGCGAGTATAAATTCCTTCGTGTTTGGAGAGTCAGGTGCGATAACTTAACAAAATAAGGGCACAGGTGCAGGGAATGCCATTACGATCGGGCAGAATACCGTGGCCGTGATGCAGTGGTAGGTGCGCCCTCCACGATAACGCTGCCGGGGATTTAGTCCGGCTTTAGGGATTTCGTGCTCGCTCCTCCCAGCTGTTCCTCCTCATTCCTCCTCGGTCGATAAATGAGTACCTGGAGAAAACCTGGGAGAATTATGCCATGCTCGGCCCCGGGAGAATTATGCCATGCTCGGCCCCGGGAGAATTATGCCATGCTCGGCCCCTGGAGAATTATGCCATGCTCGGCCCCTGGAGAATTATGCCATGCTCGGCCCCGGGAGAATTATGCCATGCTCGGCCCATGGAGAATTATGCCATGCTCGGCCCCGGGAGAATTATGCCATGCTCGGCCCCTGGAGAATTATGCCATGCTCGGCCCCTGGAGAATTATGCCATGCTCGGCCCATGGAGAATTATGCCATGCTCGGCCCCGGGAGAATTATGCCATGCTCGGCCCCTGGAGAATTATGCCATGCTCGGCCCCTGGAGAATTATGCCATGCTCGGCCCCGGGAGAATTATGCCATGCTCGGCCCCGGGAGAATTATGCCATGCTCGACCCCGGGAGAATTATGCCATGCTCGGCCCCTGGAGAATTATGCCATGCTCGGCCCCGGGAGAATTATGCCATGCTCGGCCCCTGGAGAATTATGCCATGCTCGGCCCCGGGAGAATTATGCCATGCTCGGCCCCTGGAGAATTATGCCATGCTCGGCCCCTGGAGAATTATGCCATGCTCGGCCCCGGGAGAATTATGCCATGCTCGGCCCCGGGAGAATTATGCCATGCTCGGCCCCGGGAGAATTATGCCATGCTCGGCCCCGGGAGAATTATGCCATGCTCGGCCCCGGGAGAATTATGCCATGCTCGGCCCCGGGAGAATTATGCCATGCTCGGCCCCGGGAGAATTATGCCATGCTCGGCCCCTGGAGAATTATGCCATGCTCGGCCCCGGGAGAATTATGCCATGCTCGGCCCCGGGAGAATTATGCCATGCTCGGCCCCGGGAGAATTATGCCATGCTCGGCCCCGGGTCCCGAGGGAAGGCTATTTCACCCTCAGGATACAAACTTAGCTGACGTCGCCGTAACTGTGCACTAACGTAACCACTCCTAGATTACGTAGTGTAGGCTTTAACTTGTATAACTATGAGCTGAGCATGGTTTTTTTGCATCATGTATATATGACTCGCTTATAAGGCAAAATAAAGAATAGTATACATGTATGGTTAAAGTAATTGTATACGTATAAATATGTTTGCTTAGAGTAGTTGTATACGTATAAATATGTTTGCTTAATGTAGTTGTATACGTATAAATATGTTTGCTTAAAGTAGTTGTATACGTATAAATAAATTTGCTTAATGTAGTTGTATACGTATAAATATGTTTGCTTAAAGTAATGGTATACTTTAACTCATATAACTTATGAGCTGCGTATGTTTTCCTTTTTTTTAATTATGAAACTCTGGCTTAGGGCAAAAATAAGATAATTATCAGTCCGCTAGCTGCCAGACCCTGTAAAGCAGAAAGTAGGACACACACTCTCAGAAATAAGGGTTATATTAAGGGTAGAATTGTTACATCGCACCATCACTACCCTTTTTAAACCCTATGTCCAGGCTGGAGGGTAGATGCTGCCGATTATACCCTTCATCTACCCTTTATCTACCCTTTTTAGACGAGAGGGATGAGAAAGGGTATATTTGGGGTTCGAAAAGGGTATATTTAGGGTTACAAAAGGGTATATTTGTAAGGGTAGAAAAAGGGTAGCAGTATTTCATCACTACAAACACCCTTTTTCTACCCTTTTTCTACCCTTCTTTTCTAAGAGTGCAGTTCCAAAAAGAGTGTGGGCCAATTTAGTTCAGGAGGTGTCTTGGCCTACCTTTTTCCTTTCCTGAAAAAAGATGACGTCGTAGGAAGGTGGAAAAATAATATGTGTGTGCCTGGGACCTAACACACCACACACACCCCGTCCCCTTGCTGAAAGGGGACAATATTTCTCCACTTGTATGCGAAAAAAATATAAAAATAAATTCTGAAAGATGTTTGAGCCCAGGACTATTGCGTGGCAGACCTTGGCATTGCTGCTATAAAACGTGGACTGTGTGTGTGTGTGTGTGTGTCTGTGTGTGTGTGTGTGTGTCTGTGTCTGTGTCTGTGTCTGTGTGTGCTGTGTGTTTGGGTGTGGTGTGGATTGTTGTGTGACGTGTGTGTGTGTGTGTGTGTGTGTGTGTGTGTGTGTGTGTGTGTGTGTTTTTGTGTGTGTGTGTGTTTTTGTGTATGTGTATGTGTGTGTGTATGTGTATGTGTATGTGTATGTGTATGTGTATGTGTATGTGTATGTGTGTCTGTCTGTGTCTGTGTCTGTGTCTGCGTCTGCGTCTGCGTCTGCGTCTGCGTCTGCGTCTGCGTCTGCGTCTGCGTCTGCGTCTGCGTCTGCGTCTGCGTCTGCGTCTGCTCTGCGTCTGCGTCTGCGTCTGCGTCTGGTCTGCGTCTGTGTGTGTGTGTGTGTGTGTGTCTGTGTGTGTGTGTGTGTTCGCTATTTACGTGGTTGTAGCGTGCAGGGCCGGAGCTACACTGTTGTGGTGTGTATAATAATAATAATAATAATAATAATAATAATAATAATAATAATAATAATAATAATAATAATAATAATAATAATAATAATAATAATAATAATAATAATAATAATAATAATAATAATAAATAACGGGTTATTCATGCATTCACGCCACAGGCAGCCAGTGGTAAAAATGTATACCAGAAAGAAAAGTTAAAAATAGTAAAAGAAACACCAATCCTGAGGTAAAAGTTACATTATTATTTTTTTTTTGTGTGCGTGTGCGTGTGCGTGTGCGTGTGCGCGTGTGCGTGTGCGTGTGCGTGTGTGTGTGTGTTATTACATAGATAATTCAGGTATTTCTATTGCAGTGGTATATACATGTATGTACATTTGATCAAAGTTGTACATGGACTTCACAGACAGGGAAGCAGAGTGACTACATGTGTAGCGTAGGCGTGGCCAAAACCAAGAGTTTAGGCCGTGTCTAGTAGAAACACACACACACACACACACACACACACACACACACACACACACACACACACACACACACACACACACACACACACACACACACACACACACACACACACACACACACACACACACACACACACACACACACACACACACACACATACACCGCCACGATAGTTCAGTGGATAGAGCTTTGGCGAGCCATTCTGTGGTTAACTAGCCGATTCGAAGCCTCGCTCGCTCACAGGGATTTCTCACTGAAAAATTCGGGCAGTTATTGTCCCTCTTGAGCAAGGGGGTGGGGTGTGTGGTTTGTGAGGTTCCAGCATTGCCCTGCTGGATCGGTGCTGAAAGATCGGTAATAATGAGCTCCAAGCTCGCACCAGGAGAGTGAAGCTGGCGATCGCGAGTCCGGCACGCGTGAACAAGACCTTGGGTGAATTACACACGCCTACACACACGATAAAGAATAAAGCCAGCAGTGTGAGTGAGTCAGGTGTTAGCAAGGTGTTGGCGTGGGGCTGTAACACTGCCTGGCCTCGGCTGCTCCCCCATCACCACATTCATAACTACAACCAGACGCCCACAATGTATTTTATTGATCTATTACTATAGAGTCTTAATGATCACACATGGCACCGCTGCCAGCCATAAACCAACAAGAAAAAAATTATTATCTGTCTGTCAATCAACTGTGAAAACGTTGGAAACAAATATCTGCAGGCTCCCAAGTCAAGGGTGTTTCATCAAGGAAAGAAATAACTCGTCCAGCTCTAGGCTCCCAAGTCACGGTGTTTCATCAAGGAAAGAAATAACTCGTCCAGCTCTAGGCTCCCAAGTCACGGGTGTTTCATCAAGGAAAGAAATAACTCGTCCAGCTCTAGGCTCCCAAGTCACGGGCGTTTCATCAAGGACAGAAATAACTCGTCCAGCTCTAGGCTCCCAAGTCACGGGTGTTTCATCAAGGAAATAAATAACTCGTCCAGCTCTAGGCTCCCAAGTCACGGTGTTTCATCAAGGAAAGAAAGAACTCGTCCAGCTCTAGGCTCCCAAGTCACGGGTGTTTCATCAAGGAAAGAAATAACTCGTCCAGCTCTAGGCTCCCAAGTCACGGGTGTTTCATCAAGGAAAGAAAGAACTCGTCCAGCTCTAGGCTCCCAAGTCACGGGTGTTTCATCAAGGACAGAAATAACTCGTCCAGCTCTAGGCTCCACACCACACACACCACACAGTTCAATCATTTTACAACAAAAAATAGATCATCCCAATCAGGACTCGCCATGAAGAAGGGCACAAAGAAGGCTACAAGAATGGCCACAGACTCTTAATAATAAACGATCGATAATATAATGATACAATAAACCATCTAATGTGTCCTATACAACGATACACAATGGCGCTGATAAATGCACCGTGTCCAAATATATTTTCCAAATGCTACGATTTATTCTTTGTACAAAATGGATCAAAGAATAATGATAAGGCAAAGAATAACGTCCTGGAGTTTCAGGCTATTGAGCTTGTGTTTTAGCCAGAATCTGTCCCAGTTTGCGTAGGCTGACAAGTACGGGTGTGTATGAGTGAGTGTGTGCGTGTGTAGTGTGCCAGTAGGCGTGTGGTTCTGTGCGTGTCTGTTGCGTCTGGTGCGTCTGTGTCTGTGTCTGTGATGTTGGCGTCGTGTGTGGGTAATGTACCGGGCCGCGGTTTAAAGGGCAAGGGGGACATACTGAGCGCCGCTCGCCCCCATCACGGCCTTTCCCAGAGACCTCACACTTCCCGCGGAGCCTCAGCACTTCCCGCGGAGCCTCAGCACTTCCCGCGGAGACTCAGCACTTCCCGTAGAGCCTCAGCACGTCCCAGCGGGGCGGCGGCCACTGGGTCTTGCGGGAATTCCGATCTAGAAAAATTTGTGGTATAAACTTTTCAACATTTTTCATATATTTTTGCAGTGCCATGCGTTTTTCCTGCTGGTCAAAGGAAAAAAATGGATGAGTCAGATACTGGCGGGGGCCTGTTAGTCTATGATTTTTTAGCATATATTATCATATTGCAATACCATACATTTCGGTCAGCGGTTCGAGTCCGCCTAGTTCGTGCTGACGTGGCGGCGCTTTGTATAGTCAATAACCTTGTAGTTGGTACTTGCAAAGTGTCTAGATAGGATGAAAATCTTATCTTATCTTACATCCTATATATATTTCTTCATTAAAGGAAAAATACATGAAATTGAAATACAAAGAACGTGCTCTTCAGAAATAAAGACAATAATTCAGACAGTCAAGACGGCTAGTAATTGAGTTTCAACCAATAGCAATATGGAAACATCAGGATTTTCTTTCCAAATCGTTATTTTTCTTCCAAACTAACGCATCATCATGTTGCCGCTACTACACTCATGATGACAACACCCTCTCAACAAGTACTGCTTGATACTAGGGCCATATTCCCTAAGGCATAGACACACAGGCAGGGAACTATAGTGATTCTACTTCAGTATTATTCACTCACCCAACACGCAAGGCTCTGATCCCACACGCAGCCCTGTTGGAAGGAAAAACGCACAACGTGAATTGCCGCCGACACAAGGTTGCTCCAATTTTAGGAATGTTAGAAGAAAGTCCGCTCACCCAGATATGACCGGCTACAGAAATACACAGCCGCTCCCCTGCATGACCCCTTAGTGAACCCCTGCATGACCGGACGAAGGCAACAATAAAGTGCATGGCTATTCTTATTCTAAGCCGTGCATCGCCGGAGGAAGGGAAATGCGGTGGTCAAAAATAACAAACAAGTGAGGGCCGCAGCCTGTGCATTCCGGCCCGTAGGCACTCCAATACGTCTGCCACAACATGTACATATATAATAAAAAGAGAAAAAGATATATATATACATATGTACATTGTTATTACTATTGTTTTTTAACCTGTGAGCCTATATCACCTGTAGGCTCTCTCTATTGTCTCCATGGGGGCTTTAGGTTTTTAGCTGTGAGATCACCTGAGGGCTGTGATGGTTGGTCCTCGTCCGTGGTGGCGCAGACAGGATTCATATAGTGGCGCCTGTGATTAGAGGCTCCCCCCCCCCCCCCCCCGTGTCCTCGATGCATTCACTCTGCCGTCGAAGGTAGAGTTGATAGGTGGAATGTAGGTCGACTTTGGCCACTTGACAATGGATGAAAGATCTGCACCCGGTGAGACTCGAACCCGGGACGCCGAACTCGCCACTTCCAGGCATTAACTACTCGGCCACCGTCTCTTGAAGAAGAAAGTAGGAAGACAGAATAAATGAAACGGTAAAGAAAAGTCTCTCTCGCTCTCGCTCTCGCTCTCGCTCTCGCTCTCGCTCTCGCTCTCGCTCTCGCTCTCGCTCTCGCTCTCGCTCTCGCTCTCGCTCTCGCTCTCGCTCTCGCTCTCTCCTCTCCTCTCTCTCTCTCTCTCTCTCTCTCTCTCTCTCGCTCTCGCTCTCGCTCTCGCTCTCGCTCTCGCTCTCTCTCTCTCTCTCTCTCTCTCTCTCTCTCTCTCTCTCTCTCTCTCTCTCTCTCTCTCTCTCTCTCTCTCTCTCCTCTCTCTCTCTCTCTCTCTCTCTCTCTCTCTCTCTCTCTCTCTCTCTCTCTCTCTCTCTCTCTCTCTCTTCTCTCTCCTCTCTCTCTCTCTCTCTCCTCTCTCTCTCTCTCCTCTCTCTCTCTCTCTCTCTCTCTCCTCTCTCTCTTCTCTCTCTCTCTCTCTCTCTCTCTCTCTCTCTCTCTCTCTCTCTCTCTCTCTCTCTCTCTCTCTCTCTCTCTCTCTCTCTCTCTCTCTCTCTCTCTCTCTCTCTCTCTCTCTCTCTCTCTCTCTCTCTCTCTCTCTCTCTCTCTCTCTCTCTCTCTGCATAATGTCAGGAAATAGGCAACAAGCGACTAATTACTTAATCAAGAAACAACAGGCAGGATGTAGCGGGACCCGCCTGGCAGCATTACTCAAGGCTTCCATCACTCCTGAAATACACATGACGCGATATAAGCGAAGAAAGTAACAGAAAGAACCCATTTTATTTTCCCGAAGAATTTGTAAATTAATGAGGAAATGATGGAAATGATGGGAATATTTTTTTTTTCACCACCACCACCACCACCACCCATATCACCACCACAACCATCACCACCAACACCACCACCACCCATATCACACCACCACCACCACCACCACCACCCATATCACCACCACCACCACCACCACCACCACCCATATCACCCCCACCACCACCACAACCATCACCACCAACACCACCACCACCCATACCACCACCACCACCACCACCCATACCACCACCACCACCACCATCACCACCCCACCACCACCACCACCACACCACCCCCACCACCACCCATATCACCCCACCACCACCACCACCACCACCACAACCATCACCCCCCACCCCCACCACCACCACCCCCACCACCACCACCACCGCCCACCACCACCCCCCCACCACCACCACCATCACCACCACTACCACCCCCACCACCACCACCCCCACCACCACCACCACCACCACCACCACCACCACCATCTAGACGAGCTTCATTATGCCACCGCGTCGCTTAGTTCATTTTTCCACCACTAAACTCTTCTCCTTGCTTGCTCTTTTTCCTTCCCATCATCTTCACTTTCTTCGTCTTATTTATCTTATCTCCTACCTCTGTCTCCTCCTCCTCTACTTCTTCCTTCTCTCTCTCCTTCTGTACTATCTAATCTATCTCTGTCTGTATCTCCTCCTCCTCCTCCTCCTCCTCCTCCTCCTCCTCCTCCTCAATTTTCTCCTCTTCCTCCTTCTCCTCCTCCTCTCACATGACGCGGTGTGCTTTTACAAATAATGAAAAAAAAACGTTGCAGTTGGAAACGTTAGCGGCAATGCAAGACCTCATACACGCGGCGCCTTACCACAATACTATTACAGTTTCTTCCTTAATGCTTGTAGTGTAAAGATAATGAATTTCACGCTCTAAAAGACATTGCCTGCGTGTGACTACAGGATATCATTTGCATTATTAATTGTGGGAGATACAATACATGGACATTACCGTACGGGAGACTTATATCAAAATACATGAACAATAACTTTAAGCTTAAATTTAGCTGAAACACCATTCGCGTAGATTTTGTATTATCACAAAGGACTGGCCAAGGGCAAAAAAAAGAGATAACAAAAAGCCCCTTACTAGCCAGTCCCTATAAAGAAGACAGTAATAGAATATAGATAGAGGGGTGGGCCAATTTAGTTCAGGAGGTGTCTTGTCACGCCTCTCCTGAATAAATTTAAGTCGTAGGAAGGTGGAAAAATAGAAACAGGAAGAGAGTTCTATTTTACATTTAGCTGAAACGCCATTCATGTCAACTATCATTTGGGCTCATTTGTCGATATCCAGTGCAGACACGCGAACATGATGACATATTCAACCAGCAAACAGAGGTCATGTGTTAAAATAGTAATGTTATAACTGGTAACTTTGGTTAATAAATGGAGGGGACCACAAAATACGTATCAGTAAATTAATATATATCCATTTATTTATCACCCATTACCCATTATTATCGATTACCCATTACTCATCCATTACTACCATATTATTACCCATTATTTACCTATTTATTATACCACGAAACACACACTCGGGACATGATTTCTTTACCAATGTACAAGAAAGCGCTATCTAGATACCTATCAACACGTATGTACTATGGTTAAAACAAGTATCGGTGGACTATATGCGTGAAACATTCTGTCGAAACGAAGAAAACGAAAACCCTCCCATATCATCAGCATTTGACCGAATGTTTACAGTATTCATCGGACCCCTAGGCACCGATATTTGTTTTACCCATAGTACGTACATGACCAGACCAGGGATGATTACAGAACTCTTATGACAAGGGAATAGTTTGCCAATAACGTAAAAGTTTGATCTGAGCAGTACCAATGACTACCGGATATTTTGGGAAACTAACCCATCCTCCCAAAAATCTGAATAGTAACAGCCACTTCAGCACGTGCATATTTGAGGCATACAATATTCTGTGCGTAATCAACATGCAAGTAAAAATACAGCACCAGGTTCAGACAAAACTTGGCCGAAATACTGCGACGCTAAAATTTTCGAGTTCATCCAATCGTTATCCATCTCTCAGTAATTTGTTGATTACGAGGAAATCCCATCGCAAAGGAAATTGTTGAACGTCATATTAATCTCTAAGGGCAGTAAGTCTCTTCCTGGAAACTGCCGACCAATTGACCTTATTGCTGGATAGAGAATGCCTCATAACTAACAAAATGGAAGGATATGAGATAGGAAATATAATCTTCAATAATTCACCATTTGAATTCAGAGACAAGCAATCTTTTATTTTACATCACAAAGGACTGGCCAAGGGCAAAAACAAGAAATAACAAAAAGGCCGCTTAGTAGCCAGTCCCTATCAAGACGACAGTAAGAGAATAAAGAAAGGGGTGGTGGGCCAATTTAGTTCGGGAGGTGTCTTGTCACTCTTCTCTTGAATAAAAATTAAGTCGTAGGAAGGTAGGACAATAGAAACAGAAAGAGAGTTCCAGAGTTTACTAGTGAAGGTGATGAAAGAGTGAAGATACTGATTAACTCTTGCATTAGGAAGATGGACAGAATAGGGATGAGAGTGAGTAGAAAGTCTTGTGCAGCGAGGCCGCGGGAGGGGGAGAGGCATGCAGTTACCAAGTACAGAAGAACAGTGAGCTTGAAAATAACGGTAGAAGATAGCAAGAGAAACAACATTGCGCCGGTGATTCAAAGATTGAAGTCAGAGGAGGGGAGTTGATGAGGCGAAAAGCTTTTGACTCAACCCTGTTTAGGAGAGCTGTATGAGTGGAATCATGCCTTACGAACCTACTTGTATTCCTGAACGTAGTGTGTAAAATATACAACACCACAGCAGTTGATGTAGTGTCTTTGGTTTAAAAAATAACTTGTCTGATGAAGATCCTTATAGACCCCTTATGAGTAAACTAATAGTGTATGGCTATAACCAGTACTATTTACGAGTAGTTCATAACCAGCCTATTGGACCGAAAACAGAGCGTTGTCATGAGTGGTAGAGGATCAAAATGGGTTGTGTGAATAAATGGTGGCGTTGAGTGAATAGTAGTGAGTAAATGGTGGCGTTGAGTGAATAGTAGTGAATAAATGGTGGCGTTGAGTGAATAGTAGTGAATAAATGGTGGCGTTGAGTGAATAGTAGTGAGTAAATAGTGGCGTTGAGTGAATAGTAGTGAATAAATAGTGGCGTTGAGTAAATAGTAGTGAATAAATGGTGGCGTTGAGTGAATAGTAGTGAATAAATGGTGGCGTTGAGTGAATAGTAGTGAATAAATGGTGGCGTTGAGTGAATAGTAGTGAATAAATGGTGGCGTTGAGTGAATAGTAGTGAGTAAATAGTGGCGTTGAGTGAATAGTAGTGAATAAATGGTGGCGTTGAGTGAATAGTACTGAGTAAATGGTAGCGTTGAGTGAATAGTAGTGAATAAATAGTGGCGTTGAGTGAATAGTAGTGAATAAATGGTGGCGTTGAGTGAATAGTAGTGAATAAATGGTGGCGTTGAGTGAATAGTAGTGAATAAATGGTGGTGTTGAGTGAATAGTAATGAATAAATGGTGGCGTTGAGTGAATAGTAGTGAGTAAATGGTGGCGTTGAGTGAATTGTAGTGAGTAAATGGTGGCGTTGAGTGAATAGTAGTGAATAAATGGTGGCGTTGAGTGAATAGTAGTGAATAAATGGTGGCGTTGAGTGAATAGTAGTGAATAAATGGTGGCGTTGAGTGAATAGTAGTGAATAAATGGTGGCGTTGAGTGAATGGTAGTGAATAAATAGTGGCGTTGAGTGAATAATAGTGAATAAATAGTGGCGTTGAGTGAATAGTAGTGAGTAAATGGTGGCGTTGAGTGAATAGTAGTGAATAAATGGTGGCGTTGAGTGAATAGTAGTGAATAAATGGTGGCGTTGAGTGAATAGTAGTGAATAAATAGTGGCGTTGAGTGAATAGTAGTGAATAAATGGTGGCGTTGAGTGAATAGTAGTGAATAAATGGTGGCGTTGAGTGAATAGTAGTGAATAAATAGTGGCGTTGAGTGAATAGTAGTGAGTAAATAGTGTAAATAATAATAATAGTGTAGTGAATAAATAACGTAAATATATAGTGGCGTTCCTCAGGGCGGCTCTTAAGCCAATCTCGGCTGCCTGGATGGATGGTATATAGGAAGCGTCTTATGATTTATTACTCTTTGCCCTGCGCTTGTTGGTTACGTCTTTATGGACCTGATGTTTGTGACTTGAAAACCTTTGTTATTCTGCTCCTCCTCCTCCTCCTCCTCCTCCTCCTCCTTTGCATTATCCTCTTCATCTTCTTCTTCTTCCCCTCCTCCTCCTCCTCCTCCTCCTCCTTTGCATTATCCTCTTCATCTTCTTCTTCTTCCCCTCCTCCTCCTCCTCCTCCTCCTCTCTCCCACATATTTTACTCATCTTTCTACTCATACTCATCATTTCTCCTCCATTTCTAGCTCTTCAGTCTTGCCCTCCTCCTCCTCCTCCTCCTCCTCCTCCTCCTCCTCCTCCTCCTCCTCCTCCTCCTCCTCCTCCTCCTCCTCCTCACCCACATCTTCGTCCTCAGTTCGCTGCTCTCACGTTCGCCAGAGAGGGTCTTGAGGATCAAAAGCTTCAAAAATAGACCCACTAGTCTGGCAGCCAAATGGGATTTTAGGGCTATGCCTGGAAGTGGAGTATATACAATGTTTTTTGATTGATTTAGGTCACTGAGACCCTAAATAATAATTAGATAACGTGGTGACATGAAACCGGTCTCCCGAGAGGTTTAACGGCGGCCCTCTTGGATTTATGCAAATGAAGGAGTTGTCAAATCATAATAAAAGTTATTCCATTGCGTTCCTAATGTCTTAAAACCCCGTTAAAACATTTTTTTTATTGTTTTAAAATCCTTTCTAGAAGCCGAGATATTTTAATTATAGTATATTCAGTAGAACAATGGCGGCCATCTTGGTTTTATGCAAATTAGAAAAAATCCCCACAGGTGAGAGGGTGTCATCAAGCGGATTCTTATTATTTATGGACTCAGTGACCCAAATCAACCCAAAAACATTGTATATACTCCACTTCTAGGTTGAGCTAGTTGGCTGCTGGACTACACCGCTTCGTGGATAACAGAAATTCTGGTCCATTCTCGCCGACCAAGTTTTAATGTTGATCTGAGTTTCCCCACCGTCTGGAGATCTATTGAAGGGAAAGAAAAGTTATTTGTCTGGAGCTGCATTAATTTCGCCTCCGTGGTGTAGTGGCTAGCGTGCCTGGCTACAAATCTACGGGCCCTGGTTCGAATCCGGGCCAGGGCATGTCGGCGACCAGCCCAATCAGCTGTTCTTCCTCCATTTCGGGGTTGATAAATGGGTACCTGGGGAAACTTGGGGAAGGTAACTGTGGTAACCCGGGAGTCACACTAGCTTTGTGTCCCGGGGTATCAGGTCCTCACCCACCACAGACTCAAGGGCTAATGCCACGGAGATGAGCATCGAAGGCCACGCGCACCTTAGTGTATGCCTCCATCTTTACCTTTACCTTCTTTCTAGGTAAAATGTATCAGTTGTAAGGCGTTGTTGGCAGCGTGTGGTGGTAAACAGTTCCTTGAAGAGGCAGCTGGTGCGTCGTGGTGTGGAGAGCGAGGCGGCACATCAGCGCCACTATTTCCAACGCACTGTCTCCTTCTTTGAAAACATTTTCTTCTGAGTAGCCAGACGCGCCATAACGGGAGCAGATGTGTGTTTGTGGCATGCTTTTCCCTCCACTGTGAGACTTGTTTCATAGGGCACGGAACACATGTGCCAACGACGCCACTCTAGCTCCTGGGGGCCCTGTAGGAAAGATATATACGAGCACTCGGCTCATCTGGTCGAGTGGGGGCAGCGCTCCCTTTGACCTTTGATTTACTTTTAGCAGTATTAGTCACAAACTCAAAGGCACCATTTCTTATTTAAACTTCCGGTAAAGTTGGGGCCGTGTGTGTATTCATCTAGTTGTATTCATCTAGTTGTATTTTACAGGGCCTGAGCAATGCTCGTGTGGCCCCGTCTCCATATCAACATTTTTATATCATTCATCCTTAGTGCTTTGTGTTGGCCGAAGCCAGCACCCCGGAGAGCGGTTCACAAACCCCGGCTAACACCCGGTACCCATTCACTGCTGGGTGGACAGGGGCTCAGGTTTTAAGGAAACAACCCATTTGTTTCCGCTCCGCCCGGGGATCGAACCCGGGACTTCTCGGTTGTGGACCAAGCGTGCTATCCCTTACACCACGGAGTGTGTGTGTGTGTGTGTGTGTGTGTGTGTGTGGTGTGTGGTGTGTGGTGTGTGGTGTGTGGTGTGTGGTGTGCGTGTGCGTGTGCGTGTGTGTGCGTGCGTGCGTGTGCGTGTGTGTGTGTGTGTCATTCACCCAGTCTTGTGCACGCTAGTTAGACTCGCGGTAGCCAACCTTTACCTTTCCGGAACGAGCTTCTATTACTGTTTATGGAGACCAAACTGTGGGTCAAATCCCTTGATCAAGGGGGAAAGTAACTGTCGGCGTTTTCAGGAAAGATCTTTAGGCCATGAGCAAGCTTGGTACGTAAACCTGTGCGCTTCAAGTCATACACACACAGAGTTTGCACTGTACCTTACGGGTATAACCTTACTACGTATTACTTTGGGATCTCTGTTATACGTCGTTATTCTTACTTGTGACTATTATTGCAAGTCTGTAGGTTATATCGCTCTTCTCAAGGGTGTGATGCCTCCTCGCCTTCTCCTCGCAATAAACACATTGTCTTACTTTTAGGGCCCATTTTGGTCCCTCGCGCTATCACGTCTTTAAGAATACAGAGTTTTGCACTGGTTTCATCTCGCAGATTTTCTTTTTATGTTCACGAGATATGTATTTTTTCTTTTTACATCATGATGGCCAAGGTAAAAAGAAAGCAGTAACACAGAGCTCGTTAGCTGCCAGACAATATAATGAATAAGAATACTTCAGAAATGGGGTTGGATCAATTTAGTTCGGGAGGTGTCTTGTCACTCCTCTCCTGAAAGTATCTAAGTCGTATAGGAAAGTGAAACAATCGAAACAGGAAGAGAGCTTAAGAGTTTGCCAGTGAAAGGGATGCAAGAGTGAAGAGACTAAAAAGATATTGGTTAACTCTTACATTAATAAGATGGACAGAATAGGGTGCAAATAAGAAGAAAGTCTTGTGCAGTGAGGCCACGGGAGGGGGGGAGGCAGGCAGCTAGCAAGTTCAGAAGAGCAGTGAACATGAAAATGACGATAGAAGATAGCAAGAGAAGCAACATTGCGGCGGTGATTTAAAGATTGACAGTCAGATAAAGACATACATGATAAAGACATTCAGAGGAGGGGACTTTATGAGGCGGAAAGCTTTTCACTCAACCCTGTTTAGGAGAGCTGTATGAGTGATCCTCTCCAAACATGTGAGACATACTCCATACATGGGCGGATAAGGCCCCTGTAGAGAGCAAGCAATTGGGAGGGAGAAATAAATGGACGCAGACGCCACAGGACACCTAACTTCTTAGAAGCTGTTTTAACAAGAGATGAGATGTGAGATTTCCAGTTCAGATTTTTAATTTAAGGTAAGGCAAAGGTAAAGATGAGGGCATACGATATCTGCGCGTGGCCTCAGGGCTCATCTCCGTCGCATTAGCCTTTGAGCCTGTGGTGGGTGAGAACCCGTTACTCCGGGACACAGGGCTAGTATTACATCCGGGTTACCACAGTTACCTTCCCCAGGTTTCCCCAGGTACCCATTTATCAACCCGAAAGGGAGGAAGAACAGCTGTATGGCTGGCCGCCGACTTGCCCTGGCCCGGATGCGAAGGCCCGGATTCGAACTAGGGCCCGCAGATTCGTAGCTAGACACGCTAGCCACTACACCAAGGAGGCTACAAGTAAAGTTTAGTAAAGGCTAGTCCAAGAATGTTAGAAGAAGGAGAGAGTTGAGTGTCATTATAGGAGAGGGGATAGTTGTCTGGAAGGTTGTGTCGAGTAGATAGGTGAAGAAATTAGGTTTTTGAGGTATTAAATATAACAAGGTTTGCTTTGCCCGAATCAGAGATTATAGAAAGATTAAAGAAAGAAAGAAAGACGATAATCCTCGTAATCCTACTTCAAATCCCTGCCTTCCCGAGACCGTGCAATGAAAGTGGGCGTAATTAGGAGGCAATCTTTATTTAATCTGCAAAATAAAAGAACGAAGGCAATTGACGAAAGTTTAGTAAATGTTAAATCCAACAGCATGGCGACGGAAAAGTTTCTGGCATTAAACACTGAAGACTGGCTTACGCTGCAATAATCCTGCCTGGCTCTGACTAAATTCCGCTTTTAATTGGCAATGTCTACTCCTAACATGGCTAAACATTTATGTGTAACAATATGAAGACCGAGGGGACGCAAATAATAGTCAAGTGTCTGGCTATCGGTGCCGCAATAACCCATTACAGGCCAGAAGGTCAAGGAAAGAGAGGGCAACAGATACGCTCCACATGACATCAGCGACGCCACTAATATAACCCTGGCTCAGAGCGGCGGAAGATGCAGCAAGACGGAAGGTTATGTGTCGTGGTTTCTGTGTCTTACTTCAAACGACGTTGTGTTATTGTTTGGCAACGAGTCGTTTAAGATCCGATGATGTTGATGAGCCTCAGCGCGCGCCTCGGTCCCCTGCCTCGCAAACCCGCTGCTCTTTGCTGATTGTAGCGCCAAGTGGCCTGATATTGTCCTGTTGTGCTTCGATATTATGAGTCCCGCGCCGCCGCTGCAAACACTCCTCCTCATCGGTAACTGGCAACAGTGATAATGATAACGATAATAGTAACAATATTCCTCTGAAGAAGCCCAGTAGAGGCAACACTATAGTTTATTCACTTAAGCTGGATTCTTGGGAGCTGCTCGATGCCTACCCGAGTATGTAAGGACGTCGCTGATTGGCTGATGCACGCGGGCTGGGTGGTGATGGTGGTGGTATTTTGGTAGCCTCAGCCAATCAGCGACGTCCTTACATACTCAGGTAGGCATCGAGCAGCTCCCAAGAATCCAGCTTAAGTGAATAGACTATAGTCAGGAATAAAGTAAGTACTCGCTTCCCTGTCCCTGTCTCCTTCATCACCCGTTTTGTACACCTGTCAGTATGTCTACACAAATACTAACAGTGACAACAACGATAATTATGATAATGATGTTTATACTAATGATGAAAATAATAGTAGTAGTGATAATTATAATAACAACGATGATGATAATAATAATGGAATTTTTTTTCTTCAATAATTATGATAATAGTGATAATGATAATAATAATAATAAAAACAATTATAATGGTAATGATAATAAAGATAACAATAACAGTATTGATAAAAAATAATAATACATTTAGACAAAGTGTATAACAATACCAGGTCAGATTAAAAAGTTAAGTTACGTTAAGTTAAGTTAAGGTTAGGTTAGATTAGGTTAAGATTAGGTGAGGTGAGGTGAAATCTATTGCACTATAGTTTGGTTGATACTTTGATTCTTTAGTAATAAATGTATGAAAATAATTTATAACACATTCATTATTATCATTATTAAGATTTGTATAACTACATTCAAACCCCTGGCAAGGCGTCGCAGCCACCTCGCCACACGAAGGTAAAAGGTAGTGACGCCCTGCCCCGGGGTTCGAATCCAACCTGGTACCGTTATTCAGTTTGTCTTAATTGATTATATTTGTATACTGTCCTGGCCGCGATAGATTTAAGTCACTTGCTGCCCACCATCGAGTTGAGGTTGGGGTGATAACAGTTGAGGTTGGGGTGATAACAGTTAAGGTTGGGGTGATAACAGTTGAGGTTGGGGTGATAACAGTTGAGGTTGGGGTGATAACAGTTGAGGTTGGGGTGATAACAGGAGGGGCGCCTGTCGTTACCTTATAACCTTCGTGTGGAGAGTTGGCTACGACGCCCTGCCCAGGGGTTCAAATGTAGTTATACAAATATTAATAATGATAATAATGAGTGTTATATTTTCATACATTTATTACTACAGAATCAAAGTATCAAACAAACTATAGTGCAATAAATTTCACCTCACCTAATCTTAACCTAATCTAACCTAACCTTAACTTAACTTAACATAACGTAGCTTAATTAAACCTAACCTTAACTTAACTTAACATAACGTAACTTAATTAAACCTAACCTTAACTTAACTTAACATAACGGAACTTAATTAAACCTAACCTTAACTTTACTTAACATAACGTAACTTAATTAAACCTAACCTTAACTTAACTTAACATAATGTAACTTAATTAAACCTAACCTTAACTAAACTTTACTTAACATAACGTAACTTAATTGAACCTAACCTTAACTTAACTTAACATAACGTAACTTAATTAAACCTAACCTTAACTTAACTTAACTTAACATAACGTAACTTAATTAAACCTAACATTAACTTAACTTAATTTAACGTAACTTAATTGAACCTAACCTTAACTTAACTTAACATAACGTAACTTAATTAAACCTAACCTTAACTTAACTTAACATAACGTAACTTAATTAAACCTAACCTTAACATAACTTAACTTAACCTAACGTAACTTAATTGAACCTAACCTTAACATAACTTAACTTAACCTAACGTAACTTAATTGAACCTAATCTAAACTTAACTTAATCTACCCTAATCTAACCTAACCTTAAAGACCACTTTTATCGTGTGGTGACGGCAAAGTGTGAGGGTATGAGAGCAGCGAAACTAAATTGGCCTACCCCTCTGTTTTTATTTGATTCTCTTACTGTCTTCTTTATAGGGACTGGCAACTAAGCGGGCTTGTGTTACCCATTTTTGTTGTGTCCTTGGCCAGTTCCTTGTGATGTAAAAAAAAAAAAAAAAAAAATAGCCAGCCAGACACACCGTGGGCAGCAGTGCAAGACAAACAGAGAAGTAATTGTCGCACCTTTATCTTTAGCTTCAGCCGAACCTCCCTTCCCAGGTAACGACCCCCACATCGCAGGTAATTACACCGCTCGTTACTGTGTCTGTGCGGCGCCTGTCCTCGGAGCGGCCAACACCAACGACCTTCCGACTAAACAAAGAGCAAGCCAACAAAAGGTGCAATAATACTCTCCTTGCGCTTCTATAGGTGCTCAGAATGGCGGCGTGAGGCAGATAATGAGACCCAGACAACAGAAATAGACGGCCACAACATAGGAATGGAATACGGGTCTTTGCTCCGTTTTGGTGCAGTAAAGGATGATAGGGATAGAATAATGATGATGATGCTGCTACTGCTACTGCTTGCTGCTGTATCTATGGAGTTCCCGCCATGCACCAGTCCTGCTCTTTGTACCCCACGGCCCTTACCTTACACGCCCTGGCCCGTAGCGTCGTAGTTTTATCACTACGACGGTGAAGTAGCGGGTTTATGTCTTCTTCGCACGCGTCGCCGATTTGTCTGTCTGATTCACTTTGCCCGCGATAATCCGCCGCTTTAAACCCTCGCAACGCCTTCCCATTTTAGGTTTGTATTTTAGGACGCCGCTTTTCGTCAAATAATAAATGGATGAGAGAGAGAGAAAGAGAGAAGAAAGAGAGAGAGAGAGAGAGAGAGAGAGAGAGAGAGAGAGAGAGAGAGAGAGAGAGAGGAGAGAGAGAGAGAGAGAGAGAGAGAGAGAGAGGAGAGAGAGAGAGAGAGAGAGAGAGAGAGAGAGAGAGAAACGAGAAAGAATGTATATGTGTCAGTGTCAGAAAGGCTTTGGTAAGGGGGGGGTTACAAGCCTTTCAAAATTATGAGGGTCGCAGGCCAAAAAGTTTGAGAACCTCTGTTATATGAGGCTGTTTTGTTTTGTCAAATAATTCACGTGGTTATAAAATGTGTTGCCGTGTCTATAGACGTATACGTCTATCTGGCGTGCATCACTACACCAACTATTTGTCTTGCTCGTGGTGGTAAAGAATGAAGCTAAAAATATGTGTGGTATTTCGCCATGAGAAGAGATTATAAGATGAATCTGTAGGGAGATAAGGGAAGGGAGGAGAGGCAGACTGACGAAGCTGTGGATGACCTGTGCGCGTGATGATAAAGGAGACACAAACATCAATGAACGAGGAACACAAAAAGAAACACAATAGAGGGGACTCCCACACAACAGCGACCCGCCTATTACAGGACAATGAGGTGGAGAAGAACAAGATCAAATATAAGAGTGCTATCATGACAGTGTCGGCTTCGTGGAGTAGTAGCTAACGTGCCTAGCTACGAATCTGCGGACTTTGGTTCGAATCCGGGCCAGGGCACGTCGGCGGCCACCCACCCAGCCGTTCATCCTGGGGAAACCTGGGAAGGTAACTGTCTGTGGTAACCCGGATGTCACACTAGCCCTGTGTCCCCGGTAACGGGTCCTCACCCGCCACAGCAGGCTCAAGGGCTAATGCGACGGAGATGAGCACCGAGGCCACGCGTAGCTTAGCGTATGCCTCCATCTTTACCTTACCTGTATATACTCAAGCGTCAGCCTTTCCCTCACCCTTCACACTCTCGCTGTGCACCTTCAATCAACCCCCGCCACCCACCCCCCAACCCACACACACAGACATATAGATCCCTCAGGTGGACCACCACCACTCCCACTGCCCCAATGACGCCAACCACCACAACACCGCCGCTACCACCACTGCCCCAATGACGCCAACCACCACAACACCGCCGCTACCACCACTGCCCCAATGACGCCAACCACCACAACACCGCCGCTACCACCACTGCCCCAATGACGCCAACCACCACAACACCGCCGCTACACACGCCAATGACGCCAACCACACAACACGCCGCTACACCCCTGCCCAATGACGCCAACACCACAAACGCGCTACACCATGCCCAATGACGCCAACCACCACAACACCGCCGCTACCACCACTGCCCCAATGACGCCAACCACCACAACACCACCACCACTCCCACTGCCCCAATGACGCCAACCACCACAACACCGCCGCTACCACGACCGCCACCCTTCATCAATGTTTGCTGTGACAAGAAACAGGCATCATATAAGAACATAAGGAGAAAATAAGGATAAGCATCATGCAGTATTGCCAGGGCCGGATTAAAGGGGGGGCTACAGGGGTTGTAGCCCCTGGGCCCCCACCGAAAGGGGGCCCCACAAAAAGGAGCCTCCACGGTTTAAATTAATAAATAGTAGTTGTATCATGAAAAACAAACTACTACAGAAATATATCCCGAAATTGTGTTTTATTATAGATCGCATATAATAAGCGAAAATCCGATATATACAGTTATAAATTTCATCACACACATTTGTTACTTAAATTTTGTGTTATTCGAATGCGGCAGCGACGCAGCGTCTCCACGTTGAGGAAGAAGTCAGGACGAAAAGCAGGGTTTAGAGAATGATAATGGTTTATGGCCTGAGTCATCTACTGAAGAAATTATAGTCTTTTGGGCGAAGAAGGGATCAGCAGAACTACAACATTGTGATGAACAGTTACTGGATAAGGCTTCAAAACCCTTAGAACAGGTGCAAGGAAAGAATGGAATACTCCAGAACAGTGAGCGGATTTTCCATCTGGTGGCCGTCTGGGAACCTCCGTCAGCCCTAGGACGTAGGGTCAAGGGTGTCAGGCTAGTCTTATTTGCCGTTATTCCCTACCAAACCAGCTACAATTAAGTGTTGCATGGTCAGCATAGGTTATCGCAAAAGGAAATATAGCTAAGGGTTTTACATTATTCATGGCGTTATTATGAGGATTGTTGGCAAAATATAAGTATCCGACCATATGTCCTACAACACTCTATCCAATGATTTAGACTGCATCAAGTCTGGTGTATGGGTAAATATTGCCTTCATGTATGCAAAGAGAAGGTAAACGAACCAAATAATGGTGACAGGACTTCAATTTATTGCAATCAATAGTGATAGATATGGATTATTTCGCCATGCAACATTTCTTTCTGCTACACTGCCAAACGTACGACGGTAGGGCGCATTACAAACAAACACCAGATCGTAGAGGCTTGTGGTTCCATTATTGAGAAGGGTAGTGGTCTTGATGTTTGCCTAGGGTTGAGAACGTATCAAGTGTTTGGTCAACCGTTGAGATTGACGAAACTTAAAAGTGTGTTTATGTTGTTCTCCATGCGGTCAGCTGCCACGAAAATCTGGTACAGCAGCCGGCAGCAAATTTTACAACTATTTTATAATTCTGAATGCAAGCACGATATACAAATGTTTACCATGTAATTGTATTCCATGTATTATACTGGACTTAAATCAAGCCATAAGTATTATATAATGATTGTTTCCTTGAGAAGATTGTAGTTTTCAGGGGGCTTCATCGTTTTTTAATTACCGCTTATATATGAATTGTATGTAAACCGTAGCTATGAGAAAAAGGTAATTTTTACGATGGGACCAAACCTCCCTACACAATTGGGAGCATGGTTTTTGTTTACCTTATTGTATTCTAAGAGACATTTTCTCTTGAGCTTTCCGTCGCAAATCAATAGTTTCGGAGATATAGAACATTTTAGGTGGGAGGAGGAATACGTCTCCTTGTTTACAAAATGCCTCTCTCTTCCTCTTCTTGTGACCTGCATCGCTTTTGTTTCGGAGGCGCACCCGTGGCTACCTTACCTACCTTACCTAATCTTACCTAACCTAACCTGAACCTAACCTAACCTGAACCTAACCTAACCTAACCTTACCTAACCTAACCTAACCTAGCCTAACCTTCCCTTACCTTACCTAACCTAACCTTTAACCTCTTAACTGTGTCCAATAATAAAAAAGTTTAATAAAATACCAAACAAAAGCGATGCAGGTCACAAAAAGAGGAAGAGGGAGGCATTTTGTAAACAAAGACGTATTCCTCCTCCCACCTAAAATGTTCTATATCTCAGAAACTATTGATTTGCGACGGAAAGCTCATAGAGAAAATGTCTCTTAGAATACAATAAGGTAAACAAAAACCATGCTCCCAATTGTGTAGGGAAGTTTGGTCCCATCGTAAAATAATACCGAGAAAAATATTGCGATTTCAAAACACCAAGTGAAAACGTGTAAGAAAAATATTCTAATGAAACCCGCTATACATTTATTGGGATGAAGTTCCAGAACGGCCACCAGATGGCAATCCGCTCACTGTTCTGGAGTATTCATATACACGAAAATGCTCACAGAGTTTGTTCCAGAGGAAAATGCTGAATAATTAATAAACATAAAGAAAACTAAATACTTTATATTTGCTGGCAATAAAGACTTTGGTGATTCAAATATTGATATTTATGGTGAAAAATTAGAAAGAGCTAACTCAGTTAAATATCTTGGTATCGATATTGATGACAAACTTACCTGGAGAGACCCTATCAATACTATAAGCAGTAAACTATCGAAATCATCAGGAATATACATAAAATAAAGGATCAATTAACCCGTGACGCCTTATTGCTTGTTTACTACACCTTGTGTGACCCCTATTGACAGTATTGTAATGGTGTCTGGGGATGGCTACACAACAGCTATCAAGACACTAGTTCTGCAAAAACGAATTGTACGCACAACAAGTTATGGAGTCATTATGAAACATACATCTATTTTATTTAGAAACTTAAAAATTCTTAAAATCCAAGATATATAAAGTTAGAATGTTTTAAGCTAATACATAATCAGTTTTACGGACAAAACTTCATTCCATTAAATACAGCCTTAGAAATACACGCTATTAATACCAGAAACAGACACAACCTTAGACCAATATTTCCCCACACAGAATTACGAAAAAGGTTTGTCACTTATTATGGATGTATTCTCTTCAATGACCTGCCTGACAACTTGAAGATCATACAAAACAAAAACACGTTCAAAATAAAAACAAAACACTACTTATTAAGTCGGCACTAGCTAGACTTCTCGATCATTTAATACTACAAATATATGTTTATATCGATGTTGAGGTTTCGTTCAAAAGTGTATATGCGAGAACACCTAAGTGGGATATATGTATATAGATGTTTATATATAATCATGTACGTAATTCATGTGTATTATGTGAAGGTGTGAGGGTGTGAGTTAGTGTTTCTGCGTGAATATGTATGTATGAGTGCCCATTGCTCTAAATTGCCTGTAGTAGTAGTAGTAGTAGTAGTGGTTGTAGTAGTGGTAGTAGTAGTAGTAGTAGTAGTAGTAATAATAATAGTAAGTAGTAGTAGTAGTAGTAGTGGTAGTGGTAGTAGTAGTGGTAGTAGTAGTAGTAGTAGTAGTGTAGTAGTAGTAGTAGTAGTGTAGTAGTAGTAGTAGTATAAGTATAGTAGTAGTAGTAGTAGTGTAGTGGGTTTGTAGTGTAGTGTGTAGTAGTAGTTGTAGTGATTATTGTTTGTAGTAATTAGTATACTGATATTTTCGATATTTGCGTAATTGATTATACCTGCTACGTATATACTAATAATCATGTTTTGTACTTTTTACAAGGATGTCACCAATGCGAAGGCTAATGACAAAATAATATATATAAACTATTTATACGTAAAGGGGCCTGTAAAAATGCTACCATTAACCCAGCCAGGTTAAAAGACTTCTATGTATATATAAACGCATATTTTTTTTCCTGATGGCAATAAACTTCTCTGAATTTGAGAGAGAGAGAGAGAGAGCGAGAGCGAGAGCGAGAGCGAGAGCACGAGCGAGAGCGAGAGCACGAGCGAGAGCGAGAGCGAGAGAGAGAGCACGAGCGAGAGAGAGAGCACGAGCGAGAGAGAGAGCACGAGCGAGAGAGAGAGCACGAGCGAGAGCGAGAGCACGAGCGAGAGCGAGAGCACGAGCGAGAGCGAGAGCGAGAGCGAGAGCGAGAGAGAGAGCACGAGCGAGAGAGAGAGCACGAGCGAGAGCGAGAGAGAGAGCGAGAGCACGAGAGAGAGCACGAGCGAGAGAGAGCACGAGCGAGAGCGAGAGCACGAGCGAGAGCGAGAGCGAGAGACAGAAGGGGCTGATCGGGTGTAATAAACAGTCTAGAAAAACTTTACAGATTCTGAAAGTTTGTGGTTTATTTTGAACTCCTTAACGCCATTCCTGATCCCAAAACCATCTGAGTGGCGCCACCTTTGTCAACAAGAGTGCGGAACTATAATCGGGTCATGTAATTTCTCATTCCCTTTCTCTTTCTCTCCTCTCTATCTTGTGTCTGTCTGTTTCTCTTTGTCCTTTCTGGCTCCCCACCTTGCTTTTATTGTTACGCCTTCTACTCCTGTTCACCCTAGCCACTGTAATTCTAAGCCACTCCTGGTCTCCCTTGTTCTGTTTTCTCCCTTCCACACGCCCCACTAGTCCCTGGCTCCTACGTTTACACAGCCAACTCTCTTTTATACTTTGCGTTATTTCGTTTTGTTATTTCTCTCGCTCCTCTCCCTCGCTACTCAAGTCATTCCCTTTTCTCTTCGCTTTACCCTTGGTTTTTATGGGTTCCTTTTCCTTCTTTCCTTCATTCCTGCCTTCCTTTGTTCTTTCCTGCCTGCTTTTCTCTCTTTCTTCCTTCCTTATTTGTCTCCTTAGTTCCTTCTTTCCTTCCTTCCTTCCTTCCTGCCTTCCTTACTTCCTTATTCTCTCCTACCTTCCTTCCTTAGTTCCTTCAATCCTTCTTTCCTTCCTTCCTGCCTTACTGCCTTCCTTCGTTCCTTCTTTCCTTCCTTCCTTCCTTATTTGTCTCCTACCTTCCTTCCTTAGTTCCTTCTTTCCTTCCTTCCTGCCTTCCTGCCTTCCTTCGTTCCTTCCTACCTTCTTTCCTTCCTTCCTTCCTTCCTTATTTCTCTTCTACCTTCCTTCCTTAGTTCCTTCAATCCTTCTTTCCTTCCTTCCTGCCTTCCTTCGTTCCTTCTTTCCTTCCTTCCTTCCTTATTTGTCTCCTACTTAGTTCCTTCGATCCTTTTTTCCTTCCTTCCTTCCTTCCTGCCTTCCTTCGTTCCTTCCTTCCTTCCTTCCTGCCTTCCTTATTTTCACCTCCTTCCTTCCTTAGTTCCTTCCTTCCTTCCTTCCTGCCTTCCTTCCTTCCTTCCTATCTTCTTTCCCTTCTTCCTTCCTTCCTTCTTTCCCTCCTACCTGTACCCTGTCTTATTATTACTTATAGACCTACTTCCTTCTCTCTATCTCTCTCCTTCCTTCTTCCCTCCTTCCTGTATGTACCCTCGCACTTCTTCTTTCACTTATTTATCTCCTCCTTCCCTCTTTCTCTCCCTCCTTCCTTCCTTCCTTCCTTCCTTCCTTCCTTCCTTCCTTACGTCTAACCTTCCGTCCGTGAGAGTTATGAGGCATATATTTCAGTACCATTTCTATTTTTTTTTTTTTCTTCCTTATTTAGTTCCTTTCTGTTATCCTTCCTTTCCCTTTTTCTACAGGAACTACCACGTGTAGGTCTCACGGCCTCTTGTAGCTTCCTTATTTTCTGAGGTTCATATGTTTCTTCCTTCCTTCCTTCCTTCCCTACTTCCTTTCCTTCTTCCCTTCCTTCCTTCCTTCCTTCCTTCCTTCCTTCCTTCCTTCCTTCCTTCCTTCCTTTCTTCCTTTCCTTCTTTCCTTCCTTCCTTCCTTCCTTCCTTCCTTCCTTCCTTCCTTCCTTCCTTCCTTCCTTCCTTCCTTCCTTCCTTCCTTCCTTCCTTCCTTCCTTCATCCGTCTAACCTTCTATCCGTGAGAGTTCTGAGTCATATATTCCTGTGGCATTTTTTTATAACTTAATTAGCTCCTTCCGTCTTTCTTTCCTTCCTTCCTTCCTTCCCTATTTCTTCCCCTTCTTCCTTCTCTCTTTCTCTTCCTTCTTAACTTCCTTCCTTCCTGTCTTCCGTCTTCCCTTCCTCCATGACAGTTCTGAATCTCCTCCTCTTCTCCCTCAGTTACGACACCAGAAGCAGCTCGTTCAAGAAGGGCGAGAGGTGGACGGCCGAGGGATATTTCGGCTCGCGCGCCTTCTTCAGGATCATGTCAGACCCGCCGACGCTCGTAGTAGAGGGCGTTCAGGTGGCAGACGAGGCCGTGTATACCTGCCGCGTAGACTACAAGGTCAGACCATCGGCAATCACCAAGGTCAACCTCACCGTGATAGGTAAGGAACTACTTCTACTACTACTACTACTACTACTACTATTACTACTACTACTACTACTACTACTACTACTACTACTACTACTATTACTACAACCACAACCAAGACCACGACTACAACCTTTTTAATGACTACTACTACTACTACTACTACCACTACTACTACTACTACTACTACCACTACTACTTCTACTACTATTACTACAACCACTACCAAGACCACGACTACGGCCTTTTTCAAGACTACCACTGCTACTACCACTACTATTGTTACTACTACTACTACTACTACTACTACTACTACTACTACTACTACTACTACTACTACTACTACTACTACTACTACTACTACTACTACTACTACTACTACTACTACTACTACTACTACTACTACTACTACTACTACTACTACTACTACTACTACTACTACTACCACTACTACTACTACTACTACTACTACTACTACTACTACTACTACTACCCCTACTACTACCCCTACTACCACTACTACTACCACTACTACTACTACCACTACCACTACCACTACCACTACCACTACTACTACTACCACTACTACTACACTACTACTACTCTACTCTACTACTACCCCTACTTTCTACTCTACTTACTACTCACTCTTTAACAGTGTATCTTGTCCCTACCTATTTCTGCTAACTGCTTTCCAGTCTCATCCGCCCTTCTACTCTGTCTTTCTCCTCTCTTGCCTTCTCTCTCTCTGTGCTCTGGCCTTCTTACAGCTCTATGCTTTATCTTGTTTACCTGCTCTCTCTCTCTCTCGCTCTCTCTCTCTCTCCTCTCTCCTCTCTCTTCCCCTCCTCTCCTCTCTTCGTCTCGTCTCTGCTCTCTCTCTCTCTCTCTCTCTCTCTCTCTCTCTCTCTCTCTCTCTCTCTCCTCTCTCCTCTTCTCTCTCTCTCTCTCTCTCTCTCTCTCTCTCTCTCTCTCTCTCTCTCTCTCTCTCTCTCTCTCTCTCTCTCTCTCTCTCTCTCTCTCTCTCTCTCTCTCTCTCTCTCTCTTCTCTCTCTCTCGTATGTGGCTCTGTTTTCATATAATTCACTTAATCTGGTTCGCCGGTTTTTCTTTGTTTTCATATTCATGTAATTCTGTAATTCTCACGCTTGCATGCCCACTTCTGCACACACACACACACACACACACACACACACACCACCAGCACAGACACAGACACAGACACAGACACACAGACACAGCACGACACAGACACAGACACAGACACAGACACCAGACACAGACACAACACACACAGACACACCACAGACACAGACACAGACACAGACACAGACACAGACACAGACACACACCAACCCAACACACCACAGACACAGATACAGACACAGACACAGACACAACACACACACACGACACAGACACAACACAGACACAGACAGACACAACAGACAAACACACACACACACACAGACACAGCACACTCACATCACACTCACATCATCACACCACACGACACAGACACAGACACAACCACACAGCATCATCATGAATAAAACGTCGGGAAACATTTGCCTGTGGAAGGATTCTATCGACCTAAAACTCCTCGGTTATTGTTGCAGTTACCGAGGAGTGAAAAAATGACATGTAATTCTCAGGAACTTTTTGACCCTGAACGTTCAACCCTTGTATGTATTCAGGGAAAGGGGAACAGAAAAAATATGATATGCGTCCGAGTATAAAAGAAAAAACTGAGAATGTATGACGATGGGGTTTGTTTAGTGAGGGCAGGAACGTATAATGGAAAGGTTCCCTGTGGCCGCGCGCGTGTGTGTGTGTGTTGCAGGCACCTTTAGCGTCCCTTACACGGTGCACAGGTAACCCCTTGAGACCCAGAACGTAATTTCTATAGTAATTTATCTAGGCCATTGGACGATTTTTAGTGAATATAGGCAATATTTTATAGATATGACTTGTTTAGTATCCTTTTCCAGTAACTAATTTGCAGAGGTGGCCGCGATATTTTTTTTTGGTAGTGCGATAACGATACTGCGATACTTTTTCCCGCTAGTTCGATACGCGATACTCCGTTGCTTTTTCAGATTTTCTTAAAACGATACGCGATACTGCGATACTCCGCTACCGATACTTTTTTCTTAAAGCGATAGTAGCGCAGCGATACTGAGATACCAAAAATTTAGCTTTGCGATACTTTGCTACCTAAGAAAACACTGCATTAGCCAAAAAAAGATCTATTTTACTTATACTACAGTTTAGGCACATTAAAACATTGTAATATATTTATTTTTAAACTGACAAATTTTGTTTAAAATATAAAGGTCGTCTTTTAAAATATCGCGGGAAAGTTAAGCGATACTTGAGTTGCGATACTTATACTCCGCTACTTTGAATTCTTATGCCAGACTGCGATACTGCGATACTATTTTGGCGGTGGGATAGTATCGCACTATCGCACTATCGCACTATGTATCGCTCTCGCCCACCTCTGCTAATTTGGTATATTCAGTTACTTTTCGTAATTTTATGGCTAACAACAGACGATTTTACATAGCCAAGGAAAGATCTGGGCGTGAAGGCGTTAATCTTACATGTTGTTTGGAGGATATGATTGAGGATAAGTTGACTAGTGGGAAGCCAGACTATCCTAAAAGTGCACATCTATAACCTGCTCTAATACTGCCCTGACATCTCGCCCACAAAACGTAAGCATTGAACAAGTAAATGTACGATATTTTGTAGTTGGGAAGCATATTGCCGTTCCCTGGAATAGTGTGTGGTATGGGATGTCGCTAGCCAATCACCGTTGTCCAAGCTCGTGACGTCACATGGGGATGGAACGCATGTGATCACTGGGTTATAATCTGTGTTTTATTTGACATCATTTAATTAGTCTAGGTTAGGCTAGTTTGGGTTAGGTTAGGTTAGTTTAGTTTGGGTTAGGATAATCTAAACAAGTTCATAAGTCTAATCTTAAATAAAACATACAGATAAGTGCAAGGACAGTAGATATGTGTAAGAAAAGGTTAGACATATATATGGATGAAGACAACAGATGGTAGGTGTTATTCACAGCTTCGCTCGCTGTCGCTTACCATAAGACCCGTGGAACCAAGTTTCCGCCAAAAAGTGTATAACTACTCCTGAATATTGTCGGATTGAGCTGAAATTTGACATGCAAATAGTGCTGTCAAAATCAATGGGGGTCGTTGGATGAAACTTTTTGCGTAAAACAAGCCCTTAATGAGTAATTAGCGTAAACTACTCCTAATTATTGTCAAATTGAGCTGAAATTCAACATCCAAGTAGTGCTGTCAAAATCAACGGGGGTCTGTAGAACAAACGTTTTGCATAGAACAAGCCCTTAATGAGTAATTCACGTAATGAGTTAATTGGCCAGAACGTGGCTCGCTGTCACGTTCCAGCCGCAAGAACTGACCCAAAAGCAAAGGGGCCAGAGGCTGGACGTCTATACTTGATATTAGGTGCACAGGAGCTGCCTGGAGTAGGTTAACTGGTCTCGTGCTGCCTCCATATTTTCTTATGTTCTTATGTTCTTAGATTATAACCCAGTGATCACTTAAGCTCCACTACCGTGTGACGTCACAAGCTTGGACAACAGTGATTGGCTAGAGACATCCCATACCCCGTACTATTACAGAGAGCGGCAATATCATGCCCGTACGTGGCAACACCTTCTCCTCCAGACGGTGGCAGGTCGCCTTGTGTAGTATTCTTGTGTGCCGTATTTGCTCCCTCCTGCTGGCATTGGTCAGAAATAAACAATGCAAAGAAATCCCCTGTCGCCTACACAGGGAGAGGAGTTTCCACGAACGAAGAGCAGCAGCGGCTCTGACTCCCTCATGACTCACTGCCGAGAAGAGCTGCCCCGGGACCAGTCTACGAGCAGCGCCCCCGTAAAGCTGCTCGTACAGACGCTATTACAAAGCAAACGAATAGAGAGATAAACAGCAGGGAACGGGGCTGCGTGCCTCGTAAAACAACCCACCTTTATGGCTGCCTTGCCTCGTAGCCATGTAATGCAGCTTTAGCGAACATTGTGCAACGAAGACTGAGAACTTTGTTATTGTATTGATAGAACTATTACTGAAGAAAACAAATACACATCGCACACACACTAAAACCTACACACTCACAAGTAATCAATTTCTTTTAACTTATGTAGCATTTTTTTAATATCTGTGCCAATAGCGCCTGTAGGCAGTGACCTCCAGGGCTCGGATGGTATAGGCCCTGGAGGTTCACTTGAGGGCTGTGATGGCTGGCCCTCGCCCGTGGTGGCGCAGGTAGGATTTTAAAAGTGACGCCTGTGATTAAGAGGCTCATGCCGCCCCCCTGTGTCCTCCCATGCACTCGCAATCGAAGGTAGAGTTAATGGACAGACAGCATGTGGGTGTTATTAGTCCACTCGACAGTGCAGAAAGATTTTGGCACCCGTCGGGGATCGAACTCGGCACATCGAGCACGCCACTTAAAGGCGCTAACCACTCTACCACCGCCTCCCCTAAAGCTGAAAGGTTTATTAAAAATGAAGATCAAACATAAGTCAAATATAAAATAGATACATAAGTTGGATAATAGGTTTCAGATTGTTGTATTAATTGACATTTTGAAGAAAAAATGTTGCTATTTGGAAGATACAAATGTATGTGTGTGTGGGCGTGGGTGTGGGTGTGGGTGTGGGTGTGTGGGTGGGTGTGGGTGTGTGTGTGTGTCAAAGGTGGGCATTCCGCAATTCCGCAACTTGCGGAATGGTAATTCGGTTGCGGAATTGCGCAATTACGGATGCCTGAAAAAATTGCGGAATTGCGAATTGCGGACAGCCAAAATTTTGAAACGCAATCGCAATAACTTGCGGAATGGTAATTCGGTTGCGGAATTGCGCAATTACGGATGCCTGAAAAAAATGCAGAATTGCGGGTTGCGGACCGCCAAAATTTTGAAACGCAATCGCAATAACTGTGACGGTCACCACCTTCAAAGTGGCAGGTGCCCGCGTGAACATAAGTTCCCACCAAATATTGTCGAGACGACACTGCCAACTGCCAACTTGCCAAGTGTAGCACAGTCACTCAGTCAGTGCGTGCTGGAACTTGGGATTGAGAGCGTGTACGCTGGCCGTGTGTGTGATTAGTTGCCAGCCTCCACATGCTGAACCAGAATAAGTGGGAGGAGGAGGAGGAGGAGGAAGAGGAAGATGAAGATTAGTAGATTACTTAGATTAGGGATTACTAGCCAGTAGACTGTGAAGTGTAGAAGTAAAGAAAAACACTAAAAGAGACAAAGACTTAATTGCGAAGGACAAGTAACAAGTAAAGACAGAAACAGAATAGGAATACAGAAGTATTAAACACTAATAAAGAGTCTAGAGACATTTTTTTTTTAATTGTAGGTGTTTAAGAGTCTACACTACGCGCCAAAATATTGTTCGCGACATCATAACACAGCGCTTCCATACGGGAATTCAGAAAATGTACTCTATGGCAGCCTACTGACTTCCGAGAGAGATATCTTACATATGGCAGCTTGTTTAAGGCACGGGCAGTCCATCAAGACCGTTGAGGAATGTTCAGATGCCACTTGTCAATTATAGACGAAGCATTTAAAAAAGTATGGCCTTCCTTCCCGCGAGTAATTTGAACAGACGTGCATTGGTATAACTATCATTATTTTCATAACGGAAGGCAAGAAAGACCTAACAAAGGAGCAAATTAAAGTTATTGTATCTCTACACAAGGCAGAGAGGCCAGTGGAAGAAATATCAAGGATTGTGGATGTTACGAGGAAATTTGTGCATAAGTGGGTGGAGAGTTTCGGGGTGGCGTGGCGAGGTGGCGACAGCCGCGACACCGTAACATTATAAGTGGCCAGGGTGATGATGTAAAACATCAGCAAGCACCCTAAATGTCATGAAACGTCAAGTGGATGCCCATCCTCAAATAAGAGCAAGAAAAATATTGTGATATGACTTTTACATCCTCGCCCTGGCCACTTATAATGTTACGGTGTCGCGGCTGTCGCCACCCCGCCACGCCACACCGAAACTCTCCACCCACTTATGCACAAATTTCCTCGTAACATCCACAATCCTTGATATTTCTTCCACTGGCCTCTCTGCCTTGTGTAGAGATACAATAACTTTAATTTGCTCCTTTGTTAGGTCTTTCTTGCCTTCCGTTATGAAAATAATGATAGTTATACCAATGCACGTCTGTTCAAATTACTCGCGGGAAGGAAGGCCATACTTTTTTAAATGCTTCGTCTATAATTGACAAGTGGCATCTGAACATTCCTCAACGGTCTTGATGAACTGTCCGTGCCTTAAACAAGCTGCCATATGTAAGATATCTCTCTCGGAAGTCAGTAGGCTGCCATAGAGTACATTTTCTGAATTCCCGTATGGAAGCGCTGTGTTATGATGTCGCGAACAATATTTTGGCGCGTTGTGTAGAGATGTTTAAGAGTTTAGAGACATTTTTTTATTTTATTGTAGGTGTTTTGTTTTAATTGTAGGTGTCAAAATTAGTTTGCGGAATTGCGATTGCGAAAAGGCCTATCTGAAAAAAATTGCGGAATTGCGATTGCGGACTGGTGCAGGTCAGAATTGCGGAATTGTGATTGCGGAATTGGAGAAAAAATTGCGATGCCCACCTCTGGCGTGTGTGTGTGTGTGTGTGTGTGTGTGTGTGTGTGTGTGTGAGTGTGAGTGTGAGTGTGAGTGTGAGTGTGAGTGTGAGTGTGAGTGTGAGTGTCTGTGTCTGTGTCTGTGTCTGTGTCTGTGTCTGTGTCTGTGTGTGCATGTGTGTGTGTGTGTGTGTGTGTGTGTGGTAGTGTACGTACATGCGTGCCCGTCCGTGCACAGGGCGTATGGTTCGCACCGTAATTCCGCCTCTCCTCCCCCCCGCAGTGCCTCCCGGACCCCCCACCATCGTCCACAACAACAACAACATTAGGGAACAAGGGATGAGCGCTGTGGGGCCGCTGGAGGAGGGCGTGCACACGGAGCTCACCTGCAGGTCCGCCGAGGGTTCCCCGACGCCCACGTTGACCTGGTGGCGTGACGGCGAGAGGCTGGACCAGGTGCGTACGTGTGTATTAACCTAGTTGTGTTTTACAGGGCCCTCCCTAAAGACTTGTGGCTTGTTCTAACTCAATAATTATTAACTTTTGAAATCGAATCGGATCTGAACCTGAACCCAGGATATTTTTCTGAAGATACTTTGGGGGTCCGGTGGCATATTCCCGTTTTCTGGAAGAGTATGTGGCGATTACTCTTGAGCACGTCAGGTTAGGTTAGGTTAGATTGCGGACAGGGAGGTTAGTCATTCATTATCCTTATATGGTACCTTGCGTGGGAATCATAATGAGGGTATTTTCGAGATCCTATGGTTAGTTTCGGAGCTACAGCCACGCGTCTTCACTGGGAAACCACATACTTGCATAGAGAGCGGGAATATGCAGCCCGGTGTCCGCCGCCCTCAAGGTGAAACCCAACACCAGTCGGGGTGTCTCTACGCACTTCTCTTCATTCAAAGCTCCTGTGATCTATAGGTACAGCTCCGTGTTCTGTGATGGTCAACACTCAGTTTAGGCACGATGTTGTGGCATAATATGGCTGCTACAATAAAAAGATGAAAGATATATATAATGAATACCAATAGCTTGGTGCTTTATACTTAACTCACCAAAATGTAACGATAGACTAAGCTCGTGTTTGTATTACACAAGGCTGCTATATCAATATTTTCCTCTGAACACACTTAGTATATGCATAGTTGTGGATTAAACGAATGCAAGAAAATATCTAAAACAGAGCTCTTTGTTACATACTGTTAAGAATGTTTGGACAGCCATACAGGCACAGCCCAACACGGAGGCAAGGCACTAGGTGATATATATATACCCGCCGCACGTTAAGTTGGCGAAATGGGGCCCTTCACTCCCCCCTTCCAAACGCACGGGATTGGCTGAGGTGTTGGGTGAGAATGCCTTACTCCAAGTTCCGCCCTAAAGCCCCAACACCCAACACCTCAGCCAATCCTGTACGTTCGTAAAGGGGAAGTGAAGGGACCCAATTTTCGCCAGCTCGACGTGTGGCGACTATAGTGTAGTCTGGCAACAATAGCTATAGTCTTGCCTTGGTTTAAAGACACAACGTGGCAGGTCGCTCCATAAATTGAATTCTATGGTTTTTGCTTGCACAGTCATCATACACTCCCTCCGCCCTTGTCTCTGCATGAGATCTGGGGAGGCGATGGCTAGGTGGTTAGCACCTGCATGTAGCAAGTTCGATGTTGCGAGTTCGATTCCTGCCAGGTTCCATTTTTTTTCTTTAATCGTCAAATGGCCGAAGAATACACATATGCTGCCCGTTAACTCTACCTTCGACGGCGAGTGCATCGGAGGACACAGGGGGGCGGCATGAGCCTCTAATCACAGGCGTCACTATAAAAATCCTGCCTGCGCCACCACGGGCGGGGGCCAACCATCACAGCCCTCAAGTGAACCTCCAGGGCCTACCATCCGAGCCCTAAAGGAGATACTGCCTACAGGCGCTACAGGCTGCAACGTACACAAAATCCTATTACGTCCATTCCTCAGACATTTACTCGTGTGTGTATGTGTGTGTATGTGTGTGTGTGTGTGTGTATGTTTGCGGTGTGTGATGTGTGGTGTGTGTGTGTGTGGTGTGTGTGTGTGTGTGTGTGTGTGTGTGTGGTGTGTGTTTGTGTGTGCGTGTGTAGCTTTGTTTGTGATTGCGTGTATGACTGTATGTTTTGTGTGCGTAACATCCGTTATGTTGTGATGTTGTAATTTATTATTGTTGTATTTTTGTATTTATGTGTGAGTTATTTCTATATAGTGTGTGTGCGTGTGTGTGTATGTGTTGCCGTTGTTGTGTTGTTGTGTCGTGTTATGGGTCTAGTGTGTGTGTTTTCTTGCACACACTTATACTCTTTTCTTGCCATTCAGACAAGCCATAATCCCAGTAAACATACTATGGCACATGCTTAAAGGAACAAAAACTCTTTCTTTTTCTTTTTCCACCTTCCTCCGACTTAACTTCAAGAGAGGAATGATAAAACACCTCCTGACTAAATTGGCCCACCCCCTTTTCTTTACTCTCTTACTGTCTTCTTTATAGGGACTAACAACTAAGCGGGTTATTACGAAACTATTTATTACTCTTTTACTTTCCCCCTTGTCGAGTCCTTTGTGATAAAGAAAAAAAAAATGGCCTGTCTCTTGCATCATAAGACAAGCCACTAATTCCCAGGTACAGTACATAATATCACATGCTTTATTTACTGAAGAGAAAATTACATCTGTGCTCACCCCCACGCCTTGTCCCCCCAGCTGGTGACTCTGAACGGGCAGGGAGTGGCTAGCAGGATCACGGTGGTGGCTTCCCGGGCTCTACAGGCGCCACACTCACCTGCCAGGCGCTAAACAACAACATCACCTAGCCCTCGTCACCTCCATCACCATCAAGGTCTTATGTTAGTATGTCTTAGCGTCACGGGGGAGAGGGAAGGAGGGAGGGACAGAATGAGGGAGTGTAAGAATGAATTGATTAGTCAGTGAAGAAAGGAAGGAAGGAAAGAAGGAAGGAAGGGTGAAAGAAAGAAGGAAGGAAGGAAGGAAGGAATGAGGGAAGGTTGGAAGGAAGGAAGGAAGGGTGGAAGGAAGGAAGGGTGAAAGAAAGAAGGAAGGAAGGAAGGGTGGAATGAGGGAAGGTTGGAAGGAAGGAAGGAAGGGTGGAAGAAAGGAAGGAAGGAAGGAAGGAAGGAAGGATGGAAGAATCTATATCTATCTATATCTATCTATCTAATACACACACACACGCTCATACAGAGAGAGAGAGAGAGAGAGAGAGAGAGAGAGAGAGAGAGAGAGAGAGAGATAGAGATAGAGATAGAGAGAGAGAGATTTCATGATTTATTTCTTATTTTCTTATGTTCTTATGTTCTTATAATTACCGTTGCTCTTCCTTCCTCCCCCACAGTGCGGCCGCTCTCGGTGAGGATCGTGGGCGAGGTGGGCACGCTGTCGGCGGGGCGGCCCGTGGAGCTGGTGTGTCGCGCCGTGGGTTCGAGACCCCCCGCGCGCATCACCTTTTGGCGAGGCGCGCACAACATCACAGACGTAACGCGCACGGTAGGTGTTCATAACGGTACCTGGAACTGTCGCCGATAGGAACACTCGCCGACGTCGACGAGTGTTACTATTTTTCACGTCGGCGAGTGTTCCCATTACCCGTGTTTCTGCATTCAGGGATTAAATACCAACAACAGCCAGAATAATTAGGTGGTTAGGTTAGCTTAGATTCCTTTTCATATATTACAAGTTGAACTGTCGCCGAAAATTTACACGTCGGCGAGTGTTCCAATGTCGGCGAGAGTTCTGGGTTGGTGTTTCGGCGAGAGTTCCTATGGGTGACCGCTCCATAAACCCTTATAACTATACTTGCCTCACGTTAAGTTGGCGAAAATTGGAGCCCCTCACCCCCCCTTCCAAACACACGGGATTGTCTGAGGTGAGGAGGAAAAGCGTAGATTTCAAATGGAAATAGGGACAAACTGGTTCACAAATAGGGTGGTAAATGATTGGAATTGACTCAGTCGTCAGTAGTTAGTCCGAAGTCATTAAGGAGCTTTAAAAAGAGGCTAGATAATTTCATGGATGGGGCTGAAAGGTGGATGTAGGTAGTGTTAAGTAACAGGAACTACCACGTGTAGGTCTCGCGGCCTCTTGTAGCTTTCTTATTTTCTTATGTTTTATGTTCGTCGCTGCACGGTAAGTTGGCGAAAATGGGGTCCCTTTATACCCTCCTTCCGAACGCACGGTATTGACTGAGGTGTTGGGTGTTGGGGCTTTAGGGCGGAACTTGGAGTAAGGCATTGTCACCCAACACCCAACACCTCAGCCAATACCGTGCGTTCGGAAGGGGGGAGTGAGGGAACCCAATTTTCGCAAACTTAACGTTCGGCGACTATAAGTTATAAGGAAGTCTTGGGATTTTTTAGGGGCAGTCTTGGGATTTTTTAAGGGGCAGTCTTGGGATTTTTAGGGGCAGTCTTGGGATTTTTTAAGGGGCAGTCTTGGGATTTTTAGGGGCAGTCTTGGATTTTTTTAGGGGGCAGTCTTGAGATTTTTTAGGGGGCAGTCTTGGGATTTTTTAGGGGGCAGTCATGGGATTTTTTAGGGGGCAGTCTTGGATTTTTTTAGGGGGCAGTCTTGGGATTTTTTAGGGGGTAGTCTTGGGATTTTTAGGGGGCAGTCTTGGGATTTTTTGGGGCAGTCTTGGGATTTCTGAAAATGTAGTCGACACCCTCACCCTCTCTCCCTCAGGTAATGAACGACGGCAACGTCACCACGGCTCCGTCATCTTCCGGCCGACGCGCCACGACGACGGCCGCCACGTCCGCTGCACCGCCGTCAACCCCACCCTCGTGCACGCTGTTGTAGAGGACAGCGTGATGCTCAGCGTGCGTTGTGAGTACTAGTGTTCATTGTACCATCATTGTACCATCATTGTACCATCATTGTACCATCATTGTACCGTCATTGTACCATCATTGTACCGTCATTGTACCATCATTGTACCATCATTGTACCATCATTGTACCATTCGCACGCTGTTATAGACTCGACAGCGTGAGGCTCAGCGTGCGTTGTGAGTACCAGTGTTCATTGTACCGTCATTGTACCATCATTGTCCCATCATTGTACCATCATTGTACCATTCGCACGCTGTTATAGACTCGACACGTGAGGCTCAGCGTGCGTTGTGAGTACCAGTGTTCATTATACCATCATTGTATCATTCGCACGGTGTTATAGAGGACAGTGTGATGGATTAGTGGCCAATAAGCATGATACTGTTCTCGAAAATGATGAATATTGAAATGTTTTGTCTGCATTTATTAGTAAAATAATCAATTACAATGACTTTTGGTCCGCAAATCACTCTATGATGTCTGTATTGCTTTCCTTGACCTAAACAACATACATTTAGACACCAAGAACATATTAATAGCTATTAAATGAGTGAAGATATGGCAAATCTAGTTTTCGCGGTGGCCATCTTGGATTTTGCCCCCTGGCGGAGTTAGCCCGCACTTTTGCGAGGGACATGGGGAATTATTTTGTTCAGTATCCTCAAGTCATTTAAAAACCACCTTCAAACCTTGATCAGGAGAAATTGGTCACGGGCTCAATGGTATAGTGTCCTCTACTATAATAATGCTGACAGGGTCGTTTCTTACTATATGCAAACTACGCGGTTGCATAGAGCCCCCGAAGCCACCAAGGGGCCCCCGAAGCCACCAAGAGGCCCCGAACCCACCAAGGGGCCCCCAAGCTGACATTATTATTTTTTTTTAATCTAGTCTCTTTTCCTTTTAAAGTGCACCAGATAGATGTATTTAAATATTAAAGGCGTGCCCCCGGACCACCTTAGAGGGCTTAGAATCCCCCACCATAGTTGTACACAATAGGGCCTCCAAACAGCATTTTGCATAGAGCCCCAAAAGGCTATATAGAAACGGCACTGAATGATGATGTGCAGTGTTGCAATTACTATGGCGGCAGCGGAGTATACCTTCCAGGCTGATATCCTTCTTGTTAGTCTTTTATGATATCAAGTTTTCCGTGGAGACCAGTGCCGCTATCAGTGTAGAGTCTTTAACATATAACTTTCATACGTGTTTATTGCTACATTCGCGTGTTGCATTGTGTTGCCTGCCAGTATTTTCAGCTAAAACACCCTCCTATGATGCATTGATCGGTATTTATAAATGAGAGCTAATGATTTGGGTCTATATAAAACGGTGTTTATATACTATATAAGACACTGTCATGGATGGGGATGAAAGGTAGTGTTAAGTAACAGGAACGGGCGTAGTCACATCTCCTACAATCCTACAAGAGTTGGAGTACTGCCACATATCCTACACATAGGCTGTCAAATGTCCTATACCAAAACCAGTATCCAGCACATTTCCTACACAAAACCCTCCTACAAATTTAGCAGTTTTGAGAGTAGTGACATATTTCCTACAAGGATACAGCGTATCTCCTACGCCCTACACTCCTACAGTGGGGCGCCTCTGTACTCGGCGCTTCTGGCTCACTACACTCCTGACGACCTTGACCAGTCAAAAAGTACTTAGCTTGATATATGTCCTTTCTGCGCATTATTATGGAGCAACCAAAACAGAGAGACAAGTATCGTTCACATTCAGACACGAGTCGAGTTTAGGTTTTTCTCCATTCGTCGGGACAGACGGCATTTCGGAGCCTTGTACTCCAGTGTTCCTGGACCAAGCATGGCTAGTATTGAGGGGAACATCCGCTTCAACGCAGTGGTTTACAAAGACAACTCTGGATTCCGGTACCTCCGAAATGTGGCTCCTCCGTCACAGCTCCTACACATAGGCGGTCATATTTCCTACACAAAAACAAGTGTCAGGCACATCTCCTACACCACTGTTGTGAGTGTGCTGTATCTCTGTAGAATATGTCACTACCTAAACTGCTAATGTAGGAGATGTGCTGTGTAGTATACATGGTATAGGAATGTGGGCGCCCCCACAGAACTACACGTGTAGGTATCACGCCTCTTGTAGTCCTTATTTCTATGTCTTATCAGCAGACAGTTTGCTCAGTGTCTCGTGTAGGAATTATCGCGTCTATCCCCGAATATTGATGACGTGCATGCAATTACGTAGGTTATGCAACTCAGGTTATCAGTGCTGTGTGTTATTAGAAGGTATCATTATTCACTTGCCCCCGCACACAGCACAGCACTACCACACGCACACACAGCGAGTGTCCTACTCGCATATGCTACCTATTCACACACACACACCAGCCGCACTCACGTCCGCGTAGGATCACGCCGCTACGCACGGCACAGCACGCACGCACGCAATACGACGCAGTACGCACACGAGGTATCAGCTCGCCTGCGTATAGAACCACTCACGCCCGCACGCACACGCACCACAGCAGCCACGCCGCAATAGCACCAACCACGCCACGCACGCGCACGCACGCACGCACGCACGCACGCACGCACGCACGCACGCGCGCCGCCGCACACCACGCACACACACACACACCACCACCACCACGCAACACACCACACACGACACACCACACACGCACCACCACAGTCACGCACGCACGACACACACACACACACACACACACAATACACACATACACACACACACACACACACACACACACACACACACACACACACACACACACACACACACACACACACACACACACACCGGTATTCCATAGTGTAGTGGTAGCACGCTCGGTTCACAACCGAGAAGTCCCAGGTTCGATCCCCGGGCGGATCGAAGACAGACGGGCGGTCTTCTTAAAACCCGAGCCCCTGTCCACCCAGCAGTGAATGGGTACCGGGTGTTAGCCGGGGTTAAGGTTAGGTTGGAAAGATGTAAAAGGTAACGCCCCATGTAGTTGAAAGGCAATATAAGGGAGAAACTATTTGAGTATAGCTAGAGAGATAAAAGTTACAGTTTTTATCGTAAAGGTAAACAAGGGGTCATACGCTACACTCTTAGAAAAGAAGGGTAGGAAAAGGGTAGAAAAAGGGTGTTTGTAGTGATGAAATACTGCTACCCTTTTTCTACCCTTACAAATATACCCTTTTGCAACCCTAAATATACCCTTTTCCAACCCCAAATATACCCTTTCTCAACCCTCTCGTCTAAAAAGGGTAGATAAAGGGTAGATGAAGGGTATAATCAGGCAGCATCTACCCTCCAGCCTGGACATAGGGTATAAAAAGGGTAGTGATGGTGCGATGTAACAATTCTACCCTTAATATACCCCCTATTTCTGAGAGTGTGTGCTGCGCTATGTTTCATATTGCCAGGATGTTGTTATGAATCAAGGCCCTTTACAGCAGTCAACATGTTTCACGTCTATCGATAGGAAGAAAATACGTTACTGGATGGAAGGTGCTGCGTGGTTACGTTTCTAGATTTTGTAACGAGGCTTTTAACGCCATATTGGACCTCATGCAAAATATACAGACGTTATCCACTATTGAAGAGAAGGCAATATATATTTATACATATATATTGCCATATATTGATTGAGTAATGTTACCCATTGATAGAGTAAAGGGCTATCTGATAGAAGATTTGAAGTGAATAAGGGATACAATACAATAAAGAAGTGAAGGAAAAGTTCTTATGGCTAGAAAACGGTAGAACAAGAAGTAACGGATTCAAACCGGAAAAAAGTAAATAAAAAAAAAATAGGGAAAAACTGGTTCACAAATAGGGTGGTAAATGATTGGAATGGACTCAGTCATGGAGTAGTTAGTGCGGAGTCAATAGGGAGTTTTAAAAGGAGGCTGGACAATTTCACGGTGGGGATGAAAGGTGGATGTAGGTAGTGTTAAGTAACAGGAACTATCACGTGTAGGTCTCCCAGCCTCTTGTAGCTTCCTTATTTTCTTATGTTCTTAAGTTATTCATTTCATGCATGGTAGATATTGCCCTCATAAATCAAATTGTTACAGTGTTGATGTAGCGTTGTTGTCCTCCCTATCAGACCAGCCCGCGGTGCAGCTAGCCCTGGGCGCCGCGTTGGACCCCCGAGCCATCAAGGAGGGCCAAGACGTTTACTTCGACTGTACCATCCACGCCAACCCCCCGGCACGACGCGTCCAATGGCTCCATGACGTGAGTCCCTGCCCGCCCTCCAATGCATGGTTGATGATGATGATGATAGTGATGCTAATGTCTGCTTCATTATTTTGAGTCTTATTATTTTTTTTTTCTCTCTCTCTCTCTCTCTCTCTCTCTCTCTCTCTCTCTCTCTCTCTCTCTCTCTCTCTCTCTCTCTCTCTCTCTCTCTCTCTCTCTCTCTCTCTCTCTCTCTCTCTCTCTCTCTCTCTCTCTCTCTCTCTCTCTCTCTCTCTCTCTCTCTCTACTCCTCTCTTTATACACACACACACACACACACACACACACACACACACACACACACACACACACACACACACACACACACACACACACACACACACACACACACACACACACACACACACACACACACACACAGTCACACAAACAGAGCAAAAAAATTTATATCCTACCCATAATCCTCTGTGACGCTGTTAACGAGTTCGAAGCACTAACGAAGCCTATCAATATAAACTTTGAAAATACTACTACAAAACTATGCCAACACTATTACTAACTCAGATTTACTAACATTTAAGACTTGATAACGTTACTGGTCAAGAATTATTGGTCAAAGGTCAACAGGTAAGGGCGTGGGAAGGAATTAAGGGAAAGTTTAGTGTTTCGAGGCAGTTTTGAGTTCCTTGAGTAATCCGGTAAGAGCGACAGTAGAGAGCGAGGCAGCAAGGGGGCAGGGCGTGTGTGCAGGCAGCTGGGAGAAGGAAGAGGATAATTTTTGGCCAAACAACGGTGTATTTTGTTGCTTTTCTTCATATTTCTGAACTTAACCCTGTCACGCACGAAAAGTTTATTAAGTTTTTCCGTCCACTGCGACATCAATTTGGGGCTCTCTAAGTTGCCCCGCGGAATGGCCTGACTGTGCGGCGAATGTTTTGCTTATGTTATCAATTTCAACCACGATTATTCTTTTTTCCTGGCATTATTATATATCGTTGGTTTCGGAAGAGATTATTCTGCCTTATGAAAGACAAAAATAAAAAGAAATGCAAATAAATAGCGGAGTTTAACGACTTCATAAAACATTGAGTAAAGAGAAATAAGAAATACTTACGTTCACCACTAAGTAGCTCGATACTTCCTGAGGCGACTTTTTATTGTTTATATGCCAATAAAAGCGGACTTTTATGAGGATTCCAACGCTACCATTATAATTTTCATATGGCCAGTAGATTTTGAGAAAATGGAGGAAAACTGAAACACATGTTGGAAGACGGATGGCTAAGAAGGCGGGCTAACACGCTGCCTGCTGGGAGTGAACAGAGACACGGGCCCTTATCACTTCAAATCCATTTGCACGAGCGAGTTGACAATTAGTTTATTTTATAGGCCTAGCTTGGATCTTTTACGCAGAAAATTTTGACGCGATTCTGATAAATACTTTATTTTTGGCGATTTTTTTTATGCTTTTTGACGCAATTCGCGTCAAAAGCTAAGATGTACACGGGCCCGTTTTGCCGCGATCGCGTCACCGTGCGTGCAAGGGTTAAGTTAAGTAGAGATAGAAAGTGAGGAAGTGGGAGAGAGAGTGAGAGTAATAAGTGGGCAGTGGCGGATCTAGGGGGAGGTGCACGGTTACCCCTGAAATCTCATTGGCCATCCCAGATCTGAGTCAGACGTCTAATGAAAATTCAACCATTTCTTTTTAACGGCTATGCCCTGGCCACCCCACACTAGATATGTGTCCAGCCTTGAGCACCCCTGTCATGGCGGCGCCCCTGTGAGTGGCAGAGGGAGGGAGGGAGGGAGAGCTTACGTGTGACTTAACTCATTTGAGGTTGTTTAGTCCTCTCTGCAAGGTAATGGCTGCTGCCTCGTTATCTTTCTACCTTATAGAACGTCAGATCAGGTGTAGCCAGTGGCGTGGCTATTTACGGGTGGGCGGCACTAGGCGAGAACATGTATAATAGTTGCATTAAGTTTAATGGACGCAATGTTGCTCAAAATGATTTACTGAACGTTTCTGAGTAGAAGTGAAAACGTAATCGACATCCATGGGAGGAGGAGGAGTCTGAGATCCTGGGTTCGCCCCTTACTATGGCAATATTGGCCACCACAACAATTGGTACTGTCCATTCGTCTGTGGGATGTGTGTTTTGTATGCTGGGAGACGTATTTTGTATGCTTAGATCACTGTATTTGGCAACGTATAGCCTTGAACCTTCCCCTAACCTAATATACCTAACAGTAGGACACCCCCAAAAAATGATGATAATAAAATAAAATACATATCCTACACGTGTAAGTTATTTTTGCGTGTGCTTTGTGAAGGTGTTGCCTGTGTTACCGTGCCTGACACACTGTTACGGCGAGTCTACCAAGCAATGTTAGGGTGGGGATGACAATTCGTGGATGTGGCGCCAATTTGCTACTGAGAAATGTATGAGTAACTGGCTAGACGGTCTGGAGGGGCGATGTAAGTTTAGGGTTCAAGGGTGATGTATTTATATAATAGTGTCGTGAATCACCCTCGCGTTCCTTCCGTGGTCATTTTTGCCTCGTGCTGAGATCTAAGGTTCACTATTGTGCTTGATATAATGTGTAGGTAGTACACTGTTGGATTGAGCTCGCTAGCACGTATAATTGTTACGGCGCCCATGACTTACAGGCATTGCTTGCTTCTCTTTGATATGTTGCCTCCGTGGTGTAGTGGCTAGAGCGCATGGCTACGAATCTAGGGTACCTGGTTCGAATCCGGGCCAGGGCAGTCGGCAGCCAGGCCACCAGCTGTTCATCCTTCCTTTTGAGGATGGTAGATAAATGGGTACCTGGGGAAACCTGGGGAAGGTAACTGTGGTAACCCGGATGTCACACTAGCCCTGTGTCCCGGGGTAACGGGTCCTCACCCACCACAGGCTCAAGGGTTAATGCGACGGAGATGAGCACCGAGGCCACGCCCATGTATGTCATGCCACTGTTAACTGAAGCATGGCACGTTTATACATAGTTAGTAAGTGAACAGTTGGAATAGATTGTCCTGTATTGAGATTAATTTCGTCTGTTACTTTTTGTCTTTATTGATCTCTCTCTCTCTCTCTCTCTCTCTCTCTCTCTCTCTCTCTCTCTCTCTCTCTCTCTCTCTCTCTCTCTCTCCCTCCTCTCTCCTCTCTCGCTCTCTCTCTCTCTCTCTCTCTCCTCTCTCTCTCTCTCTCTCCTCTCTCTCTCTCTCTCTCTCTCTCTCTCTCTCTCTCTCTCTCTCTCTCTCTCTCTCTCTCTCTCCTCTCTCTCTCTCTCTCTTCTCCTCTCTCTCTCTCTCTCCCCTCTCTCTCTCTCTCCTCTCTCTCTCTCTCTCCTCTCTCCTCTTCCTCTCTCTCTCTCTCTCTCTCCTCTCTCTCTCTCTCTCTCTCTCTCTCTCCTCTCTCTCTCTCTCTCACCACACCGAAATGTAGACGACACAAATGTAAACACATGCCATATTTTTAGGGAAGTTGCATGGCGGTGCCTCAATAACGCACGTCAATGTACTGTGAATTCATGATCCTGCCATCGGGTTATAGATCTCCGATGGCCCTCAATGCGGCGCCTCGATGGAATGAGACCCAAGCAATTCCCGAAACCCAATAAGCGTCAAGGTAAAGGCCGCGGGACGCAGCCTTTTATCTGGGAAAATTGAAGAAAAAAATAGTCACTACATCTGCAATCTTTGTTATTGTTTGCGCACTTATTTTGTCTTGGGTAGGGAGGTTGAGAGAGAGAGAGAAGAGAGAGAGAGAGAGAGAGAGAGAGAGAGAGAGAGAGAGAGAGAGAGAGAGAGAGAGAGAGAGAGAGAGAGAGAGAGAGAGAGAGAGAGAGAGAGAGAGAGAGAGAGAGAAAGTTGACGGCTGAATATATAATAATTGTGTATTATTATCTACACGCACAATCTCTCTCTCTCTCTCTCTCTCTCTCTCTCTCTCTCTCTCTCCTTCCCTCTCTCTCTCTCTCTCTCTCTCTCTCTCTCTCTCCTCTCTCTCTCTCTCTCTCTCTCAACCTTACCCCAACCACACACACACACACACACACACCACACCACACACACACACACACACACACACACTGATTAAGTTACGTAATTAATGTGTTGGTTTTTACATTTTAGCGCGTGTTTACCTGGCTCTCATTTCCTGTTTTCAGTTCATGACGGTCGCGAATAGATCCCTCCTCCTCCTCCTCCTCCTCCTCCTCCTCCTCCTCCTCCTCACTAAATAATCAAGTAATTGAACCTTTATTACATATACTTCCCTCGCACAATCATGGAATTCTATAACGACGCATAATCCGATCATTTCATCACAAAAAGTGTCACCATCTGCCGCGCTGCATCCACTTCACCCAAATCATCGACGGTATAAACAAACATTCGGACATATGTGAACGCAAATCAGAATGTTGTTTGCGTGCTCGCGATGTCGTGTTTGTCCGATGATATTACATTTATTCACATATTTATGATTGCGCACATTCGCAGATCTATTCAATTATTTGGAACTTCGTGTTATTACTTAGCTTGCCGGGAATCTGCTGAATTAAATATGCCAGGGCGTCTTTACTAATATGTAGATGTAGTTTATATGCTTAGGTAATAGTCTAGGATAGGTATTTTTTGGTTATTGATAGGTATTTTGATAGGTATTATTTGGTATGTTTAAATCTTTAAGCATACCAAATACCTATCCTAGCCTATTATATAACCCTACAAACTACATCTACATATTATCTAATCATAAGAACATAAGAACATAGGAAAGCTACATGAGGCTGGGAGACTACACGTGGTAGTTCCTGTTGCTTAACACTACCTACATCCACCTTTCATCCCCATCCATAAAGCTGTCTAGCCTCCTTTTAAAACTCCCTATTGACTCCGCACTAACTACACTCTCAGAAATGGGGGGTATATTAAGGGTAGAATTGTTACATCGCACCATCACTACCCTTTTTATACCCTATGTCCAGGCTGGAGGGTAGATGCTGCTGATTATACCCTTCATCTACCCTTTATCTACCCTTTTTAGACGAGAGGGTTGAGAAAGGGTACATTTGGGGTTTGAAAAGGGTATATTTAGGGTTGCAAAAGGGTATATTTGTAAGGGTAGCAGTATTTCATCACTATAAACACCCTTTTCTACCCTTTTCCTACCCTTTTTTTCTAAGAGTGTACCTGACGACTGAGTCCATGCCAATCATCCACCACCCTATTTGTGAACCAGTTTCTCCCTAATTATTTTGTAGATCTACGTTTTTCTTGTCATGATGTAACTCACACGTCTGCCTATCCTGCCTTGTAGTCCGGGAGATCATTTGGGCAACACACGCGTCCCAGAAGACACGATCGCCAAAGTGGCACCAAGCTCTTCGTATCTATCCCAAGGACCTTCATTTGCATTTTGCTTTATTTCGAGTTGAGTTGAAAGAGGAAAAATACACGAAGAACCAGGTGCTAAACAGCTGTTCGGATTGCGTAGGAGGTTTGATAGCAGAGTCGTGTCGCGTAGCTGTTGTCTAGCAGAGCCTATATAGTCTATTTTTTTTATTATGGTCAAAATGCAGTAAGGAAGCCACGCCCCCTGCCTGCCCTTCTATGCTAGGGGGCAGCTGATTGGTGCATTCCTCGTATCATCACCACCAATCACAGTATCTTCACTACTTAACAGCGGCGTGACCACTGGGTTAAAAAAAGTCTCACTACAGAGGGTGACAAAATCAAAATCCCTCTGTAGTGAAGATTGCTGTGTCCAGTGGTCACGCCGTTGTTAAGTAGTGAAGATACTGTGATTGGTGGTGATGATACGAGGAATGCACCAATCAGCTGCCCCGTAGAATAGAAGGGCAGGCAGGGGGCGTGACTTCCTGACTGCATTTTGACCATAATAAAAAAAATAGACTATAGTTTAGACCAGTGTTTCTTAACGTTTTGACCACCACGCCCCCTTTAGCAGTTAGTCCATAACCCCCCCCCCCCCCTTCACTTTTTCAACCAAGATATATCAAAACAGTCCGGAATCATAAAGAAAAGGTGAAAAATGCCTGTTATAACACTTCTATTGTGCACATAATTATCATAACCACCTTGCATATACCCATCAGAGTTAGTGACCTCACGTCTAATAAATCATTCTTCATTTTCCTCTCTTGGTTCGCGCCTCCGTTGATTATTACCCACGCCCCACAGGTTAAGAACCGCTGGTTTAGATAGTTCGAAACTGCATCTATTGTCTGGCAGAGCCTTTAAAGTTTAGACAGTTCGACACTGCAGGGGTCTTTACTGGTGGCCGCCCGAACGGTCTTGCGGTCTGCCGTGGAATGTCAGCCAGTGATACAAAGGAATACAAAGGAAGAACAGACAGAAACAGCCCTACTGGACCAAATGAGGCTGCCTGTGTTACTACTTCCTACCACTATAGTTTCTACGTGTTAGAGGTAAAATAATAGCAATGTTGTAGGCAAAGTTGAAGGCAAAGTTGAAGGCAAAGTTGAAGGCTCCTTCTGAAGTGTTGCAGCCAGTATATACATGTGGTTGTTGTGCGATGTGTTTATGACCATCATAACATTGATCAGTGTGATGCACTCGTATAAGTCCGAGTAACTAAGATAAGATAAGATTTTCATCCTATCTAGACACTTTGCAAGTACCAACTACAAGGTTATTGACTATACAAAGCGCCGCCACGTCAGCATGAACTAGGCGGACTCGAACCGCTGACCGAATGCACAGGGACGCTGCACATTGCGAACTCACGTCTCTACCAGCCTTGCCACCCTGACGGGCTCCGAGTAACTAGTCAAGATCCTAATACATGAATGTATGTCACGCAGGCACTCCCTTGCCCTGGCATGTCACGTGACACTCCAATGACGGTCAACGTGCACTTAGTCATAGCAAAGGATAATCAGACCTTTGTGAGCATTGATTCATCGTCTTCATAACTCCATTTATAGTCCATGAAAAGTGAGTATTTGCAATAACAGATGAATTGTCTCGTGGCGGAACGAGTCGGACCGCGATTCGTCATCTTCTCTCTTTCTTTGTTTCCTTGAAAGTCTCTGTAACTCACGAACCAAGGAACTGACAAGAAAGAATAAGAAACCTTATGTTGCTCTAATCCTAACGACATCAAAAAACAGTCTTAGAATGCCATGCGTAGGACAGAAGACTATAAACTGAGCTAAAAACTGTCTTAGAATGCCATGCGTAGGACAGAACACTATAAACTGAGCTAAAAACTGTCTTAGAATGCCATGCGTAGGACAGAAGACTATAAACTGAACTAAAAACTGACCTAGCTGACCGAGCGATCGATAGCAGCTACAACGAGAAATGGCAAACTTTCAATGCGGGCATCTATTAATGTGTGAAGAAATAACAGACACTATTAAGGGAAAGACATTTTATTCTGAAATGTTCACGAGGACAGATGGGCGGACAGACACAGACAGACAGACTTATGTACAAGCTACTAGATGGATAGACAGACAGACAGACAGAGGTACAAGCTACTAGATGGACAGATGGGCGGACAGACAGACAGACAGACAGACAGACTTATGTACAAGCTACTAGATGGATAGACAGACAGACAGACAGAGATGCAAGTTACTAGATGAACAGACAGACAGACAGACAGACAGACAGACAGACAAGCTACTAGATAGATAGACAGACAGACAGACAGAGATGCAAGCTACTAGATGAACAGACAGACAGACAGACAGACAAGCTACTAGATAGATAGACAGACAGACAGACAGAGATGCAAGCTACTAGATGAACAGACAGACAGACAGACAGACAAGCTGGTAGGGATGGAACAAGGACATAAACAAGCATTGGGATGGATGGAATATGTATCACCATTCCTGCATTCCACCACTGATTAAACATTTTAGACTCTTTTTGTTACGAGTAAATCAATATATATTCGAATTGATGTCCATTAAAAGATCCTTGTTTGATGGCTCTGCTGTGTGAGTCGTTTGTAGCATTGCTCCCCACACAGATTCATGATGACACTCAAACACTGGAACTGACACTCAAACACTGGAACTAACACTCAAACACTGGAACTAACACTCAAACACTGGAACTAACACTCAAACACTGGAACTAACACTCAAACACTGGAACTAACACTCAAACACTGGAACTAACACTCAAACACTGGAACTAACACACTCAAACACTGGAACTAACACTCAAACACTGGAACTAACACTCAAACACTGGAACTGACGCTCAAACACTGGAACTGACACTCAAACACTGGAACTAACACTCAAACACTGGAACTGACACTCAAACACTGGAACTAACACTCAAACACTGGAACTAACACTCAACACTGGAACTAACATCAAACACTGGAATAACACTCAAAACACTGGAACTAACACACTCAAACCTGGAACTAACACTAACACTGGAACTACACTCAAACACTGGAACTAACACTCAAACACTGGAACCTAACACACTCAAACACTGGAACTACACTCAAACACTGGAACAACACTCAAACACTGGAACTAACACTTCAAACACTGGAACTGACACTCAAACACTGGAACTGACACTCAAACACTTGAACTAACACACTCAAACCTGGAACTAACACTCAACACTGGAACTGACACTTTAAACTGGACTAACACTCAAACATGGAACTAACACTCAACACTGGAACTAACACTCAAACACTGGAACTACACTCAACACTGGAATAACACTCAAACACTGGACTAACACTCAAACACTGGAATGACACCTCAACACTGGAACTGACACTCAACACTGGAACTACCACACTCAAACACTGGACTAACACTCAAACACTGGAACTGACACTCAACACTGGAACTAACACTCAAACACTGGAACTGACACTCAAACACTGGAACTAACACTCAAACACTGGAACTAACACTCAACACTGAATTACACTCAAACACTGGAACTAACACTCAAACACTGGAACTGACACTCCCAAATACTGGAACTAACACTCAAACACTGGAACTAACACTCAACACTGGAACTGACGCTCAAACACTGGAACTAACACTCAACACTGGAACTGACACTCCAAACACTGGAACTAACACTCAACACTGGAACTAACACTCAAACACTGGAACTAACACTCAAACTTTGAACTAACACTCAAAATGGAACTGACCTCAAACTGGAACTAACACTCAAACACTGAACTAACACTCAACACTGAACTAACACTCAAACACTGAACTAACACTCAAACACTGGAACTAACACTCAATCACTGGAACTAACACTCAAACACTGGAACTGACACTCAACACTGGACTAACACTCAAACACTGGATAACACTCAAACACTGAATGACACTCAAACCTGGAACTAACACTCAACACTGGAACTAACACTCAAACACTGGACTAACACTCAAATACTGAACTAACACTCAAACACTGGAACTACACTCAAACACTGGAACTACATCAACACTGGAACTAACACTTCAAATACTGGAACTAACACTCAAATACTGGAACTAACACTCAAACACTGGAACTAACACTCAAACACTGGAACTAACACTCAAACACTGGAACTGACACTCAAACACTGGAACTAACACTCAAACACTGGAACTAACACTCAAACACTGGAACTAACACTCAAACACTGGAACTAACACTCAAACACTGGAACTAACACTCAAACACTGGAACTAACACTCAAACACTGGAATTCACTCACACTGGTGCTGTCATAAGTTATTCTATATTCACCTCTATATACTTGCTGCTCAGTTAATGAAATATGTCATTATACAAGAGATACTTACATTTTAATCCTGCTTAGTACCATCGCCCTCACCAAGAACTCCTCTCATTAGACCAACTTTCCGAGGTATTTTATTTTTCCAAACCTTGCCTTTAGTTTCCAAGCTCTTCAGAAGTTTTTTAGGCATTCAACTTTTCACCACTTTTCTGGGAATTCCTGATTTTTGGGTTCTTTCTCGGCCAAAAAAGCATGGAATTCCGATACACTGATGCTCGTTAAGACAAAGATTCATTCCATTTCTCCGCTCTTTCTGTCATATCTCTCATCGTGCCCCGCCCTCCGCGCCCTCACAGCTGCCGCCCATCCCTCCACCATTTTGCATAGTATTTCCTAATTTTACATATCTTTTTACAGTGCTATGGTCGTCCTCCCCGATTTTCCTTTCGTGTCCCGTATTTTCCTTCCTATTCTCCTCCTTTACATTCCTTTGACAGCAACGATAATATTCTTTCGTGTGGTTCTTGTCCTCCAGTACATTCTTTTGACAGCATCGATGGCATTCTTTCGTGTGGTTCTTGTCCTCCAGTACATTCTTTTGACAGCATCGATGGCATTCTTTCGTGTGGTTCTTGTCCTCCAGTACATTCTTTTGACAGCATCGATGGCATTCTTTCGTGTGGTTCTTGTCCTCCAGCACATTCTTTTGACAGCATCGATGACATTCTTTCGTGTGGTTCTTGTCCTCCAGTACATTCTTTTGACAGCATCGATGGCATTCTTTCGTGTGATTCTTGTCCTCCAGTACATTCTTTTGACAGCATCGATGGCATTCTTTCGTGTGGTTCTTGGCCTCCAGTACATTCTTTTGACAGCATCGATGGCATTCTTTCGTGTGGTTCTTGGCCTCCAGTACATTCTTTTGACAGCATCGATGGCATTCTTTCGTGTGGTTCTTGGCCTCCAGTACATTCTTTTGACAGCATCGATGGCATTCTTTCGTGTGGTTCTTGGCCTCCAGTACATTCTTTGACAGCATTGATGGCATTCTTTCGTGTGGTTCTTGTCCTCCAGCACATTCTTTTGACAGCATTGATGGCATTCTTTCGTGTGGTTCTTGTCCTCCAGCACATTCTTTTGACAGCATCGATGGCATTCTTTCGTGTGGTTCTTGGCCTCCAGCACATTTTTTTGACAGCATCGATGGCATTCTTTCGTGTGGTTCTTGTCCTCCAGTACATTCTTTTGACAGCATCGATGGTATTCTTTCGTGTGGTTCTTGGCCTCCAGCACATTCTTTTGACAGCATCGATGATATTCTTTCGTTTGGTTCGTTTTCATCAAGTTACGACTTTTCACTTTCTCAATCTCTGCATCCCTTCTGCCCTGAATCCACTTTTCCAACACCCCGTCATTCTGTTTGCTGTGTCGCTTCTTCCAGCCTCTTTCCCTCCACTTCCTGTCAAACCTCTTATCTCTTAAGTAGCCCATTTGAGTTCCTCCTTTGCCAGCGTCTCGGCCGGTACTCCTCCTCCTCCTTCCACCTCTTCTCCCTTCTCCTGATTCCACTTCTTCTTCCTCCTGCTTCCACTTCTTCTTCCTCCTGCTTCCACTTCTTCCTCCTGCTTCCACTTCTTCTTCCTGCTTCCACTTCTTCTTCCTCCTCCTCCTCCTCCTCCTCCTCCTCCTCCTCCTCCTCCTCCTCCTCCTCCTCCTCCTCCTCCTCCTCCTCCTCCTCCTCCTCCTCCTCCTCCTCCTCCTCCTCCTCCTCCTCCTTCCACCTCTTCTCCCTTCTGCTCCTTCTCTGCATCTTTACTAAACTCTCGTTATTCTATGCCCTTCCGCCCTTCTTGTGCTCCTGTTGAGTCAGTCTACTTCAAGTTAGTTGAGTTTAATCAAGAGGTGATTCAAATTGGAAAAGCGTAGATTTAAAAAAAAAATTGGGAAAAACTGGCTCACAAATAGGGTGGTAAATGATTGAAATGGACTCAGTTATCATGTGAGGAGTCAATAGAGAGCTTTAAAAGGAGACTAGACAGCTTTATGAATGGGGATGAAAGGTGGATGTAGGTAGTATTAAGTAACAGGAACTACCACGTGTAGGTCTCACGGGCTCTTGTAGCTTCCTTATTTTCTAATGTTTTTATGTCTGCTCGCTTTAACATCCATCTCCGCACTGCAACATTTGACGCTTTGCCGATATTTGCTTCATGTCCATCTGACTTATTCACGGCGTTTTTTATAACATTTATTTTATCCCCATGCAAGGACCAATCACAACAGCTAAGGCTCTAAGGGATTGGGAAAATGATTTAACTCTCGGGTGTATTTTTTATGGAAGTCTGGGTTTTTCTTATGTAAGTCTGGGTATTTTTTATGGAAGTCTGAGTTTTTTTATGGAAGTCTGAGATTTTTTATGGAAGTCTGGGTTTTTTTATGGAAGTCTGAGTTTTTTTTATGGAAGTCTGAGTTTTTTTATGGAAGTCTGGGTTTTTTTATGGAAGTCTGAGTTTTTTTATGGAAGTGAGTTTTTTTATGGAAGTCTGAGTTTTTCTATGGAAGTCTGAGTTTTTTTATGGAAGTCTGAGTTTTTTTATGGAAGTCTGAGTTTTTTTATGGAAGTCTTGAGTTTTTTTATGGAAGTCTGAGTTTTTTTATGGAAGTCTGAGTTTTTTTATGGAAGTCTGAATTTTTTTATGGAAGTGAGTTTTTTTATGGAAGTCTGAGCTTTTTTATGGAAGTCTGAGTTTTTTTATGGAAGTCTGAGTTTTTTTTATGGAAGTCTCGGAAATTAAATCAGTTTGCTGCAAGGAACGTGTGCCACTTCAAAGAAATGTCAAGCTCAAAGGGCTAATGCCACGGAGATGAGCACCGAAGGCCACGCGCACATAGCGTATGCCCATCTTACATTTTTGACACATAACGCATAACAAGGAAACTCAGAAAAGATCGGTTCTCTATGCATTGCCTTCACGTATATCAACTATAGGTTATTGACGGCACACGATATACAACATATCTCACGCCTTATTTTGAGTTAAGTATTCACACTGATTCAAGCCGGCAGCCTTACCTTCACATTCTCCTTATTTTTGAAAACTTTGTATTCAGTAACACCATTTTCAAAGTCCTGTTGATGCTTTCACAGGCTTCTCTGCATTCTCTTTGCTCGCTTTCCTTTTTCAGTCTCCAATCTTTTTAATCAGAGCTATAACGTCTCTCTCTCTCTCTCTCTCTCTCTCTCTCTCTCTCTCTCTCCTCTCTCTCTCTCTCTCTCTCTCTCGCTCTCTGCTCTCGCCCTCGCTCTCGCTCTCGCTCTCGCTCTCGCTCTCCCGCTCTCGCTCTCGCTCTCGCTCTCGCTCTCGCTCTCTCTCGCTCTCTCTCCTCTCTCTCTCTCTCTCTCTCCTCTCTCTCCTCTCGCTCTCTCTCTCTCCTCTCTCTCTCCTCTCTCTCTCTCTCTCCTCTCCTCTCTCTCTCTCTCTCCTCTCTCCTCTCTCTCTCTCTCTCTCTCTCTCTCTCTCTCTCTTTTCATGCCCTCCTAGGTTTTCTCATCCGCCTCGCCTCAACACATACATCTCATTTCACAAATCCTGCTTTAGAGTCTGCCTCGTTTTCCTGCGTATCCCCACATCATCCTCACACTTTTCATTTTTCATTTTAAACTTCTGCCCTTATACTTTTCATATTTTATCTTTTCGCAGGATGAAAAATATCAAGGACGAATTTATCTTACACATGAAGGTTTACGATACTCATTATACTGATCTTTTAGGGTTGTTGGGCAGCCATTTGAAGTTTACTAGTGTATAGAATGTGATGTCGCTTCCGTGGTGTAGTGGCTAACGCGCCTAGCTACGAATCTGCGGTCCCTGGTTCGAATCCCGGCTAGGGCAGTCGGCGTCCAGCCAAATCAGCTGTTCATCCTCCCTTTCTGGGATTATCGATAAAGGGGTACCTGGGCAAACCTTGGGAAGGTAACTGTGGTAACCCGGATGTCACACTAGCCCTGTGTCCCGGGGTAACAAGTTCTCAACCACCACAGGCTCAAAGGCTAATGCGACGGAGATGAGCACCGAGGCCACGCGCATTATACTTTATGCTCCTATATTTACCTTAGTATACTGCAGTCACATCAGAAGTGTAATCATCAGTAATCAGCATGAACTAAACGTAACACACATACTTCAATTAATTTTTGTCTGTGAAGAATTTTCCACACGTAACTAATAACTTCACATCCTTTGTTGTGTCCCAGACGTGTATTAAACGCGTCCCGGCCCGCTCGTAGAAACCTCGAACGTGGCTGACCATCACTTGGCGCTAAAGTTTGCCAATATCCTGAAGTGGTGCGACGTGATGCTGTAACACTGACGCTCTGTACCGCATTGTTAGCCAGTAATAAAACACACCAGTAATTGTTGCCGTCTAGTATGCCTTATATGCACCATTTATCACCTGTCAGTAAGTTTGGCAATATCCTGAAGTGGCGCTACTGCTGCAATGGGGAACTTCCGAAGCTAACGCCACCAGACGTCTCTAGCGCTGCCACTTCTTCTGCACTTTGAATTAGCTACACTAAACACTAAACTACATTTTTTATTAATAACTGTTTTAGTTATAGTGATGAATTGTAATTATGATATGCCCTGAAAAAGCACAGGGAGTTTACGGTAATTGATAGATCACTCAGGCTCAAAGTGCAGAACCAAGTGACACCGCTAGAGACATCTGGTGGCGTTAGCTTTTCAGAAAGTTCCTCATATGCCCGCCACGCTCCCATGGTTCTTGAAGGTTAAAGTCTCCACCAATACTAACGATAAGATAAGATACTTTGATCCTATCTAGACACTTTGCAAGTACCAACTACAAGGTTATTGACTATACAAAGCGCCACCACGCCAGGACGAACTTGGTGGACTCGAACCGTTGACCGAATGCGCAGGGACGCTACACACGCAAGACAACAGCTCTACCAATCGAGCCATCCTGACGGGTCAATACTAACGAAGGATATATGAAGACGCACCTAATGGAATGTATACCATTATAAATACAATTATAAAATAGATAAAAAGTCAATTTGAGGGCATTCTCTGAGCTGTCGTGGCCTCGGTGTTCATCTCCGCTGCATTATCCCTTGAGCCTGTGGTGGGTGAGGACCCGTTACCCCGGGACACAGGGCTAGTATGACATCACTGTGGGTTATCACATGCAGTTACCTTCCCCAGGTTTCCCCAGGTACCCATTTATCAACCATCCCCGAAAGGAAGGATGAACATCTGTTTGGGCTGCACGCCGACTGCCCTGGCCGGGGTTCGAACCAGGGCCCACGGATTCGTAGCTAGGTACGCTAACCACTACACCACGGAGGCGCTATATATGATCAATATCCGAATTCGAATATTTTTGCATCCTATATTTCCTGGTTCTATAATTATTCAGTTTTCCTCAATTAAGCATTCAATCAGTCTATAGTACAGTAATCCTGGTACAAGTGTTCATGCACAAGTAATCCTGGTACAAGTGTTCATGCACAAGTAATCCCCGTACAAGTGTTCATGCACAAGTAATCCCCGTACAAGTGTTCATGCACAAGTAATCCCCGTACAAGTGTTCATGCACAAGTAATCCCCGTACAAGTGTTCATGCACAAGTAATCCCCGTACAAGTGTTCATGCACAAGTAATCCCCGTACAAGTGTTCATGCACAAGTAATCCTCGTACAAGTGTTCATGCACAAGTAATCCTGGTACAAGTGTTCATGCACAAGTAATCCCCGTACAAGTGTTCATGCACAAGTAATCCTCGTACAAGTGTTCATGCACAAGTAATCCCCGTACAAGTGTTCATGCACAAGTAATCCCCGTACAAGTGTTCATGCACAAGTAATCCCCGTACAAGTGTTCATGCACAAGTAATCCCCGTACAAGTATTCATGCACAAGTAATCCTCGTACAAGTGTTCATGCACAAGTAATCCCCGTACAAGTGTTCATGCACAAGTAATCCTCGTACAAGTGTTCATGCACAAGTAATCCTCGTACAAGTGTTCATGCACAAGTAATCCCCGTACAAGTGTTCATGCACAAGTAATCCTCGTACAAGTGTTCATGCACAAGTAATCCTCGTACAAGTGTTCATGCACAAGTAATCCTCGTACAAGTGTTCATGCACAAGTAATCCTGGTACAAGTGTTCATGCACAAGTAATCCCCGTACAAGTGTTCATGCACAAGTAATCCTGGTACAAGTGTTCATGCACAAGTAATCCCCGTACAAGTGTTCATGCACAAGTAATCCTCGTACAAGTGTTCATGCACAAGTAATCCCCGTACAAGTGTTCATGCACAAGTAATCCTCGTACAAGTGGTCATGCACAAGTAATCCTGGTACAAGTGGTCATGCACAAGTAATCCTCGTACAAGTGGTCATGCACAAGTAATCCTGGTACAAGTGGTCATGCACAAGTAATCCCGTACAAGTGGTCATTGCACAAGTAATCCTGGTACAAGTGGTCATGCACAGTAATCCCCGTACAAGTGGTCATGCACAGTAATCCTGGTACAAGTGGTCATGCACAAGTAATCCTGGTACAAGTGGTCATGCACAAGTAATCCCCGTACAAGTGTTCATGCACAAGTAATCCTCGTACAAGTGGTCATGCACAAGTAATCCTGGTACAAGTGGTCATGCACAAGTAATCCCCGTACAAGTGTTCATGCACAAGTAATCCTCGTACAAGTGGTCATGCACAAGTAATCCTGGTACAAGTGGTCATGCACAAGTAATCCTCGTACAAGTGGTCATGCACAAGTAATCCTGGTACAAGTGGTCATGCACAAGTAATCCCCGTACAAGTGGTCATGCACAAGTAATCCTGGTACAAGTGGTCATGCACAAGTAATCCCCGTACAAGTGGTCATGCACAAGTAATCCTGGTACAAGTGGTCATGCACAAGTAATCCTGGTACAAGTGATCATGCACAAGCAGCCTCCGTCGTCAACTCCAACTCAACTTTTGCTTCGTCAACTTTCGTCAACTCAGCCGTCTCGGTTTTCGACATTTTTCTCGAATTTACCAAATGATGAATCTACGTTTTTTTTATTTCATCGACTGCGATTCATTTAGTGAAGTTCCTCGCAGCGTATTCTTAAAGCTAATCTAACAATAGGTTTCATTAATTGTTTTATTTTAATTTTTCAAGCACTCGGGATGCTTTACTTTTAGGTCCACGGTAACACAACACGTTTAGTGGAACCATTGTTTTACATTCAAAAATCATAATACATGCTATTCTGTCCATCTTCCTAATGCAAGAGTTAATCAGTATTTTTACTCTTTCATTCCTTTCACTGGTAAACTCTGGAACTCTTCCTGTAATTTTCCACCTTCCTACGACTGAAATCTTTTCAAGAGAGGAGTGACAAGACACCTCCTGAACTAAATTGACCCCCCCCCCTTTCTGTATTCTCTCATTATCTTCTTTATAGGAATTGACAACTGAGCGGGTTTTTTGTTACCTCTTGTGTTTTGCCCTTGGCCAGTCCTTTGTGATGTAAAAAAAAAAAAACTAACTAACTGCCCAAGGCTATCCTGGTTGTTCTTTGGCCGGGAAAGACTATACATTTAACGTGGTCATCCTTCCCCCCGCAGGGTGAGGCGCTGCAGGCCAACAGGAGCGCGGGCCTCATCATCTCGGACCACAGCCTGGTGCTGCAGAGGGTGGGGCGGGGGCGCGCCGGCGTGTACACCTGCGTCGCCCACAACAGGGAGGGCAAGGGCGTGAGCAACGGTGTCAAGCTGAATGTGATGTGTGAGTACTCTCCTCTTTGTGTGTGTGTGTGTGTGTGTGTATGTGTGTGTGCGTGTGCGTGTATGTGTGTCACTGTGTGTGTGTGTGTGTGTCTATGTATTTGTGTGTCACTGTGTGTGTGTGTGTGTGTCTGTGTATTTGTGTTTTTTAATTTTTTTTATGTAGGAGCCTATAGCGCCTGTAGGCTTATATGTAGAGGTCTTGATGTTGGCTGATCTCGCCCGTTGGTGGCGCAGGCTGGATTTTTATAGTGACACCTGTGGTCTTAGGTGAAGATCCCGTTTTATCTGACGTTGGATCTTCAGTCACGGCAGTGTGTAGCAGTGTGTAGTGTATTGTTAATTGCTGTTATTGAGGTTGCTGTTGTTGAGGTTGTTGTTGTTGAGGTTGCTGTTGTTGAAGTTGTTGTAGCGTTTAAATGTTGGTGCTCGCGCGTCGGAACAGTTTCAGCTTGGCGTGCTCCCGGCTTGTTATGAGTGAAGGCGAGGGGCGAGGTGTCCCTAGAAAACCTTGTATATGCATGGTCGAGAGTTAGGTTAAGACCGCTGCTTTTGTCTCGGGGTATTTGTATTTCCCTTGATCAACTGACGTATTATCTAATATGTAGAATAAAAGTGTATTTCTTCGGGAAAAGGAACATTCCTATAAAGTCAGGGATAAATACAAGAAAAAATAGAGTTATAGAATTAGAATTACATCTCAATATTGCGAGCACATTTTAGAATGGTCCAAAATACAAACTCGTCGTTTTCTCACACACTTCCTCTGACGTCACTAATCTGCGCGTGGCTTAACCTGATAGATGGTCGGTTCATCTTCGTAGGGGAGAGCGGGCAGGTTGCATCATTGCCTCTAACTCGCATGTTACCACACGTACATCGTCTTAATACTACCACTACTACTACTACTACAATAAACTACTACTACTACAACTACAACAATAATAATAATAAAAAAAGTTAATGCGAGTTAGAGGCAATGATGCAACCTGCCCCGCTCTCCCCTACTTGCCATTTCCTCCCACAGTCGCGCCCGTGTGCAGCAGTCCCGGCAAGCGTACCCAGGGCGTGGCCAGGAGGGAGAGTGTCGAGGTGGTGTGCCAAGTGGAGGCATTCCCCCACCAGGTGAGTTCCCGCCCACCCCACACACCCTTACGTTATAATTAAAAACTCTTATTTAACACACACACACACACCCTTACCCCCACACACATCCCACACACCCACACACACCTCCCACCCCAAACACACCTCCCCACCCCCCCCACACACACACCTCCCACCCCACACACCTCCCCCCACACACACTTACCCCCCCCACACACACCTCCCACCCCTCACCCCCCCCCCACACACACACCTCCCCACACACACCTCCCACCCCCCACACACCTCCCCCACACACCTTCAACAACAAAACTACTACAACAACAACTACTACTACAACTATTGCTACTACTACTGATACTATTGCTGCTACTACTACAACTATTGCTACTACTACAACTATTGCTACTACTACAACTATTGCTACTACTACAACTATTGCTACTACTACAACTATTGCTACTACTACAACTATTGCTACTACTACAACTATTACTACTACTACAACTACTATTGCTGCTACTACTACTATTACATGGTAGTGTAGTAGGGTATGGTAGCTAGTAGTAGTAGTGGCACCTGCCCCACACACCCGACACACACACCCCACCAACCACACACACCTCCCCCCACCCCACACACACCTCCCCCCACCAACCACACACCTCCCCCCACCAACCACACACCTCCCCCCACCAACCACACACACCTCCCCCCACCCCACACACCTCCCGCCCCACACACCTCCCCCCCCCCACCCACATACACTTCTGCTATGATTACAAACAAATAGGACGTGACACAAATTTTTAGGTGCGTCGATTTGACTTGAAAAATGATAACATCGAAGGCCCTTTGTCATGCTGTTCATATATACCTGCACAAAAACATGTAGATACTGAAGGGTATATCTTATAGTATGGGAAAAACAGCTTCATTATGCACGTGTAAACACAAATTGTATTCATATGAACATATCTTTATTATTAGCTTACATTATCATTGCAATCAATGTCTACTTCTCTTTGCAAATTGGTGTTGGAAATAGCTTAGTTACTCCTTTGCCCTCCTTAACCCCTCAGCCCATAACGTAACTTCCAATGTAATTTAGCTACTTTTAAACGATTTTAATTAATATAAGCAATATCTTATACATATGACCTGCTTAGTATCCTTGTCCACTAGCGTTATTTGGTATATTCAGTTACTTATCGTAATTTTATGGGCTACAACACACGATTTTATATAGCAAAGGAAAGATCTAGGCGTGAAGGGGTTGACACTACCACCACAACCTGTCTTATGCAACCCTGATCAACCCTATTTTATACATATGACCTGCTTAGTATCCTTGTCCACTAGCTAATTTGGTATATTCAGTTACTTTTCGTAATTTTATGGGCTACAACACACGATTTTATATAGCAAAAGAAAGATCTAGGCGTGAAGGGGTTGACACTACCACCACAACCTGTCTTATGCAACCCTGTTTTACCCTGCCACCACACGTCCCGGCATTCTTGTTCTGTTCAGTATTATTTATTTATATCCCATAAGATGTACAATAGATTAAAGATTATATAAAAGATCAACAAAAGTATAAGAATAGGTAAATAAATGAACTACAATTGACTGAATATGAAGAGACATTATTTGGTACACAATACGTCAATCATTACCTTAATCTTATAATCTGTTAATAAAGCATAATTTTGTGTGTCTCTCATAGTGACACAATTCTCTTATCCGTGCACCAGTTAGACTAATGTTACATTATTCATATTGCATCAGCTTCCAAGATTTAACAAGCATGGAACAATTCAGGTTAACCCCTTGAGACCCAGAACGTAATTTCCATTGTAATTTGGGTGCCATTAGACGATTTGTAGTGACTATAAGCAATGTTTGAGGCCCAGAACGTAATTTCCATTGTAATTTGGGTGCCATTTGACGATTTGTAGTGACTATAAGCAATGTTTGAGACCCAGAACGTAATTTCCATTGTAATTTGTGTACCATTAGACGATTTGTAGTGACTATAAGCAATGTTTGAGGCCCAGAACGTAATTTCCATTGTAATTTGGGTACCATTAGACGATTTGTAGTGACTATAAGCAATATTTTATAGATATGACCTGTTTAGTATCCTTGTCGACTAACTAATTTGGTATATTAAGTGACTTTTCTAAATGGTATGGCTCGACAACATACAATTTTTTATAGCAAAGGAAAAATCTGGGCATGAAAGGTTTAATTTATATATCAAGTGCCTAATATTATTCCCTAAACATGAGTGTCTCCGGCGGCCCATCATCATCTTATCATCAGGCAGAGTGAGGCTGCCTTCTTTCCCTCAGTCTTAATGTAGAGCGTAACTTCTGAAGACAAATATCCCACGACCTGTTACCTCATCTCCATCCAACTCACTCTTGTTCAGGAAACTCTGTCATATTTCAGTGTAATTGGTTTTGCTTTAGACAGGGGAGTAGTTCGTTCTGCTTTCTGATGTACTACAACGTTATGACATTATTAACTAGGATCTTTCTAGACAGTGGTGCATTAACATAATTACATGATACCAAACAGAAATGACTCTTGGTATTGGAGCGCATAAGGATCACTTACACTCTCAGAAATAAGGGGTATATTAAGGGTACAATTGTTACATCGCACCATCACTACCCTTTTTATACCCTATGTCCAGGCTGGAGGGTAGATGCTGCCGATTATACCCTTCATCTACCCTTTATCTACCCTTTTTAGACGAGAGGGTTGAGAAAGGGTATATTTGGGGTTGGCAAAGGGTATATTTAGGGTTGCAAAAGGGTATATTTGTAAGGGTAGAAAAAGGGTAGCAGTATTTCATCATTACAAACACCCTTTTCCTACCCTTTTCCTACCCTTCTTTTCTAAGAGCGTACGCTTCTTCCTCCTTCCTCCTCCTCCAGGGTAGAACAAGAAGTAACGGATTCAAACTGGAAAAGCGTTGATTTAAAAAGGAAATAGGGAAAAACTGGTTCACAAATAGGATGCTAAATTATTGGAATGGACTCAGTCGTCAGGTAGTTAGTGGGGAGTCAATAGGGAGCTTTAAAAGGAGGCTAGACGTGGATGGGGATGAAAGGTGGATGTAGGTAGTGTTAAGTAACAGGAACTACCACGTGTAGGTCTCCCAGCCTCTTGTAGCTTCCTTATGTTGTTATGTTCTTATGTTCTAGGAGGAAGGATAAGATAAGATTTTCATCCTATCTAGACACTTTGCAAGTACCAACTACAAGGTTATTGACTATACAAAGCGCCGCCACGTCAGCACGAACTAGACGGACTCGAACCGCTGACCGAATGCACAGGGACGCTGCACATTGCGAATAGGAGGAAGGAATGTTGGCTTGAAGGTGAAGGATGAGGGAAGGGATAGCTAGCTGGTAGGTTGTTATGTTTTTATTTGGGTAGTGACGTGTTGTTTTGTGTTGTCCCACCAGGTTAACTTTACGTGGCGGTTCAACGGGTCTACGGAGGGCGAGGCTCTGCCCCTGCACGCCATCAAGAGTCAAGGCAAGTCCTCCACGCTCTACTACACGGCCTCGATAGAGCAAGACTACGGCACGCTGCTCTGCTGGGCCGCGAACAGCATCGGCGTGCAGAGGGAGCCTTGCGTCATCCATCTGATTCCCGCAGGTCAGATTCCCGACACCCAAACCAGCTAGCAAAACCTTCCACCTGTTTAGAGCTGCCATAGGGAGACACGTGTAATATGGGGGTAAAGATGGGGGCATATGGTAACCTCCGCGTGGCCTCGGTGCTCATCTCCGTCGCATTAGCCCTTGAGCCTGTGGTGGGTGACAACCAGCCACCCCGGGACACAGGGCTAGTGTGACATCCGGGTTACCACAGTTACCTTCCCCAGGTTTCCCCAGGTACCCATTTATCAACCAACCCCGAAAGGAAGGATGAACAGCTGAATGGGCTGCACGTCGATTGTCCTGGCTGGGATTCGAACCAAGGCCCGCAGATTCGTAGCTAAGCGCGCTAGCCACTACACCACGGAGGCCTAGTCGTGGATAGTGTGAATGTGTGCGTGTGTGTGTGTGTGAAAATAGTGTGCGCCCTTGCCGTAAAATGCAAAGAAAGAATGTACACATGACACTCCGAATGGGTAAGCATGGCGTTCAGCATATGAAAATGAAATATTAACCATTATTATTTATTAGTATCATTATTATACTCACTATTTTCGATGATGTTTCCCCTTCACGGCAATGCGTCATCTCATGTTTGATAATACACATCCGATGCACTGCAGAGGCAAACTGTTCCTACCACAAGATCTGTACATAACATGACGAATACCACTCTATAGTATACAATAATAACAAATATCACCACGCCACTATACACTCTGATGACAATAATAACAAATATCGCCATGCCACTCTACACTCTGATGACAATAAAGTGAATGAACACAATTAGTTCATATGGTAAAAAGCTTTAATTTTAACTATTTATTACTTTGCCTTGAATAATAAATGCAAAGCTTCTATAGTTATGATATTTTATAACTTTGGCTAGAATATTAAATGCAAAGCTTCTCTAGTTTTAATGCCTTATAACTTTGGCTTGAATAATACATACCTATGAATACATGGCGATAGTAACAGGCGGTGGCTTTCCCCCCTCAGGCCCCCCGGACCCGCCGCGCAACTGTTCCATCGCCAACCAGACGAGCGAGGCGCTGGTGGTGGAGTGCACGCCGGGCTTCGACGGAGGACTGCCGCAGCACTTTGTCATGGAGGCGTGGGACGACGGCGTGCTGCTCTCCAACACATCCAGGTGCGTGCTTCATGCCTCTGTGTAGACCTTAAACACGTCACTCACCCTCTGTGTAGACCTTAGACACGTCACTCACCCTCTGTGTAGACCTTAAACACGTCACTCACCCTCTGTGTAGACCTTAAACACGTCACTCAGCCTCTATGTAGACCTTAAACACGTCACTCAGCCTCTGTGTAGACCTTAAACACGTCACTCAGCCTCTGTGTAGACCTTAGACACGTCACTCACCCTCTGTGTAGACCTTAAACACGTCACTCAGCCTCTATGTAGACCTTAAACACGTCACTCAGCCTCTGTGTAGACCTTAAACACGTCACTCACCCTCTGTGTAGACCTTAAACACGTCACTCACCCTCTGTGTAGACCTTAAACACGTCACTCACCCTCTGTGTAGACCTTAAACACGTCACTCAGCCTCTATGTAGACCTTAGACACGTCACTCACCCTCTGTGTAGACCTTAAACACGTCACTCAGCCTCTGTGTAGACCTTAAACACGTCACTCACCCTCTGTGTAGACCTTAAACACGTCAC
>JACEEZ010016744.1:387500-427500 GCA_016584305.1 Chionoecetes opilio
CACACACCCACCCACCCACCCACCCACCACCCCCACCCACCCACACCCCACCCACCCACCACCCACCACACCCACCCACCCACCTTCCTTGAGAGGATAAGTGCGGCTTTGCATTCTTTAACCCTTCCTCAATGTTGTTTTCCTCTCAAGGCTTTCCCTGCGAGTTCCCTGCACGTTAGGGAGGCAGGGCGCGAGGCTAGCCAAGATTGGGCGCGCGGAAACACTCCCCCTTCGCCACTTTATATATTTTTTCTTTCTTCCTCAGACTCTTAGCATCTCGTTTGTATTGTGGCAACCTTGCTTCTGTTTTGCCCCGTGTGTGTGAGTGTGTGTGTGTTTCCCGGGGTGCTTTGTGTGTCTTTGTTTGGGTCTGAACGCTGGTTATTATATTTTGAATTTGTGCCTTTTTTGAAGATGATCTGTGTCTAATTTATCTTCGCATCTTTTCTCTATTAATTAAACAGAGATAGAGAACATTTAACAGTATTCTTGAAGGTTATTTCTATATCTTTCATCAGTTTATCTTTTCTTCATTAACCAGAGATAGAATACTTTAAGCTTTTTTTCAAATATTTTTTCATTTTTTTTTACACTCACTCGAGAGGCGTCGAGTAAGAGGCGATCTGATAGAAGTTTTTAAGTGGTTAAAGAGATACGATAAAGGTGATGTAGGAAAAGTTCTTACGGTTAGTAAGCAGGGTAGAACAAGAAGTAACGGATTCAAGCTGGAAAAGCGTAGATTAAAAAGAAAATAGGGAGAAACTGGTTCACATATAGGGTGGTGAATGACTGGCATGGACTCAGTCGTCAGGTAGTCAATGCGGAGTCTATTGGGGTCTTTAAAAGGAATCTGGATAAATTCATGGATGGGGAAGAGAGGTCGATGTAGGTAGTGTTAAGTAACAGGAACTACCTCGTGTAGGTCTCACGGCCTCTTGTAGCTTCCTTATTTTCTTATGTTCTTATGTGCATAGACATTGCATGAAGCGAGAGACACAAAAACATTGCCGTGTATGCACGTTATATGCGTCAAGCTCTGCATACTTCAATTTTTTTTCTGGCACCTTTCTCTACACTCTTAGAAAAAAAGGGTAGAAAAAGGGTGTTTGTAGTGATGAAATACTGCTACCCTTTTTCTACCCTTACAAATATACCCTTTTCCAACCCCAAATATACCCTTTCTCATCCCTCTCGTCTAAAAAGGGTAGATAAAGGGTAGATGAAGGGTATAATCGGCAGCATCTACCCTCCAGCCTGGACATAGGGTTTAAAAAGGGTAGTGATGGTGCGATGTAACAATTCTACCCTTAATATGCCCCTTATTTCTGAGAGTGTAAGATGATCTGTATCGCTGTTATCTGTTTATCTTTCTCTATCAAAAAGAGATAGTGGATATTTAATATGTTGGTTAATATTCCGCAGGAGTTGGCGGGCTCCACAGGCCTTACAGCTTACTTTTTTTCTATTATTTTCGGCTCAGTATATTGTGTAGTAGTTATTCACTTCCGGAAACCAAAAATATAGCAATTCTTTTTGTATAATGATAGCTAGGTTAGGTTACGTTTAGGTTCGGTTAGGTTAGGTTAGGTTAGGTTAGGTTAGGTTAGGTTAGGTTAGGTTAGGTTAGGTTAGGTTAGGTTAGGTTAGATTTAAGTTATGTTTAGTTTTGGTTTAGGTTAAGTTAGACGTAAGGGAAGTGGATGGGTGGAAGAGGAATGGAAGGGGTTAATGGACTGGTAATGACAGGTAAGGGAAGTGGATGGGTGGAATAGAGAAGTGGAAGAGGCATAGAAGGGGTTAATCCACAGGTAATAAAAGGTAAGGGAAGTCGTAGGATAGATTTTGACATTTCGTGAGGCGAGAAGGACACATTTCTTGTACATTTGAGTATAACTTTATAAACTTTACGCAGCTCACAGGTACGTAAGCAGTCTTTTTGTTGTTTTTTTTGTGTGTGTTTGGCCAGTCCTTGTGAATAATGAATAAAAACCTGACATCAAACACACTTTTCTATTAATTTGTCGCGCCATGCCACTTTCTACAATGCCTTGAACCGGATTGACTTCCATTTTCGAAACACTGAGGTCTAACATTACACTCTTAGAAAAGAAGAGTAGGAAAAGGGTAGAAAAAGGGTGTTTGTAGTGATGAAATACTGCTACCCTTTTTCTACCCTTACAAATATACCCTTTTCCAACCCCAAATATACCCTTTCTCATCCCTCTCGTCTAAAAAGGGTAGATAAAGGGTAGATGAAGGGTATAATCAGCAGCATCTACCCTCCAGCCTGGACATTGGGTATAAAAAGGGTAGTGATGGTGCGATGTAACAATTCTACCCTTAATATAACCCTTATTTCTGAAAGTGTACACTATTTTTTCACTTTCTTTTTCTTTTAGGCTTTCTTTTTCTTGTCTTTACTTTCTGTTCCTTCTTTTTTTTTATCTTTTAGGTAAGGATTTTCGTGGGCGAGACCATTCCACCCTTTCAGCCCTTTTGTTACATTGACCTCATCGCCCTGCACTAACCTGTCTTGACCTGCACTACACCTTACCCTAACCTGTCCTTCATCTACCCTAGTCTGTCCTGGCAACATTTTTTTTTTCTCTTATTTTCTTACATTTGTGTCTATAGCGCGTGTAGGCAATGACTTCCAGGGGTGGGGTGGCAGGCCCTGGAGGCTCACTTGAGAGCTGTGATGGTTGGCCCTCTCCCGGGTGGCGTAGGCAGGATTGTTCTAGTGACACCTGTGATTAGATGATTAGAGGCTCATGCCGCCCCCCTGTGTCCTCCGATGCACTCGCAATCGAAGGCAGAGTTAATGGGCAGCATGTGGGTGTTCGTAGGCCACTCCACAGTGCAGAAAGATTTTAAGTGGATTATGGTTCTCATCGGGGATCGAACTTGGGTCACTGAGCACGCCACTCGGAGACGCTAACCACTCTGCTACCGCCTCCTCTATAACAGGAACTACCACGTGTCTCCTCTGGTCTCTTGTAGCTTCCTTACGTTCTTATGTTCCATGTTCATATGTTCAATGTTCTTATGCTTCTCCTCCCGCAGGCCCACCAGAGAAGGGAGTCCTGCTGCCTCCCGTTGTGGGCGCGGTGGTGGGCGGCGTGGGCGCGGTCTTGGTGTTGGTAGTGGTGGGCCTCGTGCTCACCCACTACACCCACCGCTCACGCCCGCAGACCCACAGTAAAGGTGACTCCCCGCCCACCCTCCCGAACGTCTATGTGGGCGTCCTAGGCGATGTGTGTAGTGAGGACGCCCACGACACCCCCTCCTTGAGCAAGGCTGCTAACCCCGATGTGGTGAGGGGCACAGGTGAGAGAGAGAGAGAGAAAAGGAGACGGACGGAGAGAGAGAGAGACAGACAGACAGACAGACAGACAGACAGACAGACAGACAGACACAGACAACTGCCATGAAACTCTTATAATGGTCTGGGTGGACAAGTTAAAGAATCCTTCCTTTGTGCGATACTTTGGGATCCATTTTCCGCGATCCACTTTAAGGCGACTCGTGTAAGAAGACAGTACGGCGACAGTGGCAGCTTTGTGTCTCAAATTTCCTTAACAAAAATACAAGAAACAAAGGCGAATCATTGTAGAATCGTGTCACCAATCACTGCGTACTTTTGACTGTGTCGGGTTATTGTTTGACTGTCGGGTTATTGTTTGACTGTCGGGTTATTGTTTGACTGTCGGGTTATTGTTTGACTGTCGGGTTATTGTTTGACTGTCGGGTTATTGTTTGACTGTCGGGTTATTGTTTGACTGTCGGGTTATTGTTTGACTGTCGGGTTATTGTTTGACTGTCGGGTTATTGTCTGACTGTCGGGTTATTGTTTGACTGTCGGGTTATTGTCTGACTGTCGGGTTATTGTTTGACTGTCGGGTTATTGTTGACTGTCGGGTTATTGTTTGACTGTCGGGTTATTGTCTGACTGGTCGGGTTATTGTTTGCACTGTCGGGTTATTGTTTGACTGTCGGGTTATTGTTTGACTGTCGGTTATTGTCTGACTGTCGGGTTTATTGTCTGACTGTCGGGTTATTGTTTGACTGTCGGGTTATTGTTTGACTGTCGGGTTATTGTCTGACTGTCGTGTTATTGTCTGACTGTCGGGTTATTGTTTGACTGTCGGGTTATTGTTTGACTGTCGGGTTATTGTTTGACTGTCGGGTTATTGTTTGACTGTCGGGTTATTGTTTGACTGTCGTGTTATTGTTTGACTGTCGGGTTATTGTTTGACTGTCGGGTTATTGTTTGACTGTCGGGTTATTGTTTGACTGTCGGGTTATTGTTTGACTGTCCGGGTTATTGTTTGACTGTCGGGTTATTGTTTGACTGTCGGGTTATTGTTTTGACTGTCGGGTTATTGTTTGACTGTCGGGTTATTGTTTGACTGTCGGGTTATTGTCTGACTGTCGGGTTATTGTTTGACTGTCGGGTTATTGTCTGACTGTCGGGTTATTGTTTGACTGTCGGGTTATTGTTTGACTGTCGGGTTATTGTTTGACTGTCGGGTTATTGTCTGACTGTCGGTTATTGTTTGACTGTCGGGTTATTGTTTGACGTCGGGTTTTTGTTTGACTGTCGGGTTATTGTCTGACTGTCGGGTTATTGTCTGACTGTCGGGTTATTGTTTGACTGTCGGGTTATTGTTTGACTGTCGGGTTATTGTCTGACTGTCGTGTTATTGTCTGACTGTCGGGTTATTGTTTGACTGTCGGGTATTGTTTGACTGTCGGGTTATTGTTTGACTGTCGGGTTATTGTTTGACTGTCGGTTATTGTTTGACTGTCGTGTTATTGTTTGACTGTCGGGTTATTGTTTGACTGTCGTGTTATTGTCTGACTGTCGGGTTTATTGTTTGACTGTCGGGTTATTGTTTGACTGTCGTGTTATTGTCTGACTGTCGGGTTATTGTTTGACTGTCGGGTTATTGTTTGACTGTCGGGGTTTTTGTTTGACTGTCGTGTTATTGTTTGACTGTGTCGGTTATTGTTTGACTGTCGTGTTTTTTTGTTTGACTGTGTCGGGTTATTGTTTGACTGTCGGGTTATTGTTTGACTGTCGGGTTATTGTTTGACTGTCGGGTTATTGTTTGACTGTCGGGTTATTGTTTGACTGTCGGGTTATTGTTTGACTGTCGGGTTATTGTTTGACTGTCGGGTTATTGTTTGACTGTCGGGTTATTGTTTTACTGTCGGGTTATTGTCTGACTGTCGGTTATTGTTTGACTGTCGGGTTATTGTCTGACTGTCCGGTTATTGTTTGACTGTCGGGTTATTGTCTGACTGTCGGGTTATTGTTTGACTGTCGGTTATTGTCTGACTGTCGGGTTATTGTTTGACTGTCGGGTTATTGTTTGACTGTCGGGTTATTGTCTGACTGTCGGGTTATTGTCTGACTGTCGGGTTATTGTCTGACTGTCGGGTTATTGTTTGACTGTCGGGTTATTGTTTGACTGTCGGGTTATTGTTTGACTGTCGGGTTATTGTCTGACTGTCGGGTTATTGTCTGACTGTCGGGTTATTGTTTGACTGTCGGGTTTTTGTCTGACTGTCGGGTTATTGTTTGACTGTCGGGTTATTGTTTTGACTGTCGGGTTATTGTTTGACTGTCGGGTTATTGTCTGACTGTCCGGTTATTGTCTGACTGTCGGGTTATTGTTTGACTGTCGGGTTATTGTCTGACTGTCGGGTTATTGTTTGACTGTCGGGTTATTGTTTGACTGTCGGGTTATTGTTTGACTGTCGGGTTATTGTTTGACTGTCGGGTTATTGTCTGACTGTCGGGTTATTGTTTGACTGTCGGGTTATTGTCTGACTGTCGGGTTATTGTTTGACTGTCGGGTTATTGTCTGACTGTCGGGTTATTGTTTGACTGTCGGGTATTGTCTGACTGTCGGGTTATTGTTTGACTGTCGGGTTATTGTTTGACTGTCGGGTTATTGTCTGACTGTCGGGTTATTGTCTGACTGTCGGGTTTTGTCTGACTGTCGGGTTATTGTTTGACTGTCGGGTTATTGTTTGACTGTCGGGTTTTGTTTGACTGTCGGGTTATTGTCTGACTGTCGGGTTATTGTCTGACTGTCGGGTTATTGTTTGACTGTCGGGTTATTGTCTGACTGTCGGGTTATTGTCTGACTGTCGGGTTATTGTCTGACTGTCGGGTTATTGTTTGACTGTCGGGTTATTGTTTGACTGTCGGGTTATTGTCTGACTGTCGGGTTATTGTTTGACTGTCGGGTTATTGTCTGACTGTCGGGTTATTGTTTGACTGTCGGGTTATTGTCTGACTGTCGGGTTATTGTTTGACTGTGTCGGGTTATTGTTTGACTGTGTGTTACTGTGCGCGTGAGAAATACCTCACAGTAGTACTGAGCATGGAGTAAACTGGGACAAATTTTAGGATCGATATTTGAATTGAAGAACATTTTACCAACATGCACTTTGCTGCAACGGAAAACATTTAACATGACTCTCTCCTATGAATTAATTAAGATAAAAAAACATTCACTCAAAGCTCAGAACACGCTCTCGAAATTCATTAATGAATATAAAGTGAATTTAAAATGACAGTGTATAATTGTTTGACGGTCGAGACTTGATCTTGTCGAGAGCTGCTTGGTATGGGAAAGGAGCCTGAATGGGAACTCGCGCGAGGTGACCCCCGGGAGTGGCGTCGTAGGGTGGGCGAGGCGACGCGCCCCCCGGCGTATGCCCCCAAGGATTGATTGATTGAGTGTATAAAAAGAAGACGCGGGTGTGTTAGATGCACTGGAAATTCGCTCCCACAGGGTCTTGAAAATGTCAAAAAGACCAATAGCTTGCCGAGTTTTGGTCACAAGTGAGACTTTGACAACCCGACGACTAACAGGTTTTGTCCTTGCCGTTTCGTGCTATAGACGGGGCCGACGTAGGCACTCAAGGTAAAGCTGGCAAAGGAAGAATGGAACCACCAATGATTGATGATGATTGATGATTGAATGACAATGATTGATCCAACAATGATTGGCATGGACTCAGTCGTCAGGTAGTTAGTGCGGAGTCAGTAGGGGGTTTTAAAAGGAGGCTGGACAATTTCATGGATGGGGATGAAAGGTGGATGTAGGTAGTGTTAAGTAACAGGAACTACCACGTGTAGGTCTCCCAGCCTCTTGTAGCTAAATTATTTTCTTATGTTCTTATGTTCTCATTATGTACAATCGTCCTCACTTTCCAACACGCCAAACACATCTCTGCGACCCTTGCGAGGCCTGGCCAGTGCCACCTGTTATACCACGTGTTCCCCGCCAACTCTAAAGACTAGCTATCAGACGCACTGCCAGACAGACCAAGAAGCTGAAATATTCCCTTTTAGGAATATAAGAACATAAAAAATAAGGAAGGTACAAGAGGCTGGGAGACCTACATGCACGTGGTAGTTCCTCTTACTTAACTCTACTATAGGTAGACTATAGGGACTATAGGTATATCTTCCGGGCAAATACGGATTGTGTTCAAAGTTACCAAATTCTTCATTTATCGACCAGCGTGTCAGAGAAAAGTAGCGTTGGGACAGTGTTAGTTTTAGTTCATTGCGCTAACCAGAGGCCAATCCGGCCCTACGAATTTATGATCAACTATTCGAAAACTTCAATCAGTTTTAAGTACAAGTCTACGGTGAATATGTATTTCGTTGACTATTATATCTATACCCATGATATAAGTAGTAGATCTAAGACCTAAATAGTAATCCTAAGTCTACTATTTAGATAAGTATTTCCCAACCTGGGGTAAATTTCCCCTCAGGATTCTTAAGGGGAAATTTATCTTGAAGGACATCTAAATTACTAGCATTTAGTCGACAGAAAAAAAAATCCTAGGATGTGGCTATTGACTTTTCTTCAGGTATATATAGATATAGAGGATAGTGTCTATATAATTGTGCTATTATGTAAGTAAAGTGTGTGTTTTGGCTATCTTGTCCAGTGTCCACATGAAGGGGGAAATCCGGATAGTTGAACTGGTTTAAGGGTGAAACAACAGAAAAAGATTAGGAACCACTGTTTTAGATCATGAGTGTACCCTATATTCTTCTCCTTCCCTCCTCCCTCGCAGGTCGGGAAGAGGGCGAGTTGGAGGAGCCTGCGGGCGTGGGTCTGAGGGCGCCCCGCTGCGTGGAGTCCGTGGCCATCCTGCAGAGCAACACCGCGGCGGGTGTCACCACCACCCTGCCCAGCGCCGCCAAGGTGAGTGTGTGGTGAGAGTGGTGGCAGGAGGGCGCTGTGAAGGGTGGACAGGGCTGCGTCTATATAGTATAGCGTGATGCGTGTTCAGCCTGTGTTGTTGTGGCTTGCAGGCGATGGACGTGGAGTACGTTGAAGTGCTGTCCGGTGTCCCCTTGAGCTGTAGCATCAGGCGGCGCGAAGACCCGGTCATCTACACCAGCCTCGCACCGCTTCCCTACCACCCCTACCCGCCCCATCGGCCGCAAATGGTGGCGAACCCGCGAGACTTCGGCCGCGACTCTGCAGACTATTGCGTCCCCACTACACCTCGTTGCATGACCTGGCTGGCGTGTTAAACCCCGCGCGAGGCCATCACACGAGCGCGGCGGCGGGGAGGCGGGAGGACAATGCCTGTGTGTACGGGACCATACGCCGGGGTGGAAACAGAGGTGAAGGCGGTGGTCCTCCTCCTCACCCCCGAGCCGTGGGCGCCTTCCTGGCCACTAGTCATCAGGAAAGTGCTGTTTAATAGTCGTTATATAAGTAAGCATCACATTCCACTTGATTCCTGTGTGACTGTGTGTAGCTGTAGTGCGACCACTCCTAAATGGCGGCTAGGGTGCGGTCAGGCTGGGCCAACACCTGTCTACAGTGATGCCATGTTACGTTAAAATTGTATTGGTATGTGTTTATCGTACTTGTGAGGCCTTTTACATATATCACAGAAGTTACGCATCGCATATTTGGTAAAAGTGGCACCACTGTACACAGGTGTTGGCCCAGCCTGACCGCACCCTAGCCGCCATTTAGGAGTGGTCGCACTATACCCGTGTGTAGGCGTTGTCCCCCCGCGGCCTCAGCGCCTGGCCGTGATTGGTCAATGCGGAGTCTATTGGGGTCTTTAAAAGGAGTCTGGATAAATTCATGGATAAGGAAGAGAGGTGGATGTAGGTAGAGTTAAGTAACAGGAACTACTTCGTGTAGGTCTCACGGCCTTTTGTAGCTTCTTTATTTTCTTATGTTCTTATGTTCTTATGTGGTGACTGTTACATCTACGCTTTTTGGCGAATAATTTTTAACGAAGAACGAATATAAATAAAGTAACTCAGGATAAAGTCGTGCTCGTTTGTGCGGTCACGTGAGGAACATTCACGGTGTCCCTGAGTGGTGCTTGGAGTCCCTGAATCGTCCCGCCCCCTGACAAGAGTACCGCCATTGTGTACTGCAAAGTCGATGCCGGTATAATCTTTGCATTCATTCCGGCATCGACTTTGCCCTACACAATGGCGGCACTCTTGTCAGGGGGCGGGACGATTCAGGGACTCCAAGCACCACTCAGGGAGACCGTGAATGTTCCTCACGTGACAGCACAAACGAGCACGACTTTATCCTGAGTTACTTTATTTATATTCGTTCTTCGTTAAAAATTATTCGCCAAAGAGCGTAGATTTAATAAAGAAATAGGGAAAAGCTGTTTCACAAATAGGGTGGTAAATGATTGGCATGGACTCAGTCATGGAGTAGTTAGTGCGGAGTCATTAGAGAGCTTTAAAGCGAGGCTGGATAAATTCATGGATGGGGATGAAAGGTAGATGTAGGTAGTGTTAAGTAACAGGAACTTTTTTTACATGTTGTGCCTATAGCGCCTGTAGGCAGTGGTGACCCAGGGCTCGGATGGTAGGCTCTGGAGGTTCACTTGAGGGCTCTGATGGTTGGTCCTCGCCCGTTGGTGGCGCAGGCAGGATTCTTATAGTGACGCCTGTGATTAGAGGCTCATGCCGCCCCCCTGTGTCCTCCGATGCACTCGCAGTCGAAGGTAGATTTGATAGGCAGGTCATGTGGGTGTTCTTAGGCCACTCGACGGTGCAGAAAGGTTTTGGGTTTCTTCGGGGATCGAACTCGGGTCACCGAGAACGCCAGTCGGAGACTCTAACCGCTCCGCTACCGCCTCCCTGACGGTTTAACTACCACGTGAAGGTCTCACGGCCTCTTGTAGCTTCCTTATTTTCTTATATTCTTATGTTCTTTGGAATACATTACTTGATCGGGGAAATCGGATCTGCATAATAGAGGTAATGAGGCAGAGATGTCGAGGCGTTCATGACGAAAAATTTATCTGCGATACTCAAACAAAGACAATGTTGTGTGTGGAAGAGACAGAAACATTAGTAACAGTGATTCACAAACATTCTTACCAGGGAGATAAGATAAGATAAGATTTTCATCCTATCTAGACACTTTGCAAGTACCAACTACAAGGTTATTGACTATACAAAGCGCCGCCACGTCAGCACGAACTAGGCGGACTCGAACCGCTGACCGAATGCACAGGGACGCTGCACATTGCGAACTCACGTCTCTACCAACCTTGCCACCCTGACGGGCTCTTACCAGGGAGGGATGGCCCGGCAGTCAAGGGGGGGAAGGTTTAGTCGCTGTGCAAATGGCGTCCTATGGGTGAATTCACAATACCAATGGGGTTCTGCACCAGTAATATTATAAACCGTATATGTTACCGTCAATAACACTATAGTCGTCACTGCAGTAATGTCGCCACGCACCATATATTACGAATTTTAGCATCACTGTAACGCCGAGGTGGGGGGTTCTTCTTTCTTACTTCCCTCTTCTTTCTTCTTTCACTAATGTCGTTGCGATGGTATTCTGAGGGAGATTCCTGAAGGAGCAGTCTTGGTCAAGGGGGAGAACTGTGAGTGCCCTGTTGACAGAACTGCATATGGCCGATGTAATGCTACCATGGGAAGAGCCCGTCAGGGTGGCAAGGTTGGTAGAGACGTGAGTTCCCAATGTGCAGCGTCCCTGTGCATTCGGTCAGCGGTTCGAGTCCGCCTAGTTCATGCTGACGTGGCGGCGCTTTGTATAGTCAATAACCTTGTAGTTGGTACTTGCAAAGTGTCTAGATAGGATGAAAATCTTATCTTACCATGGGAAGAGTGATGCGGGTCCGACAGAGGCTTTACATTGCCATGGGCCACAGATACCTTCTGAAATCCCGTCAATATGGCCTTAATTCCAACAGACACAGACTCAGTCTGGTGATCATAATTCAGAAATAAATAATTTCCTTTTTCTTGTGTTCTTGGTGCCGGGTGGGGATTCGAACCCGCACCATCACCAGATTTTGCACCTCAAATTAAACAACGGGCGCGTTAGACCACTGACCCAATAAGGTATACCACTTGGCTAGGCGGTTCTGGTGACTTTATGCATTACACAGCTTTTTCTTCCTTTCTAGATTTATTTCACGAATCCTGAAGTCTTACTTTTTCTACTTTTCCGTGCCATTTCGCTCCTAAGAAGTGTCTCCCTAAATTCAAAAGTTCCTGGGATGATTCCATGTCAGAGTGGCCTGTCCCAGTATAATTATCATAACCCAAAAAAAGGTCGATGCTTAAATAGTTGTCTGGCACCACTGGAAGCCATTGCTTATTTGTTTTTGCATCTCTCACTGCTATTTCCAAACCACCATATCTCTCACTGCTATTTCCAAACCACCATATCTCTCACTGCTATTTCCAAACCACCATATCTCTCACTGCTATTTCCAAACCACCATATCTCTCACTGCTATTTCCAAACCACCATACTCCACTGCTATTCCAGAACACCATACTCTCACTGCTATCCAAACCCAATCTTACTGCTATTCAAACCACATATCTCTCATGCTATTCCAAACACCATATCTCTCACTGCTATTCCAACTCACCATATTCTCACTGCTATTTCCAAACACCATATTCTCATGCTATTTCAAACACATATTCTCATGCTATTCCAAACCACCAAACCAATCTGCTGGTTGGAAATACCCATAACAGTGAGCTCGATTGCATTTATAATTATATATATATATATATTATATAATATATATATATATATATATATATAATATATATATATATATATATATATATATATATATATATATATATATATATATATATATATATATATATATATTATATATATATTATATCTTGTTTATATATAACTTTCTTTTTTCATGCAAAATATCTCTCGCAAAATAAAAAAAAATCACAATTCTCGCTAATACTAAAAATAAAACAAAAAAATAAAGTGATTGGATCATCCCCAAAGTGGCCTTAAAACCTTCCTCTGGTCAACCTGGTTTCAAAACTGTGCCATATGATGGGATTTCGCCACTGGGGGCGGAACCTATAGCGGACACACACACAGACGCACACACTTTCGATTATATTATTATAGATAACATGATATACTGCGGGGTCATGCCTTGAGAACTTCCTCGGGTCTAGAGTGAACGAAGAGGCCCTGGTACTAAGATGGCGCCCATAAATCGAGTTGTTGCTACTCTATTATTCAAGGTACTCTACTCTACCCAGCCCGCCTGTGTCTCCCGGTGAGATTACAACCCACTCTATTTATTACGCACAAAGGTTAATTTCATCAATAAACAAGTAAAAAGTAACACAAAGTCACTGCAATGTCTTTATCTTATCCAATAATGGGATGAAAAGTACAGAGGAGATCAGCGGCCACGAAGGGAATGGTGAAGCCAGGGTCTGTGCTTGGTGGTAAGGGATTGGAGTGGACTCAGTTGTCAGGTAGTTAGTGGAGAGTCAATAGCAAGTTTTAAAAGGAGGCTAGACAGTGTTATGGATGGGGATGCAAGGTGGATGTACTGTAGGCGGATGACTGTATGTAGTCCATCGTGATATTTTACAAATGAAAAATACAACATGAGGGAGCTTTTAGATATTTAAACCATTAATTTTCACGCATTATAGTACGTTGCTAACTCACTTTCAGATTTGAGTTTGGTTTCTTGATGTTTATTGTATTGCTTTCCAGGCACGAGACACATCCTCACCCCTCCCGCCCTCTCCCATGCAGTACAACAGATGGAGGTGATGGAGGAGGGCGAGGGACACCTAAGCAACAGGGAACCCTCATCAGGAAGAGCACCTCTGCCTCCGCGCCTCTACTCGCCCGGGCCAGGGATAACAAAGAGAGGTTGCCTTAGGTATGTTGCTGCTAACAACATACCTGTCTATACGCCCGGGTGTTAACTGACTTGGCAGTGGCGTGAAGTGGTTGCTGATCCAAAGAGAGGTTGCTGTAGGTATGTCGCTGATAACAACATACCTCTGTCTATACGCCCGGGTGTTAACTGACTTGGCAGTGGCGTGAAGTGGTTGCTGATTCAAAGAAAGGTTACTCACATTTAATCTTTACCGTACCTCGTAAATTATCACCTACATATATATATCCAACCACTGTAACATAATTTTCACATCATAATATGCACTGGCCGTGTGTCTGCCATATGTAGCTACTGGCCGTCTGTCTGCCTTGCCGAATTCACGCGTGGTGTTGTCTGGCATTGCCACCGATTGCTCCCCTAACACCACCTTAGAGGCAGGTGGTTGTTGGCAATGCTGGGCAACAACTCTGACGTCATCAATCTCCTCCTTGGATCCCAAAACAGCTGATAACAGTTGTTAAGCTAGCAACATAGGTGTCAAACGTCTTTGGATGCCCCAGGACGACCTGCCTCGTAAGCTTATGTTTACGAGAGTGATGGTTCACCGTCTGGCTCCCTGTCCTCCACGATCCTAGGTGATGACTTTATATCTGAAAAGACCTAAGTATGATTGTTTGGTCAGGTTTCATTTTCATCTGAACGAGATATGCGTACCTTGTTGGTGCATCTGCTGATGGATACAAGAACAGTATGTGGGGCGGAAGGTTTACTTACGATATGACTTTCTAGATATTACTACGTACTGTCATCACACCGGTGGAGTTACTACCTTGCCCTCTCACCATCACGCATGGCAGGGATGGGTAGGATCTGATAATAGCATGTCTCATCTCCGTCATTGCAAAGTTATGACAGAGAGAGAGAGAGAGAGAGAGAGAGAGAGAGAGAGAGAGAGAGAGAGAGAGAGAGAGAGAGAGAGAGAGAGAGAGAGAGAGAGAGAGAGAGAGAGAGAGAGAGAGAGAGAGAGAGAGAGAGAGAGAGAGGAGAGAGAGAGAGAGAGAGAGAGAGAGAGAGAGAGAGAGAGAGGAGAGAGAGAGAGAGAGAGAGAGAGAGAGAGAGAGAGAGAGAGAGAGAGAGAGAGAGAGAGAGAGGAGAGAGAGAGGAGAGAGAGAGAGAGAGAGAGAGAGAGAGAGAGAGAGAGAGAGAGAGAGAGTATGTGTCCTACTTTATAGTCGTATCTATTGTATATTTTCATGGTTGTCACACGTACAACATGTGACATTTTCATTATGTCGCCCTCAGACCTACAGATGGAGGCACTGGAGAAGAAAGAGAGGGAGGAGGCCGTGAAGCCGTTAGTTTCAGAATATGGAGACATGCTATAGCTGCTCAGAACCCTCCCTGACGCATTACCCCTCCCAGCCCAGACCACCACGGCCGCCACACACACAGGACAAAAGTGTTCACCTCAAGACAAAACTCCGGTTCCTGCACGCTCAGTTTGCAGTCCTGAAGGCGCGGCAGGCGACGGGAAGGTCCGGGAGGGGGTGGCAGTGTCGTTTCTATCATTTTGGGGCCCTACGTGCAATGCTGTTTGGGGGCCCTATTTTGAAGGAAAAAACTATGGTGGGGGGATTCCAAGCCCTCTAAGGTGGTCTGGGGGCACACGTTTAATATTCAAATGCATTAATCTGGTGCATTTTAAGAGGAAAAAGAGACAAGATTATAGTAAAAAAGCATTGGGGCCACTTGGTGGCCTCGGGGGCCTGTGCAACCGCGTAGTTCGCATATAGTAAGAAACCGCCGTGGGAGGCTGGGGAGGCTGGCGGGAGGCTGTCTTCAGGTGCTGGCTGTACGAAAGCGTCTGTACAGTACTCTACAGTGTGATAGTGTCATTGATAGATGGTGGATACATTATCTGTTGTGGCGGCGATGACTACACTGTTAATGGTGTACTCTACAGTGTGATAATGTCATTGATAGATGGTGGATACATTATCTGGTGTGGCGGCGATGACTACACTGTTAATGTTGTACTCTACAGTGCCATGAGGTTTTATAGGAATTTAGTCAAAATACAAATATTTTTTCATTTTTTATCACAATTGATCAATGCAAGAATTTGAAAATCCACAGCGACCCGACGTAAAATTGAATAAGAAATATTTTGTACATATATATGGTGTTTATAGCAATAAAGTATTCAGGAAGATATCAATGATTCACCTCGTGGGAAGCTATCGATGTGCTCTTTGCAGTACAAACACAAAAGAAGTACGCACTGATTGGCTCTATTTATAGACTGTATTATTTATATACTGTATTATTTATATACTGTATTATTTATATACTGTATTATTTATATACTGTATTATTTATATACTGTATTATTTATATACTGTATTATTTATATACTGTATTATTTATATACTGTATTTATATACTATTATTTATATACTGTATTATTTATATACTGTATTATTTATATACTGTATTATTTATATACTGTATTATTTATATACTGTATTATTTATATACTGTATTATTTATATACTGTATTATTTATATACTGTATTATTTATATACTGTATTATTTATATACTGTATTATTTATATACTGTATTATTTATATACTTCTATTATATACTGTATTATTTATATACTGTATTATTTATATACTGTATTATTTATATACTGTATTATTTATATACTGTATTATTTATATACTGTATTATTTATATACTGTATTATTTATATACTGTATTATTTATATACTGTATTATTTATATACTGTATTATTTATATACTGTATTATTTATATACTGTATTATTTATATACTATTATTTATATACTGTATTATTTATATACTGTATTATTTATATACTGTATTATTTATATACTGTATTATTTATATACTGTATTATTTATATACTGTATTATTTATATACTGTATTATTTATATACTGTATTATTTATATACTGTATTATTTATATACTGTATTATTTATATACTGTATTTTATATACTGTATTATTTATATACTGTATTATTTATATACTGTATTATTTATATACTGTATTATTTATATACTGTATTATTTATATACTGTATTATTTATAGGTACAGTCATACAGGTACAGTCATATAGGTACAGTCATACAGGTACAGTCATATAGGTACAGGCATATAGGTACAGTCATATAGGTACAGTCATATAGGTACAGTCATACAGGTACAGTTCTATTATATACTGGTCTATATGCCAGGCGCCTCTTTGTCTGGGAAAGGATGAGCAGTGCTTCCCAAAATACCATGCATAATAAGCGAAAGTGAACACGTATCATTAATCCCTTGAGACCCAGAACGTAATTTTCATTGTAATTTCGGTACCTTTAGACGATTTTTAGTGACTATAAGCAATATTTTATAGATAGCAGTGACTATAAGCAATGTTTTATAGATAGCAGTGACTATAAGCAATGTTTTATAGATAGCAGTGACTATAAGCAATGTTTTATAGATAGCAGTGACTATAAGCAATGTTTTATAGATAGCAGTGACTATAAGCAATGTTTTATAGATAGCAGTGACTATAAGCAATGTTTTATAGATAGCAGTGACTATAAGCAATGTTTTATAGATAGCAGTGACTATAAGCAATGTTTTATAGATAGCAGTGACTATAAGCAATGTTTTATAGATAGCAGTGACTATAAGCAATGTTTTATAGATAGCAGTGACTATAAGCAATGTTTTATAGATATGACCTGTTTAGTATCCTTGTCCACTACCTAATGTGGTATATTCAGTTACTTTTCGTAATTTTATGGCTAACAACAGATGATTTTTTATAGTAAAGGAAAGATCTGGAAGGGGTTAACATGAAAATTTAATTGGAAAAAGGGCTAAGACTCCTGAATGCAGTCTTGTGTACATAAGGGAAGCACTATTTAGTATTTATTCATTTTTTTAGGGGAAAAATCTACCTATCAAAGAAAATACCCTGCTATTACTATTTAGATGATCTAGGAATTGAGTGGAACAGTTCACATTAGGTATTTATTTTACGGAACAAGGAAATGTTATACCTAAGCATGCTGGGATGAAAACGGACCCACCTCATTACACAAAATCATGGTAAAATATAAGGTTATTTTCACGCCTTTGTGCCTTGCAAACTTCTTCCTCGAAAATTATTCATTAGTAAACAAAAGAAAAACGTGAAACTTGGGTCCAGTTTTATTACGCATATCCTGTGCTGCAAGGCGTTGACAGTAACACAAATAAGGAAGCACGGGGGGTACGTGCCCCCCCCCCCCATGAGAATCCTGTGCCCCCCCCCAGGTGGCCCCCACTGGCCATGGCTGCCTCTATAATGCTCTAATACCCACCACTGATCTGATCTTAGAATATGCCCTTAGAGCTACCCTTCTATGTGGCATCGGAGTGGCCCCGGAGCTCCACTTGCCTAGTGGCCCCTCTGTGTGTGTGTGTGTGTGTGTGTGTCCCTATAGATAGACACACAGCCACGCCACTGTTAACAAAGCAATCCAGTCCTTTGACAACCCACAAACTAAGTAGCAAAAAAAAAAAAGATATCCTTCCCACCATCCTTTGCGACGGTGTTAACGGGTTCGAAGCACTAACGAACCCTATTGATACATATGTTATTTTAAATGCTATAAAACTATACCAATACTATTACTAATTCACATTGACTAACATTTAAGACTTAGATAACGTTACTGGTCAAGCATAATGGGTCAACAGGTCAGGGCGTGGGAAGGAAATAAGGGAAAGGTTTAATGTTTCGAAGCAGTGTTGAGTTCCTTGAGCAATCCGGTACGAACGTCAGTTGAGAGCGAGCCGGCAAGGGGGCGGGACGTGTGTGCAGGCGGCAGGGAGGAGGAAGAGGAGGATTTCTGGCCAAACTACTCTTTTATTTTGTTGCTTTTCTTCATATTTCTGCAGCGTAAGGTAAGTAGAGAGAGAATGGGAGGGAGTGAGAGTGAGTGAGAGGAATGAGTAGGTAGTGCAAGAGAGAGTGAGGATCTAGGCCCATTCTAGGGGAGGCCATGGCCACCACCGATGTCTCATTGGCCTCTGATCGAGTCAGAGGTTAATGAAAATTAAACCAATTATTCTTAATGGCTATGCCTTGGCCACCTCACACTAGATATGTTTACAACCTTGGCCACCCAAGTCAAAATTTCCAGGCGGCGCTACTGTGAGTGGGGGAGGGAGGGAGTGATAGCTACTGTGAGTGGGGGAGGGAGGGAGTGATAGCTACTGTGAGTGGGGGAGGGAGTGAGTGATAGCTACTGTGAGTGGGGGAGGGAGGGAGGGAGTGATAGCTACTGTGAGTGGGGGAGGGAGGGAGGGAGTGATAGCTACTGTGAGTGGGGAGGGAGGGAGGGAGTGATAGCTACTGTGAGTGGGGGAGGGAGGGAGGGAGGGAGGGAGTGATAGCTTACGTGTGCTTTGAGGTTGTTTAGTCCTCCCTGCAAAGTAATGGTCGTAGCCTCGTTATCTTTCTACCTTATGTATCGTCAGATCAGCTATAGCCAGTGACGTAGCTACGGCGGGGCACGTGCCCCCCATGAGAATCCAGAGCCCCCCAGGTGCCCCCTCCCACTGGCCATGGCTGCCGTAATCTGCTTGGACCTGTGACTGACGATAGACACTAACCCTTCAATGTGGCATCAGAATGCCCCTAAGCTTCGCTTGTCATAGTGACCCCAAAAAAAATCCACGCGAAAGGCTTTAAGACGTTCAAAAAAGAAAAATCCAAATATTTTTTTTCAAAAAACACTTTTTTTTTTGTAAATTTTTCTTGCTCACGAAAGACTGAAGACAATAGAAAGAAATCAAGACGAAACTTCGTGACACATTGGCAAGGTACTAGTTGGATCTGCTCTGGCGTCACTTGGCCGATTTTCTAAACATGGACTTGGGCTCACCTAAGACTAACCATGGCTTTAGACCAGACATTTAAGCTTTGTAACCATTTTTCCCGGGGGTTTAGTCTCATATTGGAATTGCTAGACACTCCCTAACCTCTCCAACATCCAAGGCTAATGATATTATACCCCGGACAAATGTTTAAAGCACTGAAATGTCTGTCTAAGCCATGGTTAGTCTTAGGTTAGCCCATGGCAATGTTTAAAAAATCGGCCCACTGCCAGTCTGTCATGACCAAGAAAACTTAAAAAGAAGAAAAAAGAAAACGATCAGAATGTAACGACACAACAAAGCGTAACTTCCGTCTTCATTGCATGGAAGAATCTTTTTATTTTCTCGGAGGAGAGAACGAACTCAATTGTTTCTTTTTCTTGTCTAGGCTACATATAGCTACGCTGATTTGTCGCATGTGTAAAATGCAAGGAAGGGAAACACGAGGGTTCTGCGACGGCAAGGATTTCAGATTTAAGAAAGGCAGCAATTAGTAAGGCAGGAAAGATGTCTGTTGGGTGCGAGAAAAAAAAGTGTTGGGTAAGAATTTTACATGAAAAGGATTGTGGTGACGAGAGAGAGAGAGAGAGAGAGAGAGAGAGAGAGAGAGAGAGAGAGAGAGAGAGAGAGAGAGAGAGAGAGAGAGAGAGAGAGAGAGAGAGAGAGAGAGAGAGAGAGAGAGAGAGAGAGAGAGAGAGAGAGAGAGAGAGAGAGAGAGAGAGAGAGAGAGAGAGAGAGAGAGAGAGAGAGAGAGAGAGAGAGAGAGAGAGAGAGAGAGAGAGAGAGAGAGAGAGACCCTATTATATCAAGACTTAACAATTATCGAGAATGATCATACGCCCTTACAAGTGACGTTTGACTCATCCTGTACTCATAAATAGAGGGAATAAGCGCTATCTTCAATAACACTATATTCGCCACTGCACTTATGTCGCCAGGCGCCATTTATTACGCATTTTAGCATTAATATACAGACTTGTATGTGCCACTGAAGAGGCATGCACAGTAGTTTATATTATGTACCTGTCTTCAGGGCACATAAAAGTCTGTAGTGATGCTAACATTCGTAATATTCGCCTGTAAAATTAGCCTTGCGACATCAGTGCAGTGGCGACTACAGTGTTATGGACGGTAGGCTTTACAAGGGAGGGAAGGAAAACTATAGAACACGGAAGGGAAGGAAGGTTCAGCTCTTATTGCGTGTGTGTGTGTGTGTGTGTGTGTGTGTGTGTGTCGCAGTGTGTGTTCATCTAGTTGTATTTTACAGGGCCAGAGCAACGCTCGTATGGCCCCGTCTCCATATCAACATTTTTTTATCATTCATCCTTAGTGGTTAGTTTTGGCCGAAGCCACCACCCCGGGAGGGGGGTCACAAACCCCCGGCTGACACCCGGTACCCATTCACTGCTGGGTGGACAGGGGCTGGGGATTTAAGGAAACAGCCCATATGTTTCCGCTCCGCCCGGGGATCGAAATCGGGACTTCTCGGTTGTGAACCGAGCGTGTGTGTGTGTGTGTGTGCGTGTGTCACAATGTACGTGTGTGTGTGTGTGTGTGTGCGTCAGAGGTGGGCACCGCAAACGAAAATCCACTTCCGCAAACGCAAATCCGGCAACCCCAATTATTATGTTCCGCAACCGCAAGTCCGCAAATTTCTTGAAGTTCACACTTCCGCAACCTGGTAAATTACCCGATTTCATGATGTTATTTATTTAGTTAACGCTAATTTATGCATGGTTTTAATTCATTTATCAGAAAAGGAAATATATCAATGGAAAGCTAATTAAATTCCGCTTCTATTGATATTCTCCATGTAAAAAGTTTTTGCACAAAATATTAAATGGCGAAAAGTTGAAGTTCATGCATATTTCTTGAAAGTCTCATAATAGCATTTCTTTAGTGTGTTTTACGATTTTGTATTTGATAATATTATAGAACAAACATTTCCAAAGATAACTGTATATATTTTATACTGATAAACATATATTAGTTAGGAAATTACCCGATTTCATGATTTTTTATATTTAGTTAACGCTAATTATAGCATGCCGCTAATTCATTATCACTAAACGAAATATATCAATGGAAGCTAATTAAACTCCGCTTCTATTGAAATTCTCCATGTAAAATGTTTGCGAGCAAAATATTAAATGGCGAAGAGTTTAAGTTAATGCATATTTCTTGAAAGTCTCATAATGGCATTTTCTTTGTGTGTTTTACGGTTTTTTATTTGATAATATTATAGAACAAACATTTCCGAAGATAACAGTATATCTTTTATACTGATAAACATTATATTAGGTAGGTAAACTTGTACGGGGAGCGGAGCGGGTGGTATCCTTATGGTGTGACGTCACGGGCGATCCACCAGGCCTTATCATCTCGGTGGCCACGCTATAGGTGTCTTGCACGTGACGTCACAGCCCTTGATGTGGCTGCGACAGGCGCGGGAAATGCGAGCTGGAGGACCAACAAACTCCACTTGCCGCCCGTGTTTGCCAGCTTATGGTAATTTTCCCCTACCAAATATATGTTTATCAGTATAAAAGATATACTGTTATCTTCGGAAATGTTTGTTCCATAATATTATCAAATAAAAAACCGTAAAACACACTAAAGAATGGCCATTATGAGACTCTCAAGAAATAGGCATGAACTTAATGTTCAAGGGGCTGCCTAACCTCCCCCCCCCCCCACACACACAAGGGTACTCCGTAGTGTAGGGGAAGCACGCTCGGTTCACAACCGAGAAGTCCCGGGTTCGATCCCCGGGCGGAGCGGAAACATATAGGCTGTTTCCTTAAAACCCGAGCCCCTGTTCACCTAGCAGTGAATGGTTACCGGGTGTTAGAAGGGGTATGTGACCTGCCTCCCGGGGTGGTGGCTTCGGCCAAAACTAACCACTAAGGATGAATGATAAAAATGTTGATATGGAGACGGGGCCATACGAGCGTTGCTCTGGCCCTGTAAAATAAAACTAGATGAAGACAACTAGATGAATACACACACACACACACACACACACACACACACACACACACACACATACACAAAAGGTAATGCAACACACACCGAAGCAAATTACAGTTTATTTAATCAATCATTTACATAGATATATTCAAGCAATGCAGTGAATTAGTAATAAGCGTAAGGAGAGATGGAGGTGCACGTGTGTGTCGGCTCACTGGCCGGCCCGGTGACACACTCCCACGTCGAAATCCTGATCCTCTTTTAGCTCCGCTCGAATCTCTTTTATCGGCTTGCATAGCTTGACCGGCACGTCGTCATCCCGTCGCTACAGGAAGACAGAGGCGTCACCCAATCACCGTACAGGAAGACAAAGGCGTCACCCAATCACCATCCAGGAAGACAGAGGCGTCACCCAATCACCGTACAGGAAGACAGAGGCGTCACCCAATCACCATCCAGGAAGACAGAGGCGTCACCCAATCACCATCCAGGAAGACAGAGGCGTCACCCAATCACCGTGCAGGAAGACAGAGGCGTCACCCAATCACCGTACAGGAAGACAGAGGCGTCACCCAATCACCGTGCAGGAAGACAAAGGCGTCACCCAATCACCGTACAGGAAGACAAAGGCGTCACCCAATCACCATCCAGGAAGACAAAGGCGTCACCCAATCACCATCCAGGAAGACAGAGGCGTCACCCAATCACCATCCAGGAAGACAGAGGCGTCACCCAATCACCGTACAGGAAGACAGAGGCGTCACCCAATCACCATCCAGGAAGACAAGAGGCGTCACCCAATCACCATCCAGGAAGACAGAGGCGTCACCCAATCACCATCCAGGAAGACAGAGGCGTCACCCAATCACCATCCAGGAAGACAGAGGCGTCACCCAATCACCATCCAGGAAGACAAAGGCGTCACCCAATCACCATCCAGGAAGACAGAGGCGTCACCCAATCACCGTACAGGAAGACAGAGGCGTCACCCAATCACCGTGCAGGAAGACAAAGGCGTCACCCAATCACCATCCAGGAAGACAGAGGCGTCACCCAATCACCGTGCAGGAAGACACAGGCGTCACCCAATCACCATCCAGGAAGACAGAGGCGTCACCCAATCACCGTGCAGGAAGACACAGGCGTCACCCAAGCACCATCCAGGAAGACAGAGGCGTCACCCAATCACCGTACAGGAAGACAGAGGCGTCACCCAATCACCATCCAGGAAGACAAAGGCGTCACCCAATCACCGTACAGGAAGACACAGGCGTCACCCAATCACCGTACAGGAAGACAGAGGCGTCACCCAATCACCATCCAGGAAGACAGAGGCGTCACCCAATCACCATCCAGGAAGACAGAGGCGTCACCCAATCACCGTGCAGGAAGACACAGGCGTCACCCAAGCACCATCCAGGAAGACAGAGGCGTCACCCAATCACCGTACAGGAAGACAGAGGCGTCACCCAATCACCATCCAGGAAGACAAAGGCGTCACCCAATCACCGTACAGGAAGACACAGGCGTCACCCAATCACCGTACAGGAAGACAGAGGCGTCACCCAATCACCATCCAGGAAGACAGAGGCGTCACCCAATCACCGTACAGGAAGACAGAGGCGTCACCCAATCACCGTGCAGGAAGACAAAGGCGTCACCCAATCACCGTACAGGAAGACAAAGGCGTCACCCAATCACCATCCAGGAAGACAAAGGCGTCACCCAATCACCATCCAGGAAGACAGAGGCGTCACCCAATCACCATCCAGGAAGACAGAGGCGTCACCCAATCACCGTACAGGAAGACAGAGGCGTCACCCAATCACCATCCAGGAAGACAAGAGGCGTCACCCAATCACCATCCAGGAAGACAGAGGCGTCACCCAATCACCATCCAGGAAGACAGAGGCGTCACCCAATCACCATCCAGGAAGACAGAGGCGTCACCCAATCACCATCCAGGAAGACAAAGGCGTCACCAATCACCATCCAGGAAGACAGAGGCGTCACCCAATCACCGTACAGGAAGACAGAGGCGTCACCCAATCACCGTGCAGGAAGACAAAGGCGTCACCCAATCACCATCCAGGAAGACAGAGGCCGTCACCAATCACCGTACAGGAAGACACAGGCGTCACCCAATCACCGTGCAGGAAGACACAGGCGTCACCCAATCACCGTACAGGAAGACAAAGGCGTCACCCAATCACCATCCAGGAAGACAGAGGCGTCACCCAATCACCATCCAGGAAGACAGAGGCGTCACCCAATCACCGTGCAAGAAGACAGAGGCGTCACCCAATCACCGTACAGGAAGACACAGGCGTCACCCAATCACCGTGCAGGAAGACAGAGGCGTCACCCAATTACCGTACAAGAAGACAGAGGCGTCACCCAATCACCATCCAGGAAGACAGAGGCGTCACCCAATCACCGTGCAGGAAGACAAAGGCGTCACCCAATCACCATCCAGGAAGACAGAGGCGTCACCCAATCACCGTGCAGGAAGGCAGAGGCGTCACCCAATCACCGTGCAGGAAGGCAGCATGGCCAATCAATGAGAATCCAAGTAGGTGATGATGTTATAGAAGTAATAATAATAGTAACGCTAACAATAATAATGATAAAGTTTTAGACATAAAGAAAATATACCTAAGAAATATATGTCAAATAGGTATTTCTCACATTATTGATGTTATACAAAGGCTACAATAATGATGATAATGATAACAATGATAAAATAATAACGATAATCTTACCTGGAAAAGCATCTCGCCTTCAAAAGTAAGCAAGTTGTATTTCCGAGCTCGAATTAACATGCCAACCAGCTTACTGGAGATTCGCGTGTACAGCTGTGGGGATAACAGATTACACTCTTAGAAAAAAAGGGTAGGAAAAGGGTAGAAAAAGGGTGTTTATAGTGATGAAATACTGCTACTCTTTTTCTACCCTTACAAATATACCCTTTTCCAACCCCAAATGTACCCTTTCTCAACCCTCTCGTCTAAAAAGGGCAGATAAAGGGTAGATGAAGGGTATAATCAGCAGCATCTACCCTCCAGCCTGGACATAGGGTATAAAAAGGGTAGTGATGGTGCCTTGTAACAATTCTACCCTTAATATAACCCTTATTTCTGAGAGTGTAGAGATTACAGACAAGGCTTTCGGTATCAAGGTACTACTTATGTGAACTAGAGTACTGTGAGGAAAGATGAGGTAGATATAGTAGTACACTCTCAGAAATAAGGGTTATATTAAGGGTAGAATTGTTACAAGGCACCATCACTACCCTTGTTAAACCCTATGTCCAGGCTGGAGGGTAGATGCTGCCGATTATACCCTTCATCTACCCTTCATCTACCCTTTTTAGACGAGAGGCTTGAGAAAGGGTATATTTGCGTCGATCCGAAAGGGTATATTTGTAAGGGTAGAAAAAGGGTAGCAGTATTTCATCACTACAAATACCCTTTTTCTACCCTTTTCCTACCCTTTTTTTCTAAGAGTGTAGTAGTAACAATACTAGGAGAAAGAGGAAAGAGGTAAGGAGAAAGGTAGCATTCACAGACTTTTATAGTCACTCAGACATTCACAGACACAGGGACACTGACAGACACTCACAGACACAGGGACACTGACAGACACTCACAGACACAGGGACACTGACAGACACTCACAGACACAGGGACACTGACAGACCATCTCAGACACAGGGACACTGACAGACACTCACAGACACAGGGACACTGACAGACACTCACAGACACACTATCGCCACAGACCCCTCCACAGCCTCACAAACGCCCTCCATAGCCTCACAGACACTCACATACCTTTATGTTTCCTCTCAGATCCCTTCACAGCCTCACAGATCCCTCCACAGCCTCACAGATCCCTTCACAACCTCACAGACACCCACAGACTTGTTTTGTTTACTCACAGATCCTTCCACAGCCTCACAGACACTCACAGACCTTTATATTTACTCACAGATCCCTCCACAGCCTCACAGATCCCTCCACAGCCTCACAGATCCCTCCACAGCCCCACAGACACTCACAGACATCCTTCCACAGCCCCACAGACACTCACAGACACCCTTCCACAGCCCCACAGACACTCACAGATACCCTTCCACAGCCCCACAGACACCCTTCCACAGACACTCACAGACACTCACAAACACCCTTCCACAGCCTCACCTGGAACAGCACCCCGAATGCAATGACAGCCGTGCCATCGGGTAGCGGGCAGCCCTCCTGGTGGATCATGTCACACAGGAACACCACCTCAGCGTTCACTCGGCGCGCTGCAGTCTTGCCGCGACCCTCTGATTTGCTGCCTGCTACCGGTCTGTGTGTAGAAGTAGTAGTAGTAAGCCTAGTAGTAGTACGTAAGAACATAAGGAAGCTACAAGAGGCCGCGAGACCTACACGTGGTAGTTCCTGTTACTTAACACTACCTACATCCACCTTTCATCCCCATCCATGAATTTATCCAGCCTCCTTTTAAAGCTCCCTAATGACTCCGCACTAACTACCTGATGACTGAGTCCATTCCAATCATTTACCACCCTATTTGTGAACCAGTTTTTGCCTATTTCCTTTTTCAGTTACGCTTTTCCAGCTTGAATCCGTTACTTCTTGTTCTACCCATAAAGAAGTAGTAGTAGTAGTAGTAGTAGTAGTAGTAGTAGTAGTATAGTAGTAGTAGTAGTAGTAGTAGTAGTGGTGGTGGTGGTAATCCTTCATAGCCTTAACTAAACATTTTACTAATAACTGACAGATGCTAAAAGAGCTAAACAGACAGAGGAATTGCAGACATTAACCCCTTCACGCCCAGATCTTTCATTTGTTATAAAAAAATTCTGTTGTTGGCCATAACATTTTGAAAAGTAACTTAATATACCAAATTAGTTAGTCGACAAGGATACTAAACAGGTCATATCTATAAAATATTGTTTATATTCTCAAAAGATATTCTCTAATGGTAGCCAAATTACAATGGAAATTACGTTCTGGGTCTCAAGGGGTTAATACATTGCAAGAGGTCGTTGTGTACCTTCCATAGTTGGGGTCGTCCCTGGCGGTGCGGGTGGTTGTGCCGGGCTTGTACTGGCCGCTGAAGGGGTTCTGCTTCATCTTGGACGAGTGTTTGGCTGCGTTATCTGCAAACATTTTCTTCTTCTCCTCCAGGCTTGAGTGACGGAGCGCAAACGGCTGCAAACACAACACACAACATGGCTTAGATAAAGGTACAGTGAACCCTCTCTAATTCGAACCTGCATAATTTGAACTTTGGATAAGTTGACCTGTTTCAGGCCAGTTCAAATTTGTAAACAACTTTCCATAATTTAAACAGAAGTTCAAATTATCCTTAACCTTACTAGTGTGAGTCCGACCTCTCCCATGCGGTGCCGCGGCTGCCCAGCGTGACCAGATATACGATAATTATCGTATAAATACGTTGGTTTTGGTGAGTACAAGTAATACAATCTGTGCTGTTTTGGCATGTTTAAGAGACTTATTATTGTGTGGAGGGGCTAGAGGTAACCATCGGCTAATTCGGACTTTCGGCTAATTCGACCCAAGTCTTCCCTCAATTAGTTCGAATTAGAGAGGATTTACTGTAGTGTCTACATGTAAGGTTGTGAAATATGCAGACACACGTGCCAGAAAATGTTTAATGCATGGCGTGGGATGTTGGTGTATATGCACTAAAATTTATATTAAAAAGTAAAAAATGCATAAACAGTTGAACCTCATTTAACGTTGCCGCCCCAGTTAACATAGTTTAGTTTTTACATCACCAGAAAAAAATAATCTAAACCTTCTATGGCATTTGACAGGCAAACAGGTCTGTTTTCTTAAGTTACCCAACATAGGATAGAGAAAACGATGTAGAAACCTATGGTACTTATAGAAAACGGATGTATATATGCTATGCTAATACAGTAGAAGCTCGATTTACCCAAAAAATTATAATTTCATTATTCCATTTTCCAATGCTCGATATAGCGAAAGATTCAAATGTAGATTGACTTTATTGTGATATTAAATGTAGCAATATTTGGTACGGTTCCGCTAACGGCTGCCGACCCACGCGTTGGGGCAGACTTGGGGGCCGTACAGACCACTGCACAAACAGGATTTACCGGAAACGCTCTAATTTTACGGATAATTCTGTTATATCTAACTACGTACTGTATATCAGGAGTCGATAACTACGTACTGTATATCAGGAGTCGATAACTACGTACTGTATATCAGGAGTCGATAACTACGTACTGTATATCAGGAGTCGATAACTACGTACTGTATATCAGGAGTCGATAACTACGTACTGTATATCAGGAGTCGATAACTACGTACTGTTACAGGAGTCGATAACTACGTATGTAATCAGGATTCGATAATACGTATTTATCAGGAGTCGATAATACTACTGTTATCAGAGCGATAACTACGTACTTATTCGGGTCGATAACTACGTACTGTATATCAGGAGTCGATAACTACGTACTGTATATCGGAGTCGATAACTACGTACTTGTATATCAGGTCCGATAATACGTACTGTATATCAGGAGTCGATAACTACGTACTGGTATATCAGGAAGCGATAACTACGTACTTATATCAGGAGTCGATAACTACGTACTGTATATCAGGAGTCAGATAACTACGTACTGTATATCAGGAGTCGAAACACTACTGTTATCAGGATCGATAACTACGTACGTAATCAGAGCGATAACTACGTACTGTATCAGGAGTCGATAACTACGTACTGTAATCAGGAGTCGATAACTACGTACTGTAATCAGGAGTCGATAACTACGTACTGTTATCAGGATCGATAATACGTACTGTTATCAGGAGTCGATACTACGTATGTTACAGGAGTCATAACTAGTACTGATATCAGGAGTCGATAACTACGTACTGTATATCAGGAGTCGATAACTACTACGTATATCAGGATCGATAACTACGTACTGTATTCAGGAGTCGATAACTACGTACTGTATATCAGGAGTCGAACTACGTATGTATATCAGGAGTCGATAACTACGTACTGTATATCAGGAGTCGATACACGTACTGTATATCAGGAGTCGATACTACGTAGTATATCAGGAGTCGATAACTACGTAACTGTATATCAGGAGTCGATAATACGTACTGTATATCAGGAGTCGATAACTAGTACTGTATTCAGGAGTCGATAACTACGTATGTATTCAGGAGTCGATACTACGTACTGAAATCAGGAGTCGATAACTACCGTACTGTATATCAGGAGTCGATACTACGTACTGATATCAGGAGCGATTACTACGTACTATATATCAGGAGTCGATAAACGTACTGTATATCAGGAGTGAAACTAGTACTGTATATCAGAGTCGATAACGTACTGTATATCGAGTCGATAATAACGATGTATATCAGGAGTCGATACTAGGCTGTATATCAGGAGTCGATAACTACGTACTGATATCAGGAGTCGATAACTACTACTGTATTCAGGAGTCGATAATACGTACTGTATATCAGGAGTCGATAACTACGTACTGTATATCAGGAGTCGATAACTACGTACTGTATATCAGGAGTCGATAACTACGTACTGTATATCAGGAGTCGATAACTACGTACTGTATATCAGGAGTCGATAACTACGTACTGTATATCAGGAGTCGATAACTACGTACTGTATATCAGGAGTCGATAACTACGTACTGTATATCAGGAGTCGATAACTACGTACTGTATATCAGGAGTCGATAACTACGTACTGTATATCAGGAGTCGATAACTACGTACTGTATATCAGGAGTCGATAACTACGTACTGTATATCAGGAGTCGATAACTACGTACTGTATATCAGGAGTCGATAACTACGTACTGTATATCAGGAGTCGATAACTACGTACTGTATATCAGGAGTCGATAACTACGTACTGTATATCAGGAGTCGATAACTACGTACTGTATATCAGGAGTCGATAACTACGTACTGTATATCAGGAGTCGATAACTACGTACTGTATATCAGGAGTCGATAACTACGTACTGTATATCAGGAGTCGATAACGGAAGTTCAATTTACCAGAATCGGCCTTGGTTGAATTATTCCGTTATATCGAGCCTCTACTGTATAGTACTTTATTGTCTATGTACTCTACGTGGTTATACTAATTAATTATCAAACTTTATTGTCTATGTACTCTGCGTGGTTATACTAATTAATTATCAAACTTTATTTTTATGTTCCACTAAAATCGTTACAGTTAACGTCGCGGTTTGCAGGAACGTAACCTCGACGTTAAGCGAGGTTCAACTGTATACATACAAGATAAGAAAAGCACCCAGATACGCATGAAAACTATGTGTACCCACAGTAACACACACACACACACACACACACACACACACACACACACACACACACATATATTGACACTTTATATATATTTTTATTTATTCCTATTTTTTTATTTACCTGGTCTTGTTTGTCTGATTGGGAATTGCCAGCTACCATTTTTCCGTCCAGTTGTGCCTTCCTTTCCGACACGCTGTTCCCACGACCACACACCTGTAGTACGTAGAATGGGTATATATAGTAGTAGCATGGGCAGTAGTATCGGTTGTGGTAGTAGTAGTAGTAGTAGTATCAGTATAAGTAGTAACAGTAGTAGTAATCATTCCATGGATAATCAAAGTAGTACTGCCTTAGGTCCTCCCACTTAGCTGAGTTGAAATGCCAGAAGCACCTCCGCTTAGGTGGGTCCCGAGGCGGCACCGCAGCGATAGGACAGGTTACAGAAATAAGATTGTGATCGGAGGAACCCAACGGAGAGAATAGTTTCACAGAGTAAGCAGAAGGGTTAGTAGTTAAGAAAAGATCAAGAATGTTGGGCGTGTCTCCAAGGCGGTCAGGAATACAGGTAGGGTGCTGCACCAGCTGCTCTAGGTCTTGGAGGATAGAAAAGTTGTAGGCTTGTTCACCAGGTTAGTCAGTGAAAGAAGATGATAGCCAAAGCTGGTGATGAACATTGAAATCCCCAAGAATGGAAATTTCTGTATTTTCTGTATTTTGGATTGAAGATGAGAATAGAGACAGTAAGATGAAACAGAAAAGAGAGTGCTGTCAGTACTCACAGATAGGTACCTGGGTTTCGGTGAGGAAAAGAAGATGAGGTCTAGAGGAGGAGAGATGATGTTCCACAGATTAAAAGTTAGATCTAAGACCACGAATGTTGCAGAAGTTTTGGAGAAATTTAGAAAAAGTATTGTCGAGTCGTCACCGTTTGATCGGTCCAACTTGGGGATATTTGTAGTCATTCTTTTAGCTTATATATCTCCTTCCCGCCAAAATTGTCATTTTTTAGCTCATAGGCGAATTTTGGTGAAGAAGCCGTAAGAAGCCGGCTTCTTGCAGCTTGCGTTTTCTGTTGACGCGAGGCACTTTTAAGAAGCCGGCTTCTTACGGATTGGCCCAGCTGGGCAAGCCGTAAGAAGCCGGAAGAAGCGAGCCCTGGGCCCCGCTTATCACGGCTTCTCTCCGCTTCATACGTCACGATACGTGACGTCAGAGAAAAACAACACGTGGCGGTGTTGCGCGAAGTTCAAAATCCTGCGACCCTCCATTCATCTATCGTATTTCACTAATTTTACCGCTTAACTGCTGCCCCGATACACGTTACAGGCAACATGAGTCACTAGCTTCCCATGAGAACACTTACAAGTAATAATAGTTGATAAAATAATACATGATAAAAACCAAACTCCTGACTGTTTTTGACGTGGATAATTTAAGCTTTTGAGTAACTATTATTACTTGTAAGTGTTTTCATGGGAAGCTAGTGACTCGATGTTGCCTGTAACATGTATCAGGGCAGCAGTTAACCTGTAAAACCAGTGAAATAAGAGCGATGAATGGAGGTTTACAGGATTTCGCGCCTTGACAATATTTCGCAAAACAGCGGGACAGGCGGAACTAGTAATAGAGTGAATATCGTCGTAGAAATAATGTAATTACAGATAACAGGACACAAGTAAACACACAGATGTACATTCAAAAGCATGGACTTACCTTAAGACCACGTATAAGAATATACAAGGTACCGTAGATAACACGATATAGTCGCCAGTCAATTGCCACTGCACTAATGTCGCCAGGCACAAAATATAATGAATTTTAGCATCCCTACAGACTTGTATGTGCCACTGAAGACATGTAGTGTGATGTACATAATATAAACTACTGTGCATGCGTCTTCAGTGGCACATACAAATCAGTAGTGATGCTAAAATTCGTAATATATTAGTGCCTGGCGACATTAGTGCAGTAGCAAGTGACTGGCGACTATAGTGTTATCTACGGTAGAGCAGCTGATAGGTATATATTGTGGAAAGGACTAGCGTTTAATTCAGTATGTTTATGAGAGAAGAAGTGGTTGGCTATGAGTTGAAGATGACAATGCGTCATTGTGTGCACATTCACCTTTTTTCGGCATTAAATCAATCAATCAATCGTCATTGTGTGGCTGTTTTGTTTACAGCCATCAGCTGTGATCGCCGAGCGGGCGAGCCCCGACAAGAAGCTGGCAGCTGTCAGCCGTTCTGGCGAGGCACGCAAACGAGAGAGAAGTCGGTAAGAAGCCGGCTTCTTACGGCTTCTTCACCAAAATTCGCCTCATATATCTCTCCTTCCCGCTAAATTTGTCATTTTTTTAGCTCGTATATCTCTCCTTCCCGCCAAAATTGTCGTTCTTTTAGCTCATATATCTCTCCTTCCCGCCAAAATTGTCATTTTTTTAGCTCGTATATCTCTCCTTCCCGCCAAAACTGTCATTTTTTTAGCTCGTATATCTCTCCTTCCCGCCAAAATTGTCATTCTTTTGGCTTATCTCCCTCCTTCCCGCCAAAATTGTCATTCTACAGTACGTAGAAATCAACAGTATGGAATTCCCCTTCACTCCTCCTGTCTTGCAAGATCAGATGGACCCACGTAAGCTACTCTCTCTTCCTTTTCTGACTTACTTAGTTATTTTTTTCTTCCTCCTAATCCAATGCAATGGCGATCATCCTCAACTCTGCTTGTGAAAACTCGAGAAGGAGAGATATGTAAGCTAAAAGAATGACAATTTTGGCGGGAAGGGGAAAGACAAAGCTAAAAGAATGACAATTTTGGCGGGAAGGGGAAAGACAAAGCTAAAAGAATGACAATTTTGGCGGGAAGGGGAAAGACATAAGCCAAAAGAATGACAATTTTGGCGGGAAAGAGAAATATAAGCTAAAAGAATGACAATTTTGGCGGGAAAAAGATATAAGCTAAAAGAATGACAATTTTGGCGGGAAGGAGAGATATATAAGCTATAAGAAGGACAATTTTGGCGGGAAGGAGAGATATATAAGCTATAAGAAGGACAATTTTGGCGGGAAGGAGAGATATATAAGCTATAAGGACAATTTTGGCGGGAAGGATAAAATCATAAGCTAAAAAGAGCCACTCATATGGCGAATACATATTTACAGTGTTATTTCCATCTTAATACTCACTGTTGCTTCACTCATGTCTCCTACTTTCACTTATAGCCGCTCAGAACTTTCCTCCCGCGGCGAGACACACCACACACACGCGAACGCTTGGAGGAGGGAGGAGAGACTGACATCTGGCGCCAAGGAGGAAGAGAGACAGAGACAGAAAGAGAAAATAGGAAAAGTTACAGAAACTCGCTAGAAGATTGGGCTTCAATGTCGTTCTTTATCGCTAATCCTTCTTAATTATACCAATCTGCACCCCGTTTTCCTCCATGCCGCAGTGGAAGTTATAAATCATTTCTTAGATATTCCATGAGACTTGTTTTCGAGGTGGTTGCGTGGTGGCTCGGGAAGATATGGATGGATATAAATAGTTGGCTGGCGGCCGGCCATATTGGTGCTATAAATAGAAGCTTTGTTTACTTGATTGCGGTTTTAACACTCAAGGGTTTTCTACGTATTGATATTTGTGTTTTTTGGTGAAAGATTGTTATTATCTATCATATCTAAGTTGTATCTCTCTCTCTCTCTCTCTCTCTCTCTCTCTCTCTCTCTCTCTCTCTCTCTCTCTCTCTCTCTCTCTCTCTCTCTCTCTCTCTCTCTCTCTCTCTCACCTGGAGGAGGGGGAGGGGTTAGCATAGCCTCACGCCCACCCACACGCGCATCTTCACGCCCTTCCGTCAGCCCAGCGAGATATATATTCCTATTATCAAATCTTAGCGCGGCCATTTGTGATCTGAGCGTTAGGTTCCCAGACCAACCACCGAGATGTCCCCCGCCCTCGTCCCCACGCCCACCTCATGGGCGGCCCGGCAACCCACGCCCCTGGTAGCGCTCTCCAGCCTGTGGGAGGGGGTGTAGAAGGGGTGGTTATAGTGGTGGTGGTGGGAGGGGTGGTGGTAGGAGAGGGTGTAGAAGGGGTGGTTATTGTGGTGGTGGTGGGAGGGGTGGTGGTAGGAGGGGTGGTGGTGGTAGGAGGGGATGTAGAAGGGGTGGTTATTGTGGTGGTGGTGGGAGGGGTGGGGGTAGGAGGGGGTGTAGAAGGGGTGGTTATTGTGGTGGTGGTGGAAGGGGTGGTGGTAGGAGGGGTGGTGGTGGTAGGAGGGGGTGTAGAAGGTGTGGTTATAGTGGTGGTGGTAGGAGGGGGTGTAGAAGGAGTGGTGGTGGTAGAAGGGGGTGTAGAAGGTGTCACCTGTAACAACTTGTTGATGTGAGCCTTTGCAGCATTTCTAACCCCTACACCAGCCCGCGGAAATTAATGATAACACAGGGAGGTCTGGTTATCCAGTTAGGTGACGTAACCAATGTCCAGTTGAGTGTGTTAGCTAGCGGGGAGGGAGGCCAGTTAGATGACGTAATCAATGTTCAGGTTTGTTTAACACCCCTTCACACATTCCATAATGGCACCACGCACGCGCCAACAATGCAGTGCGCGGCGCCGTCATGGTCCTGGTTATGGGGTCCATCGTGATCGATCGTGACGCTCGTGACGCACTCTGCCGAGGCCACGAAAAGTTAGTGCGTGCACTAAAAAATCGGGAAGCTCCCCGACTTTTGTACCCAACGCAGCGCTATCGTAAGTCTATCGTGACGCTATCGTTATCTATGTAGGAGCTTCGTGACACTACCGTGATCGTCGTATATCTATCGTGACGATAAGAAACCGTTACGCGCTCCTTCATCCCTGCCTTCCCCCCCTTTTTTGCACCCCCTTCCGCCTTCTCCCCCCTTCTCATTCACCTCCACCCACCCCCGACTCCCTTCCCCCTACTCCCATGACCACGTGGTGACACTCCCCCCTCGACTCCCTACCCACTACTCCCATCACCACGTGGTGACACCCCCACCCCCTTTTAACCATCACATCCCCACCAACACCACGCCTTCTCCATCCCCAACCCCCCTCCCCCGTTTCCCCACCAACACCAACACCCCCTTCTTTATTACAACCCCCCTCCCCCGTTTCCCCCCTTCCCCATCACCAACACACCCCTGTTTCTCCCACCTCCATCTCTATAGCCCCCCTTCCTTCTCCATCACCATGGCAACCCCCACCCACGTGTGAGGCATGTTGCTAGCTCTTGACGCTATCGTGATACGTTCATGGCACCGTCATGGCACTGTCGTGGTTATCGTAGCTCTATCGTGACGACAAAATGACCGTTGATTTTCCATTCGTGACATAGTCTTACAGCTGTCATGACTCCATCGTGACCATCTTACGACCGTCATGACACTAAAGCCAGCATTACACAGACGAATTTTGGTCGCCGAATGTGCACGAATATGCAAGTCATCCTGTGTCGGGGGCCAGTTCGGCACATTCTTGCATGTTCGTGGTCGTTCGGCACATTGTCTGGGTCCAGCTTGCAACTTTTGACAGTTGTCCACGACCGCCACGAAAGTTTCATGCTGCATGAAAAATTCGTGGCCGGTCGCCGAATGTGCACGAATGAACAATTGACGCCGAATTGACGCCGAAATGTCGCCGACATGTCCCCGTCAATTCGGCGTCCAATTCCCCAGTTCGGGGAAGTGTCACCGAATGTTGACGGTTTGGGACCGTTAAAATTTGAATTTTGTTGTCGCCGATATGTCCCCGAATATTCGTGACTGTCGCCGAATATTCGGGGGAATGTCCCCGAAATGTCCCCAAATGTCCACGACATTTCGGGGAACGTTCGGGGAATTGACGCCGAATTAATCACGACACGGCAACCGGCGTCGCGTCCCGTGGTTTTATGCCCCTGCTGGGGAACAGCTGATCAGCTGTCAGAAATCTTGGCACTGTCGGAGAATTGTCCCCGACGCTTCGGGGACATGCGAAGACAATTTGGAGACAATACGCCGAATATTCGGCGACAAAAAAGACCGTTACAATTTCAAATTTCAAATTCGGCGACATGGACGCCGAATAGTCTGCAAAATGTCCCCGAATCGTCCCCAATTGTCGCAACAGTGTCGTGTACAGTCGCCGAAATGTTGCCGAATTGTCGAGGACAGTAAAAATCGTGGTCATTTCGGCGACATGGTCGCCGAATTTTTCCACGACCATGGTCGGCGACCAATTCGTGGCCAAAATTCGGCTGTGTAATGCTGCCAATACGTACAGGCAGCGTGACATAGTTGTGAGGCTATCTTGGTCTGCGTTTATCGTGGTCAAATTTCACGATAGCGTCAATAATCAAATTGGTGGCGCTATCGTGGTTTGATTATGGAATGTGTGACGGGGGCTTTAGTGAACTAGCGGGGGTCTGTTGGGTCATGAAAGTAATGGTCAGGGAGTAGTGTATACAATTGCATGACCTTATTATTAGTGATGTAGTTAATGTGACCTTAGGTCATGTACGTTACGAGAGAAGACGCTAGGCGTTTGTAGAGACCCTTCTATGATCGCCCCTTGGGAACCTGTGCAGGGAATTATTATCATTATTATTATTATTATTATTATTATTATTATTATTATTATTATTATTATTATATTATATTATTAATTATTTATTTATATTATTTATTATATATTATATATTATTATTTATTATTATTATTATTAATTATTATTATCATTATTATTTATTATTATCATTATTATTATTTATTATTATTATTATATTATTAATTATATTATATTCATTATTATTATTATTATTATAATTATATATATATTATATTTCATTACATTAACATTATTATCTTATCTATTTTATCATTTATTATTATTATATTATTATTATTATCATTACCATTATCATTATTTCATCATTATTATTTTATTATATATTATATTATTATTATTATTATTCATTAGTCAGTATAGTAGAGTATGGAGGAGTGTTTAGATATCATGAGATCATTGAAGATATTATTATGTATTATTATTATTATATGTATATGTAGCATAACATTAGTGGTGTGTTGTAAGTGATCTTGACATTTGTCATTGATAAGTTGTAGTGTAGTATGTAGTTGTAGTGTAGTGTAGTAGTAGTAGTAGTAGTGTGTAGTGGGAAGACATGGAGGCAGTGTGTTGAAGAGGATCTGGCAGCATTGGCCATTGAAGAAGTTGTAGTAGTAGTAGTAGTAGTAGTAGTAGTAGTAGTAGTAGTAGTAGTAGTGAAGTACATGGAGTGCAGTGTGTTGAAGAGGATCTGGCAGCATTGGTCATTGAAGAAGTTGTAGTAGTAGTATTGGTAGTAGTAGTAGTAGTAGTAGTAGTAGTAGTAGTAGTGATAGTAGCAGTGGTAGTAGTAGTGGTAGTAGGAAGACATGGAGGCAGTGTGTTGAAGAGGATCTGGCAGCATTGGCCATTGAAGAAGCTGTAGTAGTGGTAGTGGTAGTGGTAGTGGTAGTAGTAGTAGTAGTAGTAGTAGTAGTAGTAGTAGTAGTAGTAGTAGTAGTGTTGTTGTTGTTGTTGTTGTAGTAGGAAGACATGGAGGCAGTGTTGAAGAGGATCTGGCAGCATTGGGCATTGAAGAAGTTGAGGCAATGGATAGACAGTTGGAAGCGTCATCATCGGCCGTCTGACCTCATAAGATATGGAAAAATCTGACGTTAAACAGCAAGAAGAAATATTTGTAGTATGTGTGTGTATGTGTGCGTGTGCGTCATTCACCCATGGTCTTGTCCACGCGAGCCGGACATGCGATCGCCAGTTTCACCCTCCCGGAAAGTGCTTGGAACTCGCTCTGTCCGATCTTTGGGTAATGCTGGGACCTCACACACACACATTTTTTTCTCTTTGGGGAGGCGGTAGCAGAGTGGCGTTCTCGGTGACCCAATTTATATCTGCGAGTGAGAGCTAAAATCCACTTTAAATCTTTCTGCACCGTCGAGTGGCCTAAGAACACCCACATGCCCCGCCCCTAAACTCTGCCCCCGATTGCGAGTACATGGGAGGACACAGGGGGGCGGCATGAGCCTCTAATCACAAGGCGTCACTATAAAAATCCTGCCTGCGCCACCACGGGTGAGGACCAACCATCACAGCCCTCAAGTGAACCTCCAGGGCCTGCCATCTCACCCCTGGAGCTCACGGCCTACACGCGCTATAGGCTCAAATGTAAAAAAAAATAAAAAAAAAATAAAAAAAATAAGAGTCCTTTGCCCCCCCCAGGTAGTACCCTGTACCCCCCCCCCACCGGTCATGGCTGGGGTATTCTGTATAATGCTCTAGTACCCACCACTGATCCAGTGGCGTAGCTAGCTAGCTATCAATGGGGGAGCATTTGGGGGGGTACAGCTGAGTATGGGGGGGGGGCACTAGGCAAGCGGAGCGCAGGAGCATTCTGATGACGATAACAAAGGCATATTTTAAGATCAGATATGTGGTGGCAATTAAAACATTGACATAAACTGAACATGATTTTTTTTCTCTCTCTCTCTCTCTCTCTCTCTCTCTCTCTCTCTCTCTCTCTCTCTCTCTCCTCTCTCTCTCTCTCTCTCTCTCTCTCTCTCTCTCTCTCTCTCTCTCTCTCTCTTTCATAAATCTCCGAGACACTTCGAAACAATTGATGCATAGTTAATTACTGAAGTGATTGTGATCTTAATTCTTTCAACAATCAAGGTATATACATATATCTGGCACGTTTACTGTCATCAAATAAAACCTTAAAGCTCACGATAGACACAAGTTAAGCAAGTCACAGTACAAGAATCAAGTCAAAACCTGTGAAATGAAACTTAAGGGTCGAGGCCTTGCGAGTCATTTGGTACTTGCCTCGTGAACTTCAGCGGGAGGCAGGAGCGGCTTGGCAGTCGTGGTGGTGGTGGTGGCGGCGGCAGCACCCAGAACGAGTGGTCTGCCGTTTACCGTGTTTGTTTGTTCTGTAACGCATTTATAGTGTTACCGTTTGTGTTGTGGTGTGTTAAGTACCCTGGCTGCCTGCAAGCTTCGGGCAGGCCGGGTGAAGGCAGGAAGCAGGCCGGAAGCAGGAAACAGGAGGCCGTGTGAGCAGTTTGTTGCCGTGAGTAGCCAGCCATCTTGTGTCATCATGTTTTCCTTGTGATATTTCTTTCATTCATCGTGTGTGTAGGTCTGAGTGAGGCTATTTGTATGTTTGTTCATGGCACTTCGTACGGTATATGGAGAACCACGATATGATGAAAGAAAGGCTATGGGGCTACTGACATTCTTGATCAGTTCAGTTCAGTTCAGTTGTTGGTCGGGAGTCAGGCCTTTTTCAACGGCACTCCCTGACGTGTTTCTTCTTGCTGTCTGGGTCTTTAATTAGTTGTCTTCTCTTATTCTATCTTATTAGTTTCTTTCTTTTTCTTTCTTCTTATTTTCTCTGGTCATCCAAAAACTGTTGATT
>JACEEZ010016744.1:432500-470000 GCA_016584305.1 Chionoecetes opilio
ATATATATATATTATAATATATATATTATATTATATATATATATATATATATATATATATATATATATATATATATATATACATTATATATATATATATATTATATATTATATACATTTATTATATATATATATATAATTGTATACATTTATATATATATTATATATAATTGTATACATTTATATATATTAATATATATAATTATATACATTTATATATATATATATATATAATTATACATTTATATATATATATATATATATAATTATATACATTTTATATATATATATATATATATAATTATATACATTTATATATATATATATATAATTATATACATTTATATATATATATATATATAATTATATACATTTATATTATATATATATATATATTATATACATTTATATATATATATAATTATATACATTTAATTATATATATATATACATTTATATATATATATAATTATATACATTTATATATATAAATATATATAATTATATACATTTATATATATAAATATATAAAATTTATATACATTTATATATATAAATATATATAATTATATACATTTATATATATAAATATATATAATTATATACATTTATATATATAAATATATATAATTATATACATTTATATATATAAATATATATAATTATATACTTTATATATATAAATATATATAATTATATATATATAATTATATAATTATATATATATATATATATACACATTTATACATATATATATTTATATATATTTATATTATGTATATTTTTATATATATATATATATATATATATATATATATATATATATATATATATATATATATATATATATATATAAATATCTATGTATATATATATATATATAAATATCTATGTATATATATATATATGTATATATGGTAAGAACAGTTAAATCATTGTGATAACATAAGAATAATTATTGTATTGCGTCCAGACTTTACAACAACATAAGTAAAGCATTGAAGGTTGTGCTTTAGAAGAGAGGAGGATTTATGCACGCGTTACATGTGATATTATTTAGCAGTATTTTCTTTTAATTATGCATTTGTCTTATGTAATTTAGGTTTTTTTTTTGTTTGATGATACTATATATTATGCATGTTAATAAAATGTATATAATGTATGTATATATTTTTCTTATACTCTACCTTGCTGGGGTAATGCTTTAATTTTGTCAAACTATTAATATATAATTATCAAAAATTATGATCACACTTAAAACGTGAGACACGTACCACAGCTTTTAAGTGGATCAAGGGATACAATATAGGCGATGTAGGAAAGGTTCTTAAGGTTAGTAAGCAGGGTAGAACGAGAAGTAACGGATTCAAGCTGGAAAAGCGTAGATTTAAAAAGGAAATAGGGAGAAACTGGTTCACAAATAGGGTGGTGAATGACTGGAATGGACTAAGTCGTCAGGTGGTCTGGTCAATGCGGAGTCTATTTGGGTCTTTAAAAGGAGTCTGGATAAATTCATGGATAGGGAAGAGAGGTGGATGTAGGTAGAGTTAGGTAACAGAAACTACCTCGTGTAGGTCTCACGGCCTCTTGTAGCTTCCTTATTTTCTTATGTTATTTGTTAAAAACGAATATTAAAAAATACGATTACTTAAAACGTGAAACACAGCATTTTACAGGGGAGAGGTTAAATCCACCCTGCGAACCCTAACTGAGCGACTACTGCTGTGACGTATTACCCCCACTGAGCAGGCCTTGTCTCTCGTAGGCCTCGGCTAAGGGCCCCGCACAGGCTAAATCCGCCCCTGGTTAGAGTGGTTATAGGCAGGATATAAGGTTATATAAGTGATCTATAGGTTAATACAAGGCTTGAATGCAATACCTCTTGTAGCTTCTTTGTTCTTACAGTTCTTATGTTCTTATATAGTGAAGAATTTAATGGCTGATAAGGTAATGGTTGAGGAGGTAAAATAAGGTGAAATAAAGGTTAATTCAATGGTTTATACGGGAAATTAAATGAAAATAATGGGAATTTAATGAAGTTTTAAATTGCCTCTTATTTCCGAGTGTGAGAGTGACACTAGGGATGTAATGAAGGTAAATACAAGGCTATAATATATATTCCTATTAATTATATTTCTAAGCTGACTAGTGACTTGTATTTTCATCACATTATTTATATTCATGCTTATTCATATATTATCATTATTATTTTTTTCTATGATCGATAAATGATTTTTTTCCCCCTACGTTTTACCCTAACTTTTTTACCCAACCCTAAGCTGACCATTGTAGACTATTATTACTACTTCGGTATTTTAGGCTAGTTTTAGGGTAGTTTTAGGGTATATTAAGGTATTTTAGGGTAGTTTTAGGGTATATTCGGGTATTTTAGGGTATTTTAGGGTAAATTAGGGTATTTTAGGGTATATTAGGGTATTTTAGGGTATTTGGATATTTAGGGTAAATTAGGGTATATTAGGGTATTTTAGGGTACATTAGGTATTTTTAGGGTATATTAGGGTATTTTAAGGTATTTTAGGGTAAATTAGGGTAGTTTTAAGGTATTTAAGGTATTTTAGGGTATTTTAGGGTAAATTAGGATATTTTAGGGTATATTAGGGTATATTCGGGTCTGGATAAATTCATGGCTGGGGATGGGTGGTGGATGTAGGAAGTGTTAAGTAACAGGAACTACCACGTGTAGGTCTCCCAGCCTCTTGTAGCTTCCTTATGTTACTATGTTCTTATTGACTATTGGTGTACGTATTTTCATCACATTATATTCATGCTTATTCATATATTAATATTTGTTTTTTGCTCTGATCGATAAATGAAGATAAATTATAATGATATCTTTTCTTGCTTTTCCAGATGAGTGACAAAATAAGTGTTTGAAAATAGCGGTACAACTATAGTCCATTTTTTTGAACAAGGTGAAAATTCCGTTCTATCTTAAGGTCTCATGCTTAAAATGATGCCTATGTTTACTTGATAATAGGGTTAACTATGATAGAATACAACTGTAATTAAGAAGAAGGGTATTATTCCCTTCTCCTGGCATCAAATATCAGGCAGTAAGCAGCAAGGGGGCAGGATTTTGGCCTCATTACAAAAAATAGATTATAGTAACTTAAGGATAACTCTTAACTACTGGTCTTAACGACTTTAATAACGACTTTAATAACGACTTTAATAACAACTTTAATAACGACTTTAATACAATACAAGGACATTGATAGTGACGTCACCTGAAGAAAGAAAGAAAGAAAGAAAGAAAAAGAAAGAAAGAAAGAAAGAAAGAAAGAAATATCTTACACAGAATATAATAAAGAATACAAAAATAAAGTTAGAAATTAAAAGATATAAAATAATAATGTTAAAAATACAGTGAAAGAAAAATAAATAAACAAAACGAGACAAAATAAAGACAAATGATAATTAATAAAATAATGATAATAATAATAATTAATAAAATAATTGATAATCTTGATAATTTTTTTTTATTTCTTCGATATGAAAAAGTGAAAAAAGAAAGAAAATGAGTGAAAAAAGTGAGAAAATTTAAAGAAAGTTAGAGCAAGTGAGAAAATAAGGGAAAGTGAAACAGAAAATATGTTAAATTAGCGAGAAAAAAAAAAAATCCTTAGTGGACGATAGAAAAAAAAATGAAAAAAATAGTTATAATAATAATAAAATTGCAAATAAATAAATAAATAAAATGCCGCCACGCCCACCGGCCGGCCACCATGCCCACCGGCCGGCCACCACGCCCACCAGCCGGCCACCACGCCCACCGGCCGCCACCACGCCCACACACACTCCACAACATATCTCCGCAGACCTGTAACTTCACGGACACACGCACGCACATACACAGCTGCCTATAGGAGAGGGGGAGAAATAGCGATATATATATAAATAGTGATGAACTCCTTCACGCCCAGATCTTTCCTCTGCTATAAAAAAATGTCTGTCAGCAATAAAATAACGAAAAGTCACTGAATATACCAAATTAGTTAGTGGACAAGGATACTAAACAGGTCATATCTATAAAAATATTGCTTATAGTCACTAAAAATTGTCTAATGGTAGTCAAATTACAATAACGTTCAAGGCCTCAAGGGGTTAAAATAAACTGTTCTCCTTAATAGCGTAGAATGTGTATGTGCGTGCGTGTGTACGTGGTGTTGAGTCGAGCAATCTCTATGGGGTGGAGTGTGTGTGTGTGCGTGTGTGTGCATGCATATCACCACCAGCATCACCACCACCAAGTTCAACGAAAGGTAAATGCGTGTTAAAATGCTGTTTATATGGGTAATCCTTCCTTTCCTTTCATTACACATACACACACACACACACACACATACACATACACACACACACAAGAACATAAGAAAATAAGGAAGCTACAAGAGGCCGTGAGACCTACACATGGTAGTTCCTGTTACTTAACACTACCTACATCCACCTTTCATCCCCATCCATAACACTGTCCAGCCTCCTTTTAAAACTCCCTAATGACTCTGCACTAACTACCTAAGAAACTGAGTACTTAACACTACCTACATCCACCTTTCATCCCCATCCATAACACTGTCCAGCCTCCTTTGAAAACTCCCTAATGACTCCGCACTAACTACCTAAGAAACTGAGTCCATTCCAATCATTTACCACCCTATTTATGAACCTGCTCTTCCCTATTTCTTTTCTATATCTACAGTACGCTTTTTCATCTTTCCTTTTCCACACACACACACTCACACACACATGTATTCATTCAAAGCAAAGTACTGAACTCTTCTAAATGTAACCCCTTCAAGCCCAGATATTTCCTTTACTATAAAAAATGGTCTGTTGTTGGCTATAAAATTACAAAAAGTAACTAAATAAACCAGATTAGTTAGTGGACAAGGATGCTAAACAGGTCAAATCTAAAAAAACATTGCTTATATTCATTAAAAATCGTCTAATGGGGGTCAGATTACAATGGAAATTACGTTCTGGACCTCGACCTCAAGGGGTTAAATCCTTCTATAATTATGGCCCACTATTATTATTGGCATCATTATGTGGTGTAGTTTTTGTTAGTGTTGTTGTTGTTGCAGGTGATATTGGTGCCCCCAGACTTGCACACAGGTGATATTGGTGCCCCCAGACTTGCACACAGGTGATATTGGTGCCCCCAGACTTGCACACAGGTGATATTGGTGCCCCCAGACTTGCACACAGGTGATATTGGTGCTCCCAGACTTGCACACAGGTGATATTGGTGCCCCCAGACTTGCACAAAGGTGATATTGGTGCTCCCAGACTTGCACACAGGTGATATTGGTGCCCCCAGACTTGCACAAAGGTGATATTGGTGCTCCCAGACTTGCACACAGGTGATATTGGTGCTCCCAGACTTGCACACAGGTGATATTGGTGCCCCCAGACTTGCACACAGGTGATATTGGTGCCCCCAGACTTGCACACAGGTGATATTGGTGCCCCCAGACTTGCACACAGGTGATATTGGTGCCCCCAGACTTGCACACAGGTGATATTGGTGCCCCCAGACTTGCACGCAGGTGATATTGGTGCCCCCAGACTTGCTGACAGGTGATATTGGTGCCCCCAGACTTGCTGACAGGTGATGTTGGTGCCCCCAGACTTGCACACAGGTCAGGTTCATGGACTGAGCGACGTGTTTCTATAGTAACATTGCATTTATAAGCTTTTTATACAGGTTGAAGTTCCCAAACTCGGCAACCTCGGGACCAGCGCCGAGCCGAGTAATGGAATTTTCCGACTTTTAGAACGTAGATATATTAAGGGGAAAAAAAGCATCCAACTTCTTCAAAAGGTCAATTTTCTCAGAAATAGTTAACACATTGTTCTTCCTTTTCTTTTCACTTCCCCCAGTAGGTGTTCCTGGACGTTTGGGAGCCATAATACCAATAACAGACCTGTAGAAGTACACAAAATAACAGTGTACACAACTCTACAGTCACAACACCACTGAACAATAACAACAAACAAATCGGCGGGAGAAACCAAGCGGCCTAGTGTGGTGGCACCCAGCGGCCGACCCGGCAACTACGCCCAGGGTTTTGGGTGTTCTGCCGGGTTTTGGAAAATCCCGAACCATAGCCGAGTTTTGGGTGTTGCCGAGTCTTGGGATGCCGAGTTTGGGAACTTCAACCTGTGTAGGCCTTTTATAACATTTTATTGCCTATAGTAACATGTTGCCTTTCTGCATCAGTCTCCGATTTAACCTTATTTTAACATAATGAGGTTAAATTTCAGGGTTTAGGGTTCATATTGTAGGTAATGTTACTACTAGGGTCTTGTTTTTCAATTAATATATACAATCGGCCGATTTTTCAAACATGGACTTAGACTAACCTTAGACTAACCATGGCCTTAGGCAGACGTATCAGTTTTTTAAGGGCGGTTTAGTCTAAGATGGGTTGAGGACTAAAGAAAATCATATTGGAATTGTTAGACACCCACGACCCTGTCCCCGATCCAAGTCTAAGGATATTATATAACCCCCCAGAATTTTTTTTAAGAAACTGAAATGTCTGTCTTAGGCCACGGTTAAGGCTGATTCACACTGGCGTTTTTTCGGCATTTCTATCTGACGAGAAGTCGGTCTCTTGAAAGACCAAGCGATCGGTGTGTGATTTTTGTTGAAAACCTATTGCGATCATGACACCAGCCCCAGACCCAGACCCAGCCCCAGCCCCCAGCCCCAGCCCCCTTCTCGTCAGATAAAAATGCCGAAAAAACGCCAGTGTGAATCAGCCTTTAGTCTTAAGTCAGCCTAAGTCCATGTTTGAAAAATCGGCCGAATGTCTATAAGAGATGTAGCCTATCGGATGTCTAACAATGCGGATGTGCGGATGCGGATATAAACTTTTAACAATCGTGGCAAGGTAGAAGGTAAAGTCTTGGTTGTTGGCTGCTGCTGCTGCTGATGCGAATTTTGATGCAATTTTGGTTTTTGCGGATGAGGCAATCGCATCACAAAATGTTACTTTCCCACTCCTACACTTTTATGGGAAGCACTTCATTGTTTTTCTGGCTGGGAATCTCAACCAGTGACATATAGTTGTGTGTCTGTATTCTATGTATTTACTTTTTTCAGCTTAATTTTACTACTATAGTCAAACCACCACTGGCTAGTCTCTCGGGTGGAGCGGCTCAAGTCCGCGGTGGTGCCACATCACCCCACTACTACCACAAGGTCACCACCCTCCTCACCTCATTCATTCTGAGGAATTCTGACCTCGGTGGAGTGACCAGATGGGAAGGAGGGAAGGAAGGGAGGGAAAGAGGGAGGGAGGGAGGGAAGGAGGGAAGGAAAGGAGGGAAGGAGGGAGGGAAGGAGGGAAGGAGAGAGGGAGAGAGAGAAGGAGGGAAGGAGGGAGGGAGGGAAGGAGGGAGGGAGGGATGGGAGGGAAGGAGGGAAGGATCATTATGCTTCTTATGAGCGAACACACACACACACACACACACACACACACACCCACACACACACCCACACACACACACGTACACACACACACATACACACACACACACACACAGAGAGAAGGAGGGAAGAGGGAAGGAGGGAAGGAGGGAGGGAGGGAAGGGAGGGAAGGAGGGAGGGAGGGAGGGATGGGAGGGAAGGAGGGAAGGATCATTATGCTTCTTATGAGCGAACACACACACACACACACACACACACACACATACACACACACACACACACACACACAGAGAGAAGGAGGGAAGGAGGGAAGGAAGGGAGGAAGGGAGGGAGGGAAGGAGGAAAGGAAGGGAGGGAGGGAGGGAGGGAGAGAAGGAGGGAAGGAGAGAAGGAGGGAAGGAATGAGGGTGGGGTTGTGGTGGGGTCAGGTTACTCTTGACTTGGTGGCAGCGTCGCATGTGCTTCCATGCCAAATGTAATGGAAGGTAAACAGACTCGTTATTTTACCATCAAATCGCAAGCCATCCACAAAACCATGCAGCCGTATTATAAAACTATATGATTAAAAAATAGTTCATGTAATAGCTAACAGTATGACGGAGGGTCCTCGTCAGCCTGGCAACGATGAACGTGACAACACTGCAGTAGTCTCCCCACCACACCTGCGAGACCAAGGTGCGGTGGGAGGAGTACAGGGTCGTGTTTCCGTGCCATACACAGTAAACCCTCGCTATAACGGGCAATTTTGGGGGACGGGTGATCCGATATATGCGATGCTCCGTTATATCAGAAGTAGTAGAAGGGGCAGCTGAATTTGAAGGAATGGTCTTTTTGCTTCTATATGGGTAGGGTAAGGTAGGGTAGGGTAAGGTAGGGTAGGGTAAGGTAGGGTAGGGTAAGGTAGGGTAGGGTAAGGTAGGGTAGGGTAAGGTAGGGTAGGGTAAGGTAGGATAGGGTCAGTTAGGATAGGGTAAGGTAGGATAGGGTAAGGTAAGGCTTCTTGCAGGTAGGCAGGTCACACGTGGAACGAGAGGTCACACGAGTGAGAGCTACGGCGAGGGAAAACCGCACGGTATAAACGGTACATACTTTGCTTATGTGGTCGCTTTATATCTGCCTGAATTATTCTCTCTCTCTCTCTCTCTCTCTCTCTCTCTCTCTCTATTACTTTCTTGATTTTTTATCATTTAAAGCATAAAAAAATATAAAACAAACTTGAAGTGGCAAAAATATGTAAACAATAATAATCATACTAATGAGAAAAATATTTTATTAATTCTTTCATTACTAATATTACTTTCTGGAGGAAGAAGAGGAGGAGGAGGAAGAGTAATAATGATAATAATAATGTATTTCTCTTCTGGGTCTGTTCATTGGTGATGCATGTTGAACCTATTATCACCTCCCTCTCTCTCCCTCTTTTTCATTTTTCCCCCTGTAATCTGTGAAATAAAACATTGAACACAATTATTCATGGTGGCTTTATTGATATTCTTAACAACTCCTCACAAGTGCCGTTGTACAGGGAGGTCCCGTTATACGAGCATTCGATATACGAGAATCCGATGATACGAGATGTGTAAATTAGGGTCTATTTTCAATATACGAGATCGAAAATCCAATGTTACGACATTCAAACTGGGGTGAGTAAAATTACCAAGTTATTTACTAAAATTATAAAGTCATTTACTGACTATATGATTTTACCTAAGGTTGTACGATAATGCACATCAATCTGAAAATATGATTATTCTGGTGGCTCAGTACGACAATGTGGCCTACAAAAATTCACAACCCTGGGCGAGAAGCCAGCAACGGAGGTAGTATGGCCAGCAACAACCTGCTCTCGCACTACCTAGATACTACTTTCCCTAATGACGGAAGCTACAAAGCTGATTGAAAGCTCCCTCGATAGGTCGTAAACGAGTAGAAAGGTTGTGACTGGCTAAGGCGTCATCCGTCACCAGCCAATGACACAGTTTTTAGAACTTCTCGACCAATAACAAGCCAGCGATACATATTTCCGGGCAAGAATGGCATGCCAGACTGCCTCTCCGCCTTCTGTCCCCGTCATCGAAAACTAATTCTCGTTTTATTTGGAATGCTTGCATTTTAAGGAGTTTTAATGTATCAGATAGTAAGATATATAAGTAAGGAGCCTGTGTTGCTAGTGTATTGGTGGTAGAAGGTGTGTATGTGTTAAAATGGTGAATATTTGTGATATGGGGCGGCTCCGCGGCAAGTATTTCTCCGTCACTCATTTGCCTCGCCAGCAGTCACCCATCATAACTCTTTAAATCACCCTTTTTTAAGGTGACACACGGTGCTACATTGTTTTTAGATAATGACACGTGGATTAACCTCTCACCATAATCACTAAGTTGTATAAAAACGAGTGATAAGACTTTAAAGCCGCCCTGTTCCGCCGCCTCTCTCAAAAACCGCCGTCATCCCGCCTCACCTGTGCCTTCCTGGAAGAAGACAGTCAGCTCCTACGCCTGTGATAGCACCATAGGATATCACCATTTGATAAAAGGATTCCTCAAAGGGTCCTCGCTTTCCTACTAAATAATTACCAAGGAGATCTCCGCTGGCGGCGGACTCGGCTGCCGCCCGCAAAACACAACACCCCGTTATCAGCTGTATAATATGTGCCTTCCTGAAGAAGTCAGGTCAGCTCCCACGCCTGGGGATAGCACCATAGGATATCACCAGGGATCATAGGATTCCTCAAGGGGTTCTCGCACCCCTACTAAATATTACCAAATTTTATGATAGCTTGAAAAACATGTCTTTTTTATTTTTTTATTGTTGGGGTCCTGGAACCAAACCTATATTTTACCATTAGTTATGTGTTTCGTTATACGAGATTTCGCTTCACGAGTATGCCAGGTGGAACCTAACTGCTCGTATCTTCAGGACCTCCCTGTATATGCCTGCCTGGCAAGCCCCTCACCCACCACCACAAGCACAACCCACACACAGCCACTCCCTCCTCACAGGTGTGTCTGGATATGCCTGGCAACACGACCCTTGGTAGGAAAACACTTGCCGCAAATATCACATTTGTACTTCCTCTCACCAGTGTGGGTGACCATGTGTGTGTTAAGATGGCTCTTGTGGGCAAATGTTTTCCTACACTCCTGACACTCAAAGTTTCTCTCACCAGTGTGGGTGAGCATGTGTGTGTTAAGACTGCTCTTGTGGGCAAATGTTTTCCTACACTCCTGGCACTCAAAGTTTCTCTCACCAATGTGGGTGAGCATGTGTCTGTCAAGACTGCTCTTGTGGGCAAATGTTTTCCTACACTCCTGACACTCAAAGTTTCTCTCACCAGTGTGGGTGAGCACGTGTGTGTTAAGATTGCTCTTGTGAGTAAATGTTTTCCTACACTCCTGGCACTCAAAGTTTCTCACACCAGTGTGAGTGAACATGTGTTTGTTAAGATTGCTCTTGCAGGTAAATGTTTTCCTACACTCCTGGCACTCAAAGTTTCTCACACCAGTGTGGGTGAGCATGTGTTTGTTAAGATTGCTCTTGCAGGTAAATGTTTTCCTACACTCCTGACACTCAAAGTTTCTCACACCAGTGTGGGTGAGCATGTGTGTGTTAAGATTGCTCTTGTGGGTAAATGTTTTCCTACACTCCTGGCACTCAAAGTTTCTCTCACCAGTGTGGGTGACCATGTGTTTGTTAAGATTGCTCTTGCAGGTAAATGTTTTCCTACACTCCTGGCACTCAAAGTTTCTCTCACCAGTGTGGGTGAGAATGTGTGTGTTAAGATGGCTCTTGTGGGCAAATGTTTTCCTACACTCCTGACACTCAAAGTTTCTCTCACCAGTGTGGGTGAGAATGTGTGTGTTAAGATGGCCTTTCTGGGTAAATGTTTTCCTACACTCCTGGCACTCAAAGTCTCTCACACCAATGTGGGTGAGCATGTGGCTCCTAAGGGCATCCTTACGAGTGAACACTTTCCCACAGTGGTCACACCTCAGCCCTGTCTTGCGTGTATGGGTGAGGATGTGTGCATTAATGCCAGCCTTGCTGGAGCACAACTTTGCCCCCAGTACCCACAAGTGTAGGTCCTCACGCCCTCCATTGCAGCACTACTTCTGCCAGCACCCCTGTAGTGGGAGGCGTCAGCTGGTCCTGCAGAAACCCCGGTGGAGGCCCCGGGGATGAACCAAGCGTTCCCTAATACAAGGGAAGCCGGGAGGAGTCCTGGTGTGGGGGCCGACCTGGATTCTTCACCTCAGCACCTGTAACATTGGTGGCCGTCAGCACACAAGCAGGCAAGTGCTTCCTTGAAGGGTGCTTCCTGCTTCACCCTCCAGCTAACACCCAGCCAGAGTTTGGGAGCCAAGGGGTAAGGCCAGCACAGAGGGCCCCACGCTACCACTCTACATGGTGGAGGAGTGGAGTGGTGAGTGGCTAGTGACCTTCAATGCAGGCAAGTGTTGCTAAGCCTTGCACATCAGGCACAGCCAATAATGGGTAATGGGGCAGATAATGGGGGAGTGAGAAAAAGGGGCTGGCTCTCGCGCTCTCTCAATAAACAGGCAAGGACAGAATATGAAACATGAATATTCTTCTATTCAATTGAAATTTGCTCAGGAATGTGTACATACAGTGCATAAGTAAAAACAAAACTATACAGTAAATACTTTCCATTAAATCAATACATACACATAAAGAAAGAGAGGGGGGGGGGGGGGGGGGGGCAGAGGTCAATCCCTGCCATGGGATACAGACAAGTGACCGCTTCCCTCCAGCCCACCTCTCCATAAGGGCTCATTTGCCACGGACATCACATTTTCACTTAAAAAAATAACTAATATAATTAATAGAAAAAATATTTCCAGAAACCATTTCCGTTGAATATGAAAAGCACTTAAGTGCCAAAGCGTCTGTGTAGTTTGTTTTAGATCAGGGGTTGTTTTTATAAAGAATCTTTGCTACTCTTAGCCACTCTGGAGCACTTTGAGTTGCTCTGAGTGGCAAAGAATGTTTATGAGATACTCTCAAGTGGCCAAAATGCTATGGGTGGCAGGACCGGCCCAGAGCTACTCAGATGACGCTTCTGAGTTGCCATGAGTAAGAACATAAGAACATAAGGAAGCTACAAGAGGCCATGAGAACTACACGCGCTAGTTCCTGTTAAGGAAAAACAAGGTTTTTTAATAGCTTGTTAGGCAAGGCTATAGCCCTGCAGAGTATATGAATAAAGACATTTTCTGCGGGGGAGCAAGAGAAAATTATCTTGCAAGAAAAATTTTGCTTGCTGTTCAATCATCCTGAGAAGATGCTTGCCCGACCGGCAAGAGATTTCTTGCTGGAGCAAAATAAATATAGAAAAGATAGAAGGAAGGATGGCAGGAAGGAAGGAAGGATGGAAGAAGGTAGGATGGAAGGATGGAAGAAGAAGGAAGGATGGAAGGATGGAAAGAAGAAGGAAGGAAGGAAAGAAGGAGGAAGGAAGGAAAGAAGAAGGAAGGAAGGAAGGAAGGAAGGAAATGCAAATAAAAAGGAAGAACCAGAAACAGAAAAAAAAAAATGAAAATAATCAGGAACATAAGAACATAAGAAAAAAAGGAAGCTACAAGAGGCAGCGAGGTCTACACGTGGTAGTTCCTGTCACCTAACACTACCTACATCCACCTTCCATCCCCATCCATGAACCTGTCCAGCCCCTCTTTAAAGCTCCCTAATGACTCCGCACTAACTACCTGTCTACTGAGACCATTCCATCATTCACCACCCTATTTGTGAACCAGTTTTTCCCCATTTCCTTTCTAAATCTAACGCTTTCCAGCTCGAATCCGTTACTTCTTGTTCTACCCTGGTTAAAAGCCATAAGAACTTTTCCTACCTCCTCCTTTATTAATCCCTTTATCCACTTAAAAACTTCTATCAGATCGCCCCTTACTCTGCGTCTCTCGAGTGAGTGTAACTTTAATAACTTAAATCTCTTTCATAACTAAAGTTACGCATCCCTTGTATCATTTTGGTCATCCTTCTCTGCACTTTTTCTAACAAGGCTATATCCATCCTGTAAATGGAGACCAAAACTAAACCCGCATAGTCTAGGTGAGGCCTGACTAGACCAGATAAAGCTTTAGAATAACTTCCGCACTTCTACTTTTTAACATTTCTGGTAATGAATCCTAACACTCTATTAGCTCTATTTCTAGCTTCAATACATTGTTTCCTAGGTCGGAGGTCTGGGTCACCCTCACTCCAAGATCTTTTTTCACCTTCTGATCTTTTCAGCGTACATTGCGTATGGTGTATCTATTACCAGGGTTTTTTCTCCCAACATTCATAATGCTGCATTTATCAATATTAAATTCCATCTGCCATCTGACAGCCCACTCGTTAAGTTTATCTAATTTCTCCCTGCAATATGTTTTCATCAGACTGTGATCCATAATCCTACCTAACTTAGTATCATCAGCAAACTTGCTGATATCACTTGTAATCCCCACTATCCAAGTCGTTGATGTAAATCAAAAATAGTAATGGACCCAAAAAAGACCCTTTGGAACTCCACTTTTCACCAGTCCCCATTCAGATTAGAACCTTAATTGTAACCCTTTTGTTGCCTATTACTTAGCCAAGCTCTGATCCAACGAAGAACCTTCCCATCTATTCCATGAGCCTAACCTTATTTAGGAGTCTCTCGTGTGGTACTTTGTCAAATGCCTTACTAAAGTCCAGATATATTATATCATAATCCTTATCATTATCTGCCGTCTCATGAACTTTCCTATAAAAACTCAATAAATTGGTGAGACATGACCTGCCCTTGGTGAATCCATGTTGTGAATCATTGATCAAACTATGTTTATCTAAGTGCTCTCTAAGGTTTTTTGCAATAATAGATTCCAATAATTTACCCACCACTGACGTTAGACTTATGGGTCGATAATTTGTTTCTATTATAGAAATTATGCCAATTATGCGTCTATACTTGCAGCTACAAAGCATAAAACAACGCTGAAACAGGGTAGATTATACAGTCATGATATAAACTACTGTGTATTATCTTCAGTGGCACATAAAATTCAGTAGTGATGCTATAATTCGTAATATATGGCGGCTGGCGACATCACTGCAGGTGGCGACTTTACTGTTATCTACGGTACCATATCTAAAAAAAAAAAAAAAATTGCGACCGAAACGGTTAGCAGATTCATTCAAAACACAAAAACACACCAGAAAAAATTTCTTCCACCAAAGTGAGTTCGGTTTTCATCTGGATATTTACCAAATAAATTAACAAAGAAAAAAAATCGCGTCTTGAACGTCACAAAAAGTCAATTCGGACAATTTCCTTTCACCCCCATCACCAAAATCCCACAAAACCTCCAAAATCCCACACAAAAACCGATAATTCCCACAGAAACCCACCAAAATACCCTGAAATATGGAGCTACAAACACGTCTTTACCCTTAATAGACCCTTAATATTTGAAGGTGACACAAGGTTAACTACGCGCTATAAAGGTGTGGGAGTGTATGATAGTACTCACTCGTTAGGTATTGTGGTGTCTTCGATGATAACTACGTCGTCATCGTCCGAATTGTAACTATTGTCGACGTCTATTTGTTGTGGGTCGGCCATCTTGGTGGCTGTGGGAAGGCGCGAACACGAGCACGAGTTGCGATTCTCTAGCTGTCTGTCTGTCTGTCAGTCCGTTTCTCTCACTCTCTCTGTCTGTCTGTCTGTCTGTCTATTTCCCTCTGTCTGTCTTTTTCTTTCTTTTTCTTTCGGTGTCTGTCTGTCTGTCTGTCTGTCTCTCTGTCTTGTTGTTGTCTTCTGTCTTCGTCTAGTTTTTCTTTTCTTTCGTCTGTCTTCTGTCTGTATGTCTTTCGTTCCGTCTGTCTGTATTTGTTCTCTCTTGTCTGTCGTCTGTCGTATTTCTTCTCTTTCTTATCGATCTGATTGTCTGTCTCTCTGTCTGTACTGTCTATCTGTCTTCTGTCTGTCTTCTGTCGTATCTGTTCTCATCTCTTTCTTTCTGTTCTGTCTGTCTTCTGTCTGTTGTCTGTCTGTCTGTCTGTCTGTCTGTCTGTCTCTCTCTCTCTCGTCTGTCTGTCTGCTTCTTCTCCTCTCTCTCTCTCTTCTCTCTCTCTCTCTCTCTCTCTCTCTCTCTCTCCTCTCTCTCTCTCTCTCTCTCTCTTCTCTCTCTTCTCTCTCTCTCTCTCTCTCTCTCTCTCTCTCTCTCTCAATACTTGAATACTTGTAGGGGATTGGATTATATTAGGTATATTAGGTAAAAGGTAAATGGGGCATACGCGTGGCCTCGGTGCTCATCTCCGTGGCATTATATATATATATATATAACCTTCCCCTCATCTTCTTCTCTCCTTCCTTCTTCTTCCTTCTTCCTTCTTCCTTCTTCTTCTTCTTCTTCTTCTTCTTCTTCTTCTTCTTCTTCTTCTTCTTCTTCTTCTTCTTCTTATTCTTCTTCTTCTTCTTCTTTTTCTTCTTCTTCTTCTTCTTCTTCTTCTTCTTCTTCTTCTTCTTCTAATTCTTCTTCTTCTTCTTCTTCTTCTTCTTCTTCTTCTTCTTCTTCTTCTTCTTATTCTTCTTTTCTTCTTCTTTCTTCTTTCTTCTTCTTCTTCTTCTTCTTCTTCTTTCTTCTTCTTCTTCTCTTCTTCTCCTCTTCTTTTTCTCTTCTTCTTACTTCTTACTTCTTCTTTCTGTTTTACTTCATACTGTTTTCTTCTTTCCTTCTTCTCTTCTTTTTCTTCTTCTCTTTTTCTTCTTCTTTCTTCTCTTGTCCTTGCCACTTGCCACTTGCCACGCTAGGTCGTGACGTCAGTGCAAGACACCTATACCGATGCAATACTAATACCGAAAAATATAAAATACCGATAACACCGGTAATACCGATGCTAAAATACCGGTATTTCCGTATACCGGATACTGGTGCACATCCCTATTTCGTTAGTAAAGTTGTAATGTGATGTGTTGTAAATGTGTAAACAGTAATGTGGGGCGGAAAAGGAGGACTTAAAACATTTTCTGCTATGGTGCCCAGCCTACAGTAATGAAAGAAAGAAAAGTGTGAGGCTACAACAACCTTACTTAGAGGAGGAAGAGGCTACAACAACCTTACTTAGAGGAGGAAGAGGCTACAACAACCTTACTTAGAGGAGGAAGAGGCTACAACAACCTTACTTAGAGGAGGAAGAGGCTACAACAACCTTACTTAGAGGAGGAAGAGGCTACAACAACCTTACTTAGAGGAGGAAGAGGCTATAGTGGGGGAGTATTTGTTCGGAGAGGGGAATGTGGAAGAAGCAAAAAGAACAATCAACAGTTTTTGGATGACCAGAGAAAATAAGAAGAAAGAAAAAGAAAGAAACTAATAAGATAGAATAAGAGAAGACAACTAATTAAAGACCCAGACAGCAAGAAGAAACACGTCAGGGAGTGCCGTTGAAAAAGGCCTGACTCCCGACTGAACTGAACTGAACTGTAAACAAAGAAGGCTGACAACACTGGCGCCGCGTCCTGAGCTGCTGTATTTGGTAAGCTTTGTGCCTCATGTAAGGGCTTGGCGGCGACGTCAGGGCTGTGAAGGGTAAGGGACGGCCGTGTGGTAATGTGTTGAGGCTGAAAACAGGGGAAATAATGGTGGTTATTGCTGCACGGCGAGGAAAGACAGAACAGACCATTGGGTGGCGGTAGTCTTGAGGGCACGCGTGTACAAGTATTACAGCTTAGTATAGCTTTAGGCTGATATTTAGATCATGTCTGTGTCTGGATTCTATACGGCTGGGGCGATAAAACGAATCTTAACCGCCGATTCTTACCATGGGTATAAGGCATTCTAAAAGCGCCGTATCTCTGGCCGCGGCGTCAATGAATACGGCCGCCGTATCTCTAGCCGCGGCGCCTTATGGTGTAGACTCTTTATCTCGACCGTCAATAACACTATAGTCGACACTGCACTAATGTCGCCAGGTGCCATATATTACGAATTTTAGCATCACAACAGATTTGTATGTGCCACGGAAGACAGGTACATAATATAAACTACTGTGCTTGCCTCTTCAGTGGCACATACAAGGGTAAATATTCCGCGGCAGTTGGCGGCGCCATCGAGGCGGGCAATGGCGCACAGCAGAATATTTATTTTATTTTATCTAAATGACTACAAAACCTAACCTAAACCTATCCAAACCTAAACCTATCCTAAGCCTAAACCTACCCTAAGCCTAAACCTATCCAAACCTAAACCTATCCAAACCTAAACCTAACCTAACCTAACCTAAACCTATCCAAACCTAAACCTATCCTAACCTAAACCTATCCAAACCTAAACCTATCCAAACCTAAACAAACCTAAGCCTATCCTAAGCCTAACCAAACCTAAACATAACCTAAATCTAACCTGACAGAAACGGTTAGCATATTAATTAAAAACTCACCAGAAAAAAAAGTTTTGTCCACCGAAGTGAATTCGGTGTCATATTGGAAATGTACCGAATATTAACCCATACAAGTCTGTGGTGATGCTAAAATGTGTAATGTATGGCACCTGGCGACATTGGTGCAGTGGCGACTATAGTGTTATTATTGGTAGCTGTGGTAATTTTTTTTTTCCATGGTTTGAAGGATTAACAATAACTTTACCATTATTTTATTTTACTATGTACTGTTTTTGCGGTGAATTTTGTTGTTTCAGCGTCCTTACTGTCAGCGCTATTGATATTGGCACGATTTTTTTTTGCAAAACACACGTGACGCAACAAAAAAAAAAGCAAGATCCTCTCTCTGTCAATGCCCAAGGCTGACTAATGCTTTCAAACTTGGTGAGTAGCTCAAGGTTAGTCGTCTTTGTCTACATCTCACGCGCCAATATCATGGACGGATTTGAACCAAGGTTTTGGAGAGTGCTTTGTTCTGCGCCATTGGTACAGGTTGAAGTTCCCAAACTCGGCATCCCAAGACTCGGCAACACCCAAAACTCGGCTATGGTTCCGGATTTTCCAAAACACGGCAGAACACCCAAAACCCAGCGCGTAGTTGCCGGGTCGGCCGCTGGGTGCCACCACACTAGGTCGCTTGGTTTCTCCCGCCGATTTGTTTGTTGTTATTGTTCAGTGGTGTTGTGACTGTGGAGTTGTGTACACTGTTATTTTGTGTACTTCTACAGGTCTGTTATTGGTATTATGGCTCCCAAGCGTCCAAACGTGATTTTCATGCTTTTTTTCCTCTTAATATATCTACGTTCTAAAAGTCGGAAAATCCCATTACTCGGCTCGGCGCTGGTCCCGAGGTTGCCGAGTTTGGGAACTTCAACCTGTATTGGCACATCATGCTTCGCGCCAATACCAATGGCGCTGACTGTATACGTGGGCCTCTTGTAGCTTCCTTATTTTCTTATGTTCTTATGTTCTTACGTGGGTATTATTACGGCCGAGGTTATCCGTAGGCCTGGCAATTCTAACCTGTCGTTGTGTAGATCTTCTCATTCCGAGTGTTCTGAACCCCACTTCCCACGGCCCAAGTGGGTAAAACTGCAGTGTAATACAATGCTCCCTACTGCCCAATACTCTTCTGACATAACCAGTATTGTCTCACACTGTCACAGGCTCAAATGAAGTAAACACACCGTAACTTTGCCCTTTACTTAACATTAAATAGCCGTCACCAACATGTGTCAATAAAGTACACAGGTCGCTGGATCACAGCCAAATAATACGTACGTAACGTAACGTGGAGGATGTGTGAAGCAGCACCGAACCAGGAGGACGAGTCGTAGGGTTACTAAACCTCGTAATCCATGCAGGTAGACGAGGCGGCTGGCCAGGGCGTCGGTGAGATCCGTAGCTACCTGTAACCCATACAAGTAGACGAGGAGGAGGATGACCAGGATGTAATCAGGTCTGTAGCTACCTGTAACCCATACAAGGAGACGAGGAGGAGGATGACCAGGACGTAGTCAGATCCGTAGCTACCTGTAACCCATACAAGTAGACGAGGAGGAGGATGACCAGGATGTAGTCAGATCCGTAGCTACCTGTAACCCATACAAGTAGACGAGGAGGAGGATGACCAGGATGTAGTCAGGTCTGTAGCTCCGTGTAACCCATACAAGTAGACGAGGAGGAGGATGACCAGGATGTAGTCAGGTCCGTAGCTACCTGTAACCCATACAAGGAGACGAGGAGGAGGATGACCAGGATGTAGTCAGGTCTGTAGCTACCTGTAACCCATACAAGTAGACGAGGAGGAGGATGACCAGGATGTAGTCAGGTCCGTAGCTACCTGTAACCCATACAAGGAGACGAGGAGGAGGATGACCAGGATGTAGTCAGATCCGTAGCTACCTGTAACCCATACAAGGAGACGAGGAGGAGGATGACCAGGATGTAGTCAGATCCGTAGCTACCTGTAACCCATACAAGGAGACGAGGAGGAGGATGACCAGGATGTAGTCAGATCCGTAGCTACCTGTAACCCATACAAGTAGACGAGGAGGAGGCTGACCAGGACGTAGTCAGGTTCGTAGCTCCGTGAGTGTTGTGTGGAGTGCGAGTGCGGTCGCAGGAATCTATTGCTGTCCCGGTCCATCCTCGTTATATACGGTCCACGTGACTCCCGTGACGTGGTCGTGAAGAAGGTGGTGTCCCCTTGTGGTGGTGATTCATTGAACCGCCTTGTTTCGAAGCTTCGGGGCACCACACCAGACCCCCCTGCTAGTTCACTAACCTAACCTGGGCATTGATCTTGTAACCCAACCTCACTGGGGGAGTTAAGCCCCCCCAGACCCCCTTTGTGTTATTGTTCCTTTCCGACGGCTGTTGAAGGGGTAAGAAATACTGCACATGGACAGATCTACAAGTTGAGGACAATTATAACAACGTGCCTTTTAATGCATTAGAACCTGCGATTGAATTATAATGGCAATACATACACAGGTTGAAGTTCCCAAACTCGGCATCCCAAGACTCGGCAACACCCAAAACTCGCCTATGGTTCCGGATTTTCCAAAACACAGCAGAACACCCAAAACCCTGGGCGTAGTTGCCGGGTCGGCCGCTGGGTGCCGCCACACTAGGCCGCTTGGTTTCTCTCGCCGATTTGTTTGTTGTTATTGTTCAGTGGTGTTGTGACTGTAGAGTTGTGTACACTGTTATTTTGTGTACTTCTACAGGTCTGTTATTGGTATTATGGCTCCCAAACGTCCAGGAACACCTACTGGTGCAAGTGAAAAGAAAAGGAAGAACAAGGTGTTAACTATTTCTGAGAAAATTGACCTTTTGAAGAAGTTGGATGGCTTTTTTTCCCCTTAATATATCTACGTTCTAAAAGTCGGAAAATTCCATTACTCGGCTCGGCGCTGGTCCCGAGGTTGCCGAGTTTGGGAACTTCAACCTGTACTGCCGGTGATACCATACTGAAATAGGTATTATTCTAGTGTTTGCCCATACACCCAAAACAAGCTTGGAGACCTGGGGGAATGCGGGATATTTGGCTGGGGTACAAAATATGCGTCGCAACCACATAGTTTTTGAATTATGGACTTGTAAAAATTCCCTAGGTCTAGGGAAAATAGATTGGATTTCTTCCAAGTCCAGAGACGTGTGAACCTAGCAATTCTCGCAATCAAAATGATGACCGGAGTGTCGAGAAACCCCCCCCCCCCGCTAAGAGGTGAGGTAAAATTTGGTCCGGTTGCTAGGGGGTTGAGGGGCCTGCTGGGAGGTAAGGTTAGATTATGCCCCCCCATAATATAACCTTACCTCCCAGCAGGTCAACATTACCTCCCAGGTCAAAGGGGGCGGAACCTCCAAGCTAGGTGGTTAGGTTAAATTTGATTAGGTTAGATTATCAGGGGGTCGAAGGGGGCAGTCACCCCGCTAAGTTAAGTTAGGTTAGATTACCGGGGGGGTTGAGGGAGCGGAGGCCCCCTCCTCTGCTAGGAGGTTAGGTACATTTCCCTGGATCTAGGGAATTTTGACTCCCCTATATAACTCCAAATTACAGGTTTCCGATGCATTATTTGTCCCCCACCCGAAAACCCCGCATTCCCACAGGTCCCCGAGCTTGTTTGGGGGAAGGGGGAGAGTATGGGCAAATGCTAGAAATTGTTCTTGAAATTTACTGTTATTTCAGCCAGCGATGGTTATGTTGGGTTAGATCGGGTTAGGATGGGTTAGACATGGGCTTTGCTTTAGTAACATGATATCAAGAAAAAAAGATCGTCAATCCTACGGCAAAAAAGATCGTCAATCCTACGGCAAAAAAGATCGTCAATCCTACGGCAAAAAAGATCGTCAATCCTACGGCAGTGTTAAGTGAGTGGGATGTTGGCAGGGCGGGCCAGGAGGGGGGCGGGGCACCCCACACCTGTAAACAAACATTGATTTCCGGCAAAACCGATTGCCACTCACTCAAAACTATTCAGGAAAAAAAATTGGCCTCGATATTGCAGGATGCTATGAACAGAAAAATTACCCCATTATCTTGAGGACAAGCGTTTTATTATCTTTTGATATAATTTGATGTGCCTTCAGATAAAAACAAGCAATTTTATGCAGGAAACACCATAAAAAACATATCAAGTCTATGAATGTTATTTGTAACAAAACCTAACCTCCCATCTAGCCTCACAGACCTCCTGGACCCCTTTGCCTGTCCAGGGTAGCTCCCCCATTAAACAATACAATAAAAGAACGATATTAACTGAGGGTCGAAAAACAAATATTTGATTGTTGCCTGAGTTTGTCCAGTTACACCAGTTACACCAGTTACACCAGTTTGCAGCGCCACAATACTGAGTGAAGGGTTCTCCGTCCTGTGCAGAGTGTCAGGGCAGCGCGTGGCTCTCCGTGTCCTGACTGTCACCACTGTTGCAGGTGCTGAGGTCACAGTTCAAGCCGGCTGCTCCACCCGGCACTGACCCGGCTCGCTCTGGCATCCCCGAGGGTTCCCGCAGGATCCCGTGCTAGCGAGAGTCTTGCTGCGGTGGAGGCTGTGGGGCCGGGCAGCAGCATGAGTGGCCGGGAGCAGCAGGATCAGTCTGCCTCAGGGGTGGGGAGGCACAGGTGTGATGGCAAGAATCACCTGGAGGCAGGCAGCTCAGGCCACAAGGCACACAGTGAGCTGAAGTGCCAGCAGTGTGACAAAACATTCAAATGCAAGAGTCACCTTACCAAACACACCCTGACACACAGTGATGTTAAAAATTACGAATGTCTGGAATGTGGGAAAAGGTTTACTAAAAAGGGTTCCCTCAATGCGCACACCCTGATACACAGAGGTATTAAAAATCATGAATGTCTAGAGTGTGGGAGTTTTTTTATTTCAAAGTCCTACCTCAACTCACATCTCCGAACACACAGTGGTGTTAAGAATCATGAGTGTCTAGAGTGTGGGAAAAGATTTATCAGAAAAGATGAACTTGCCAAACACACCCTGACACACAGTGGTGTTAAAAATTATGAATGTCTAGAGTGTGGGAAAAGATTTACTATTAAGGGTAACCTCACCACACACACCCTGACACACAGTGATGTTAAAAGATATGAATGTCTCGAGTGTGGGAAAAAATTTACTAGAAAGAGTGACCTCATGAAACACACCCTGACACACAGTGGTGTTAAAAATTTTGAATGTCTTGAGTGTGGGAAAAAATTTACAAGAAAAAGTTTCCTCACAACACACACCCTGACACACAGTGGTGTTAAAAATTATGAATGTCTCGAGTGTGGAAAAGGATTTACTCAAAAGTCTTCCCTCAATACACACACCCTGACACACAGTGGTGTTAAGAATCATGAATGTTTAGAGTGTGGGAAAAGGTTTTATACCAGTTCTGAACTCAACAGACACACCTTTAGACACACTGGCTTGCGGGAGTTCAAGTGTGATATTTGTAGCAAGTGTTTCAAGACAAAGAAGGATATTGCCCAGCACATGAAGATCCACTTTTGAGGTAGTGTGTTGTGTGGACAAGTGTGGTTGTACCCGTGCCTGTGGGAGTGTGTCCTGTGTGGCAATGGGTGGTGGTGGTGGTGGTGGGCAGTGTGTTACATGTGTGGTGGCAGCCGTGCCCTTGTGTTCTGTGAGGGAGTAATGGCCCCAGCGGTTGTTTGGGTTGGTTGCAGGTGTGACTTTCAATAAATGTGTGCTTGGTAAAACCTTTATTTGTGTAGATATTCAGGGTTGATGTCATAGTTGTTGGGTCATTTCCTTTCCTTGCCACAGTTAGAGCGCTCTCTGCCTTCACCTGCCTCGCCAATAGTCTTCATAACATTGCATAGCTTCTTTATAGCCTCATTATTCTTCTTCAAGTTCCTGCATGGACCATGATTAACTCCAGCTTCAGATAACTTGGGTTTATTTTGATGAGCCGTGCTGTCATCCTGAAACAACAGTGACTGTGTCGTGTGTCTCTCCTAGCCCTGCTTCATCATGATCAAAGTTATCAATGGCAGCTGCTGTGAAGACTTGTTCTGGATATTCCTTGATGCGAGTAATTAATCTACTTAATAACATCCCACCGCTGCCACCAATTTGTTCTGGATATTCCTTGACGCGAGTAATTAATCTACTTAATAACATCCCACCGTTGCCACCAATTTGTTCTGGATATTCCTTAACGTGAGTAATTAATCTACTTAATAACATCCCACCGCTGCCACCAATTTGTTCTGGATATTCCTTGATGCGAGTAATTAATCTACTTAATAACATCCCACCGCTGCCACCAATTTGTTCTGGATATTCCTTGACGCGAGTAATTATTCTCACACAGGTAACTCAGCGTCATGCAACTCACGTTTCATGCGTCAAGTGGCTGGGAATGGAATAGTTTGGTCTTCATCACTAACAATGGTGAACAGCTATGTCGTTATGGAGGCCAGCAAGCTCATCATAGCTGGAACAAAAGCCAAATCTGTTGAAACTAGTATATTATTTTTAACGAGGCAAAAATTCCATTCTATTTTAAGGTCTCGTGCTTAAAATGATGCCTGTGTTTACCTGATAATATGGTTAACTATGATAAAATACAACTGAAACTTAGAAGAAGCATAGTATTCTCTTCTCCTGGTTAAAATTATGCCTGTGTTTACCTGATAATATGGTTAACTATGATAAAATACAACTGAAACTTAGAAGAAGCGTAGTATTCTCTTCTCCTGGCATCAAATATCAGTCGGTAAGTAGCAAGGGGGCAGGATTTTTGCCTCGTTAAAAAAAAACTATAGTGATTAATGGTGCACTTCACAATTCACAAAAACAATCTTCCATTCAGTAAGAACGACAAATTTTGCAATAGTACTCAAATTTCTGGAAAACTTGAGATTTTATGACCTTTTGACCTCTAGTGACACACACATCAAATTTTGTGTCCTGTGTTATATATAAACCTGTAGAACCTTCAAGGCCGAACACTGAGAGCTCATTCACTATTATTGTGTTTCTGGATGGAGTTATTATTTGGAGTTATTAATGGAGTTATTATTTGAGTTTCTGGATGGAGTTGAATTATCCTCAGCCCAAATTTTGAGCCACATTTTGGTCGCAATTGCTCAATAAACAGGCCTGACTTTCTGCAAATGGACCATCAAGCCAAAAGCCTACCCTCGTTTTTGATAACCCAGATGGTCTACTTTATGAATTAGAGGACAAACTTAAGTACAAAAAATGTCTACTGGGGCCTCCTCAGCCGATTGACTAGAGGGAGAGGAGGCCTTGCCAAGTGTGGTGTGAGTGAGGCAGGAAGCAGGGTGTGGGCCCCACAGGCAGGGGCAGAGTGTCAAGGCAGCGCGTGGCTCTCTGTGTGCTGACTTGTCACCACTGTTGCAGGTGCTGAGGTCACAGTCCAAGCCAACTGCTCCGCCCGGCACTGACCCGGCTCGCTTCGGCATCCCCGAGGGTTCCCGCAGGACCGGCCGTCACGTGTGCTGGCCAGAGTCTTGCTGCGGTGGAGGCTGTGGGGCCGGGCAGCAGCATGAGTGGCCGGGAGCAGCAGGATCAGTCTGCCTCAGGAGTGGGGAGGCACAGGTGTGATGGCAAGAATCACCTGGAGGCAGGCAGCTCAGGCCACAAGGCAGACAGTGAGCTGAAGTGCCAGCAGTGTGACAAAACATTCAAATACAAGAGTAAGCTTGAGATACATTCCTTGATACACAGTGGTGTTAAGAATTATGAATGTTTAGAGTGTGGGAAAAGATTTGCTACAAAGGGTAACCTCACCACACACACCCTGACACACAGTGGTGTTAAGAATCATGAATGTTTCGAGTGTGGAAAAAGATTTGCTGAAAAGGGTACCCTCACCAAACACACCCTGACACACAGTGGTGTTAAGAATTATGAATGTTTAGAGTGTGGTAAAAGATTTACTAGAAAGTATAGCCTCACCGAACACACCCTGACACACAGTGGTGTTAAAAATCATGAATGCCTAGAGTGTGGAAAAGATTTGCTAGAAAGAGTGACCTCACCGAACACACCCTGACACACAGTGGTGTTAAAAATCATGAATGCCTAGAGTGTGGGAAAAGATTTAATACCATTTCTAAGCTCAATGAACACACCTTTAGACACACTGGCTTGCGGGAGTTCAAGTGTGATATTTGTAGCAAGTGTTTCAAGACAAAGAGTGATATTACCAAGCACATGAAGATCCACTTTTGAGGTGGTGTGCTGTGTGGACAAGTGTGGTTGTACCCGTGCCTGTGGGAGTGTGTCCTGTGTGGCAATGGGTGGTGGTGGTGGGCAGTGTTTTACATGTGTGGTGGCAGCCAGGCCCACCGAGAGGGGGGTCTGCCAGGGCTTGCCGGGCCCATGGGGTTCTGGGGGGCCCATGCGTTTGGAGGGCCATTGAGCTTTGAGGCCATAGGACCCATTCAAACATAGAGGGGCCTGCTTGTATACTGACAGATCTCCAAAATACTGAAGCTATGTGGAATGAAGCAAAGCTAGTTGCTTCAAACCTGGCCATCAAGGTGACACTATCATGGTCGTGGTAAAGCAGCTGGACCTTAACGCAAGATAAGATTTCATGATGATGATGATGACACAGCGTTCAGGTTTATCAGAACAAGATAAGATAAGATTTTCATCCTATCTAGACACTTTGCAAGTACCAACTACAAGGTTAGTTGACTATACAAAGCGCCGCCACGTCAGCATGAACTAGCGGACTCGAACCACTGACCGAATGCGCAGGGACGCTGCACATTGGGAACTCACGTCTCTACCAACCTTGCCACCCTGACGGGCTTATCAGAACAAAATGAAGCAGATGAGTCACCCGAAGAAGAATTTCTCAGAAAGTCTGCGTTATATATATATTATTGAATAATTAATTGGCTGCCTGACTGTTACATTCAAAGCTGCCAAGAATATTTCTGAAAACTTTAGTGTCCTCTGGAAGTACCTAACACTATCAGCAAAGGAGCTCACTTAAATCAAAATCACCGGCAGATAAGTATCCTGCCGATATCAGTCATGATATCGCGGTGGAAATGAGGCACCTACAAACAGTTCCTCGCTCAAATTTTGGGCAGAACCAACTAAGCCTATTGCAGCTTTTAAATTGCTTGACAGAGTGCAGACTAGAAGGGCTCTTCCCACATGTATCTGTCAGCTTGCACATTCTGCTAACAATCCCTGCCACTGTCGCCTCTGTCAGCCTGCACATTCTGCTAACAATCCCTGCCACTGTCGCCTCTGTCAGCCTGCACATTCTGCTAACAATCCCTGCCACTGTTGCCTCTGTCAGCCTGCACATTCTGCTAACAATCCCTGCCACTGTTGCCTCTGTCAGCCTGCACATTCTGCTAACAATCCCTGCCACTGTCGCCTCTGCACAGCGCTCATTCACCAAACTCTAGCTGATAACAAAAAATGTCTACAAGCAACTATGAGCCAGGCACGACTTGTGGACTTTGCTAGATTCAGTATTGAGTCTCACCTTACAGGATCTCTTGATTGTCATGTTGTATTAAATAATTTTGCTAAGAGGAAAGCAAGGAAAGCGCCATTGTTTGACAAAGGAATATGCCATATATGCATTATGTGTGTTATCTTAATGTAGTGTATTATGATTTAATTTTACTATTGATTTCGCAGGATAATAATACGTTGAATCGCTATGTTGTGTTAAATGTAATATTTTTCAAAATTATGCAAGGGGTGAAGGAATGAGGGATGAAAGGTTAAGTTTAAGAGGGGTGAGGGAAGGTATGAAGGGTGTGATGGAGGGTTTATCAGGGGTGAGGGAAGGTATATCAGGGGTGAGGGAGGGTATATCAGGGGTGAGGGAAGGTATATCAGGGGTGAGGGAGGGTATATCAGGGGTGAGGGAAGGGATGAAGGGTGTGATGGAGGGTATATCAGGGGTGAGGGAAGGCATGAAGGGTGTGAGGGAGGGTATATCAGGGGTGAGGGAAGGCATGAAGGGTGTGATGGAGGGTATATCAGGGGTGAGGGAAGGTATATCAGGGGTGAGGGAGGGTATATCAGGGGTGAGGGAAGGCATGAAGGGTGTGAGAAACTTTAAAGTAATCGTCCAGACCATTTCATTATTCCTGATTTAATGCAGTCAAAATATAGCCATTATCGAATATATCAACAATATGTTGTCACTTTTTGCATCCAGTCGGCCGTATTTAAATCCGCAATCAAAATCTGCAAATTCCCCGAGCTTCCAAAAGTCTCCTGACGACTAGCAGATGACGCACTATGGAACTCTGATCACCTATACGTATGGCCCCCACCTCAACCTTTACCTACTGCAGGAATGGCCCCCCCAAACTAGTCCTGGCCCGGCACATTTCAATTTTCTCGGTGCCCCTGGTGGCAGCCGTGCCCTTGTGTTCTGTGAGGGAGTAATGGCCCCAGCAGTTGTTGGGTTGGCAGTGCAGGTGTGACTTTCAATAAATGTGTGTTTGCTTGGTAAAAACTTTGTTTGTGTATATCTTCAGGAGTGTTTTGCCTCAAAATATGCCTCTGCCTCTAATTACTCTCGAATCCCATGCATAATTGTGACGTGTCTGCAGAAAGCAATGAGAACATCTCTTGGAATCTGGGGAATAATTGCTAGCCATCCAAGAAAACTCAGGAAATTTATATCTTGTGCTTAACAGTGAGATAGATCTGGATCCTCCGTGTAACCTGGCATTATAGTCATCTTATCAAGCACGTGATATAAGAGTAAATTTAAGTCATTTAAACTTTTGATTAAGAGTCATGATGCACTGTGACGGCTGCCCAAGGGGAGTGGCGGCTGGTGGAAGTACATGCCTGGTAGTCCTGGATGTGACACCCTGCACTGTGACGGCTGCCCAAGGGGAGTGGCGGCTGGTGGAAGTACATGCCTGGTAGTCCTGGATGTGACACCCTGCACTGTGACGGCTGCCCAAGGGGAGTGACGGCTGGTGGAAGTACATGCCTGGTAGTCCTGGATGTGACACCCTGCACTGTGACGGCTGCCCAAGGGGAGTGGCGGCTGGTGGAAGTACATGCCTGGTAGTCCTGGATGTGACACTTCAACGACGCGCTGTGGACGCTGCAGTACTGGCCCCATGGTCACCCTGCTGCCCATTCCCTTGCTGCATATGACTCATGTAGACTGGTTTATCAGTATATATGATGTACTGTAATCTTCGTAAATGTTTGTTCTATAATACTGGAGGTCCCGAAGATACGAGCAGTTAGTTTCCACCTGGCATACTCGTAAAGCGAAATCTTGTATAACGAAACACATAACTAATGGTAAAATATAGGTTTGGTTCCAGGACCCCATCAATTTAAAAAAAAAAAAATTCAAGCTAAAATAAACTGTAGCAAACACAACAAGCACACAGCGTCTATATCACCCACACTGTACTACCTATTCTGTAGAAAAAGCATTCTGAAAGAGAAAATAGCACACAAAATAACATAACTGCACATTAATTAAACAGAAAACATGCATAACAAGCAAAAAAGACGTTGTAATGTAGGGGACGCCGCGTGATACAAGAGAAGGTAGTGTAGCGGTCCCAAGGTTGGGGCCCCACACCTGCTAATTACCCCTAAATGTCAGGCCGCACCATATGCTTAATTACCCTTCAGGTCACGGCTTGCTAGGGGTGACCTGACTGCGGTCCCAAGGTTGGGGCCGCACACCTGCTAATTACCCCTAAATGTCAGGCCGCACCATATGCTTAATTACCCTTCAGGTCACGGCTTGCTAGGGGTGACTTCACTGGGGTCAACCAAATCCCCCTTTGTCCAGCCCGGGAGTGGTAGGGCGCGCATTTTGAACTTGATAATTTGACTCACCCCAGTTTGAATGTCGTATCATTGGATTTTCGATCTCGTATATTGAAAATAGACCCTAATTTACACATCTCGTATCATGGGATTCTCGTATACCGAATGCTGGTGTAACGGGACCTCCCTGTACTGGTTCAAACAAATGCTTTCTGCACTCTTTTAAAACCTAACCCAACACTCCGTCTGGTCCCGGTGCTTGCCTCTCCTCTAATTCCTTCAACAATTCACAAACTTCCTTCTCTATTTTTATTTTCAGGACTTTCAGGACTTGATTTATTTTTTTCCTAAAGGACTTTTCATTCCTTGCGGTTCGTTGAATTTTGATTCTTTTGTGAATACAGGTTGAAGTTCCCAAACTCGGCATCCCAAGACTCGGCAACACCCAAAACTCTGCTATGGTTCCGGATTTTCCAAAACCCGGCAGAACACCCAAAACCCTGGGCGTAGTTGCCGGGTCGGCCGCTGGGTGCCACCACACTAGGCCGCTTGGTTTCTCCCGCCGATTTGTTTGTTGTTATTGTTCAGTGGTGTTGTGACTGTAGAGTTGTGTACACTGTTATTTTGTGTACTTCTACAGGTCTGTTATTGGTATTATGGCTCCCAAACGTCCAGGAACACCTACTGGTGCAAGGGAAAAGAAAAGGAAGAACAATGTGTTAACTATTTCTGAGAAAATTGACCTTTTGAAGAAGTTGGATGGCTTTTTTTCCCCTTAATATATCTACGTTCTAAAAGTCGGAAAATTCCATTACTCGGCTCGGCGCTGGTCCCGAGGTTGCCGAGTTTGGGAACTTCAACTTGTATTTGCTAAAAGTTTTTATTTAAAATTTCACTCATTATTTTTGGATCTTCATAAATCATATTACCTTCTTTCAGACTCTCCACTTTGCCCTTATGCTTGAGTCTTCCATTGATAAATATGTAGAACAGTTCGGGTTCTTCCTTACTCTTTTTAACTCTATCCTTCTCATAACTCTCCTCTTCCTCTCTCCTTATACACACATATTCATTTCTTGCTAATTTACAGTCGTCTTTATTGCTTTGTGTGCGATTTCTCAACTTTTTTCCATGCCTCATCCCTTATTCTCTGCCCTCTCTTTCTCTCACATCTTTCTCTCTTTCTTTCTCTCACATCTTTCTCTTTCTTTCTCTCACATCTTTCTCTTTCTTTCTCTCACATCTTTCTCTCTTTCTTTCTCTCACATCTTTCTCTCTTTCTTTCTCTCACATCTTTCTCTTTCTCACATCTTTCTCTCTTTCTTTCTCTCACATCTTTCTCTCTCTTTCTCTCTCACATCTTTCTCTCTTTCTTTCTCTCACATCTTTCTCTCTTTCTTTCTCTCACATCTTTCTCTCTTTCTTTCTCTCACATCTTTTTCTCTTTCTTTCTCTCACATCTTTCTCTTTCTTTCTCTCACATCTTTCTCTCTTTCTTTCTCTCACATCTTTCTCTCTTTCTCTCTCTCACATCTTTCTCTCTCTCTTTCTCTCACATCTTTCTCTCTTTCTTTCTCTCACATCTTTCTCTTTCTTTCTCTCACATTTCTCTCTTTCTTTCTCTCACATCTTTCTCTCTTTCTTTCTCTCACATTTCTCTCTTTCTTTCTCTCACATCGTCCATTAAACCATTCTTTCCCTTTTCCCTTGGTGTATATAGTGGTACACGTTTTTCATCTCCTGTGATATACAGTAACCGCAGAAAAAACCCTGGATTCACTTATTTCCCTTACAGTTACGTTTGCCTCCCCTCCCTCAAAGCTAAAATACGAGCCTTCTCTGCGGCATTCATCTTGCCTGGAGCCATCACTAAGCTTGCATTAAAAAATAGTAGGCTCAAATACAGCGAGGTCCCAAAGATACGAGCAGTTAGGTGCCACCTGGCATACTCGTAAAGCGAAATCTCGTATACTGAAATACATAACGAATGGTAAAATATAGGTTTGGCTCCAGGACCCCATCAAAGACATGTTTTTCAAGCTAAAATAAACTCTAGCAAACACAACAAACACACAGCGTCTATATTACCCACACCGTACTACCTATTCTGTAGAAAAAACATTCTGAAAGAGAAAATAGCACACAAAATAATAAGGGAGGGGTGCGCAGACCTCTTCCACTGCCCACAAACGCGTCTCTGCACATCTGAATCATTGTACTTCATCATACAGCCCAGATGCATACTAGGTAGGGCGCGCATTTTGAACTTGGAATTTTACTCACCCCAGTTTGAATGTCGTAGCATTGAATTTTCGATCTCGTATATTGAAAATAGACCCTAATTTACACATCTCGTATCATTGATTTCTCGTATACCGAGTGCTCGTATAACGGGACCTCCCTGTAATGGCATACAGAAGACTAATCCTGATGTAAATGTAGACGCTCATAAAGTGTGTCGTCCTCCTCAGACAGTGTGAAGGCCACTGAGCTGTTGTCACGCCCAGTGTATAACTAACAATCGTAGAACGTCGTGAGGTATGAGAACTTGTCAAATTCAAACGTCACAGCTCGGTGTTGGCTCTGTGGATAGATATGTATTACTACAATTATATATTTAAGGCATTACTAATAATATCCACGTTGAAGTTATGGTAACGGTGACATGACGCCCGTGACATGACGCCACGCCCACGCCACCTACGACGCATACCACGTCATAGCTGGCACCTCCATACAGAGAACAAGGTTGGTCGCTCTGTTGATCGCCTCCAGCCACACCCTGACGCCACCCTCTTCCAACGGACAGGCCGCTCCATGGGGCAGAGAAGGATATTACGTCGCGTGGGTCAGACGTGTGGAGAGTGTCGCTGTGTGTGTGCTCCCTCACCACGAAACCATTGTGTGGTAACATTTACTATTGTGCTTTGAAGAATATTTAACATTACAGGAAAACCTCGTTTATCTGGCACCCTCGGGGGGGAGAGCATGCCAGATAACTCATTTTGCCGTTGTTTTGAGAGTTACTCTTATGGAATCTTTTACATCACAAGGAACTGGCCAAGGGCACAACAAAAATGGGTAACACAAAGCCCGCGTAGTTGCCAGTCCCTATAAAGAAGACAGTTAGAGAATAAAATTAAAAAGGGGTGGAAAAAAAAAAAAAAAAAAAAAAATGCCTGGGTCGATTAGTGCCGTTGTTTTGAGGCTGCCGTTGTTTTGAATGCCGGTTAAATGAGGTTCTCCTGTATAACTATATAACTGAACAATCACCTTGTGTTTGAATACCTATTTACTGTACTTGATTAGTTGCAAGCGCTCGGCAGCTCCTCCCAGACTCACACAACAAACAGTAAGTATATGTCAATCCGATCTGAAACCGGCTAACATCAGTAGCCAAGGACAAACCCAAACACTTTTGGAGCACCAGAAAAGGCCCTCACCCTGTTTTTCCCCTCGGTTACTGTAATTATGCTCAGAAAAATGTCTTATTTCACTTCTAGTAGTAGTAGTACAGGTTGAAGTTCCCAAACTCGGCATCCCAAGACTCGGCAACACCCAAAACTCTGCTATGGTTCCGGATTTTCCAAAACACGGCAGAACACCCAAAACCCTGGGCGTAGTTGCCGGGTCGGCCGCTGGGTGCCACCACACTAGGCCGCTTGGTTTCTCCCGCCGATTTGTTTGTTGTTATTGTTCAGTGGTGTTGTGACTGTAGAGTTGTGTACACTGTTATTTTGTGTACTTCTACAGGTCTGTTATTGGTATTATGGCTCCCAAACGTCCAGGAACACCTACTGGGGGAAGTGAACAGAAAAGGAAGAACAATGTGTTAACTATTTCTGAGAAAATTGACCTTTTGAAGAAGTTGGATGGCTTTTTTTCCCCTTAATATATCTACGTTCTAAAAGTCGGAAAATTCCATTACTCGGCTCGGCGCTGGTCCCGAGGTTGCCGAGTTTGGGAACTTCAACCTGTATTTCACTTCTAGTAGTAGTAGTAGTAGTATAGTTTATTGACAAAGCATAACACAATACACACAAAAATCTATACAAAAGAACATCTTATTTTGTGTTGTCCATAGTAACACTAAAGAAATAAATAAGCTTTGAGAGGAGCATGTGAAATAGAGTGTACCAATAGAAGTCACCAATAGAGAAACACAGTCTATAGTGGCGACCTCTGTACCACCCTAAACAAATACCTGAGTGATGAAGAACATGAGAAAGTATTAGAGGATACCTTGAAGTACTTAACAAAATAATCAAAAATAGTAAATTGATACTGCTGGCTGGAGATTCTCACTGCAAGGAACTAAATGGTCAGACTTTTGAAGGAGGAAATAAAAATGCTTGGTGGGATAAGATTGTTGAGGCTGACAATGGAAAACACGATGACTCAGTGGGTGACAGAAAACACAAGATGTAGGGGAGATGACGAACCAGCAAGACTTGAGGTACTTCATATACAAAATTGCACAACTCGCACAAATAAGTTCTGGCATTGAATAATTCGCCTACATCGGCCACTCCTTTCTTGTGGCGTATAATGACAGTAAAACCTCGCGTATTCGGACACTCATTATTCGGACTTTGACATTATTCGGACCTTCTCCTGTTTTTTTTTTTTTTTAGGGGTCGAAATTTCCTAGCTATATTACACCCAGATTTTTTTTTTTTTTTTTTTTTTTTTTTTTTTTTTTTTTTTTTTTTTTTTTTTTTTTTTTTTTTTTTTTTTTTTTTTTTTTTTATCCCTTTCCTAGGAGTCTAAATTTCCTAGCTATATACACCTAGACTTTTTTTTTTTTTTTTTTTTTTTTTTTTTTTTTTTTTCCCTTTTAATTAAATTTAGACTCCGTTAGGAGTCTAAATTTCCTAGCTATATATATATACACCTAGATTTTTTTTTTTTTTTTTTTTTTTTTTTTTTTTTTTTTTTCCCCCCCCCTTTCCTAGGAGTCTAAATTTCCTAGCTATATACACCTAGACTTTTTTTTTTTTTTTTTTTTTTTTTTTTTTTTTCCCCTTTTAATTAAATTTAGACTCCGTTAGGAGTCTAAATTTCCTAGCATATATATATACACCTAGATTTTTTTTTTTTTTTTTTTTTTTTTTTTTTTTTTTTTTTTTTTTTTCCCCCCCCTTTCCTAGGAGTCTAAATTTCCTAGCTATATATATATATACACCTAGAATTTTTTTTTTTTTTTTTTTTTTCCCCCTTTTCTTAGGAGTCTAAATTTCCTAGCTATATATACACCGAGTCTAAATTTCCTAGCTATATATACACCTAGACTTTTTTTTTTTTTTTTTTCCCTTTTCTTAGGAGTCTAAATTTCCTAGCTATATATACACCTAGATTTATATTATTATTATTATTTTTTTTTTTTTTTTTTCCATATCCCCCCATATATAATCCCTCCATTATTCGGATCCTTGCATTACTCGGACCACTCCTTGGCCCAATTAGTCCGAATACGAGAGGTTTTACTGTGTAGTGTCTTCCCCCAGTCCATTTCTTCATAGTATTTTATCAGTTCATGCATGTTAGTTTTCCCAAAGTCTCTTCTGCTACTTTTGTACAAATCTTCCTCCTGCATGTCCTTAGCCGTCTCCATTTCTAAGATTACGGGGTCACTTTTTCCGATGAGGTACCTAATTGATATCTTTTGCTAGGTCATCTCGTTAACACTAGGTCAAGTCTTGCTGGTTCGTCATCTCCTCTATATCATGTGTTTTCTGTCACCCATTGAGTCATCGTGTTTTCCATTGTCAGTTTCAACTATTATCCCACCAAGCATTTTTATTTCCTCCTTCAAAAGTCTGACCATTTACTTCCTTGCAGTGAGAATCTCCAGCCAGCATTTTACTATTTTTGATTATTTTGTTAAGTACTTCAAGGTATCTTCTAATACTTTCTCATGTTCTACGTTACTCAGGTATTTGTTTAGGGTGGTACAGAGGTCGCCACTATAGACTGTGTTTCTCTATTGGTGACTTCTATTGGTACTCACACTATTTCAGCTCTAACCTTCTCCTTCTCGTCAGGGTGGCAAGGTGGGTAGAGACGTGAGCTCGCAATGTGCAGCGTCCCGGTCAGCGGTTCGAGTCCGCCTAGTTCGTGCTGACGTGGTGGCGCTTTGTATAGTCAATAACCTTGTAGTTGGTACTTGCAAAGTGTCTAGATAGGATGAAAATCTTATCCTATCTTCCTTCTCCATATTCCACTTTGTTTATACTTTCATCCTTATATTTTGTCATTATCCAGTCTTTGCATTATCATAACACCACCACTTCTGTCCCTTCTCCACATGTTGTACCGTAGATAACAGTGAAGTCGCCACCTACAGTGAAGTCGCCAGGCGCCAAATATTACGAATTATAGCATTACTACTGATTTTTATGTGCCACTGAAGATGTTACACAGTAGTTTATATCATGGCTGTATAATCTACCCTGTTTCAGCGTTGTTTTATGCTTTGTATCTGCAAGTATAACTGTTGCGCATTTTGCTTCTCACGTTTTTCTTCGCGCGATGACAGACAGTAAACAGTAGCTTTTCGGGTGGCAGGACACAGACTTGCCAGATCTTTCAAACTTGAATAGAATTTATTTTCACGTTGGCAGAGGAATTTTTATATATATCCAAGCATCTTCCGCAGCTAATATATATAGAGACTTGTTTTACTTTACCTCTAATTTCCCTGAATTCCCCAGAGTGGCGACTCAACTGTTGGGTTAAAATTCTAGCTGGCGACTTTACTGTAGTAGGTATAGTGAGGTCGCCACTCAGTTTTATTTTTGTAACTTGTTCATTTATAGCCCTAATATGACACAGATGAAGACACAAAATGACACAGACTTTCCAGATAGCCCCTTCTAACTGTCCTGAAATCATGGATGTACAAATGTAACTATTAACGCCACCACACGTCTGTAAATAACAAAGAAACGTTGAACTGGCGACTTCACTGTTATCTACGGTAGTTATTACTTATCACCACTTGGTCTTCTAATACTAGTTTCTGTTAGACACACCACGCCTGGATCTTTAGTTAATAGATACTCTCTTGGTTCCTGCCTGCTTGGTATCATCACATCTGTGTCCTGTATATCACTGACAGGCCTTTTTCCTCAACAGTTTTCCTCACCCCATTTTCCTCCAGTCTATTTCCTTGACATCTTTATATAGTGTTCTCCAGACCACACTCTCAGCCCTCCAAGATAAAGGTGTTTTTTCATCCCCATTCTTTATCATTTCTTTGCTTTATTTCCTCCTGCATTTCCTGTAACTTTTTCCTTATTTTCTTCATTCACTGGTTTCTTTAAATACACGTCTCTGAAATCACCAGTTCACCTCAGCCTGAAGGCTCTCGCAAGAATTTCTTCTGTTGCCGTCTGTGAGTGTAGTCTTAGTTTCATCGGTCTTGCTTTGTCTTCTGCATAAAGGCCTATCCAGACCAGCGGGCCTGATCGGCGGGCACATTTGACGGGCAAATCATCGAAATGCCCGATCCCCCGTTGAGCGTAATCACCGTGCAGCGACCGGTGACTTGAAGAGCTACGACGCCGCCAGACGCAAGTTAACATTGGGGATCCATAGTAGGCTTGTCTCCCACGTATCACATCATTGTAACACGGTTCACATCAGGCACTTTATACACACGGCAACAATTATGCTACACAATACTTTCTTGGCAGTAGTACCGGGCACCAGGTTTATCGTACTGCATTCCACAATATACTGGCATCGTCGGGCACGCCTGCACATTCATCGACTCTGCCGTGTGGACAACAGTCACGGGCATG
>JACEEZ010016744.1:475000-480000 GCA_016584305.1 Chionoecetes opilio
AGCGTAAACTACTCCTAATTATTGTCGGATTGAGCTGAAATTCGACATGCAAGTAGTGCTGTCAAAATCAACGGGGGTCTGTAAACAAACTTATTGCATAAAACAAGCCCTTAATGAGTAATTCACGTAATGAGTTAATTGACTGGAACGTGGCTCGCTGTCACGTTCCAGCCGCAAGAACTGAGCCAAAAGCAAAGGGGCCAGAGGCTGGACGTCTATACTTGATATAAATATTTGTCCTTCACTTCGATCGAGTCAGCGAATACGAACAGAGTGGTGGCGTCCCTCGCGAGTTGTTATTGTGATTATCGGTGATTTAGTGGCGATTAGCGGCGCGTGAGTGATATTAAAGGATCAACGAAGCCTTGGAGAACAAATGGACGATGGATGAAGGAGAGATAACGGTGATTAAGAGAGATATGGGGACATGTGTTTATCTCCCCCGCTTGATCTCAACAGCAAGCCATAGAGGGAGAAGGGTGAGCATTCTTTTCTTATTTAATTTCCTTATATTTTCTCTTGTATTCTTTTGTTTTCCTTCCTTGTATGCATCTACATATCTTTATTTACCTATATAATTACGTATTTGTATGAATATAACGAAAAATACCGTGAAATATAACGTTTTCGCATAATTTACTCTGCTTAACATGAGGTGAGTCAATTCTCGCGCTGTGATTGGTCGGCGGGCGGCAAGACGCGCTGTGATTGGCTGCCGGCCCGCCTCTGTCCCCGCCCTTGTTATCACGCCATTCTCGCCCTCCCTTACCTCTATATTAAGGCCTAGTGTTGCCTGTACGTTATTTTAGCTTGATTTTGTCATGTTTTAACCTCTTATTACGTAGTTCTCGCCCTTAGGTGTCTATACAGTAAGGCTTATTATTGCCTATACATTGGTTTATCTTTATTTTGTAGTGTTTTAACGTTTTTTTGGGGTTATATAAGTCTTAAGTGGTTTTTTGTTGTTCTCGCCCTGTTGTACCTCTATATTAAGGCTTCTTATTGCCTATTTAGTGTTTTATGTTGACTTTGTGGTGTTATAACGGTTATTATTGTGTTATAGAAGAGTTAACGGGAGGTTTATAAGCAGGGAATGGGGTAAAATATGATAAATATTGCTTAAATTGCTTGAAATACGTGGGAAACTTATGCGAAAATAGCGGTTATTCTTGCTGATAATACGAAAAATAGATAAAATAATATATAAAAAGTCCCAGGGTTTTTTCAAGCTTGGTAAGGATAAGGGGGTATAATAAAAAAAAAGTGTTTCAAGCTTGCTAAGGATAAGGGTGTTTACTTAAAAAAAAGTGTTTCAAGCTTGCTAAGGATAAGGGGGTATACTTAAAAAAAAGTGTTTCAAGCTTGCTAAGGATAAGGGTGTTTACTTAAAAAAAAGTGTTTCAAGCTTGCTAAGGATAAGGGGGTATACTTAAAAAAAAGTGTTTCAAGCTTGCTAAGGATAAGGGGGTTTACTAAAAAAAAAGTGTTTCAAGCTTGCTAAGGATAAGGGGTTGACTAAAAAAAAAGTCTTTCAAGCTTGCTAAGGATAAGGGTGTTTACTAAAAAAAAAGTTTTTCAAGCTTGCTAAGGATAAGGGGGTTTACTAAAAAAAAAGTTTTTCAAGCTTGCTAAGGATAAGGGGTTGACTAAAAAAAAAGTTTTTCAAGCTTGCTAAGGATAAGGGTGTTTACTAAAAAAAAAGTTTTTCAAGCTTGCTAAGGATAGGGTGTTTACTAAAAAAAAGTCTTTCAAGCTTGCTAAGGATAAGGGGGTTTACTAAAAAAAAGTCTTTCAAGCTTGCTAAGGATAAGGGTGTTTACTAAAAAAAAGTGTTTCAAGCTTGCTAAGGATAAGGGGGTTTACTAAAAAAAAGTCTTTCAAGCTTGCTAAGGATAAGGGGGTTTACTAAAAAAAAGTCTTTCAAGCTTGCTAAGGATAAGGGTGTTTACTAAAAAAAGTGTTTCAAGCTTGCTAAGGATAAGGGGGTTTACTAAAAAAAAGTCTTTCAAGCTTGCTAAGGAAAGGGGTTTACTAAAAAAAGTCTTTCAAGCTTGCTAAGGATAAGGGGGTTTACTAAAAAAAAGTCTTTCAAGCTTGCTAAGGATAAGGTGTTTACTAAAAAAAAGTCTTTCAAGCTTGCTAAGGATAAGGGGGTTTACTAAAAAAAAGTCTTTCAAGCTTGCTAAGGATAAGGGGTTTACTAAAAAAAAAGTCTTTCAAGCTTGCTAAGAAGGATAAGGGGGTTTACTAAAAAAAAGTCTTTCAAGCTTGCTAAGGATAAGGGGGTTTACTAAAAAAAAAGTGTTTCAAGCTTGCTAAGGATAAGGGGGTTTACTAAAAAAAAAGTGTTTCAAGCTTGCTAAGGATAAGGGTGTTTACTAAAAAAAAAGTGTTTCAAGCTTGCTAAGGATAAGGGGTTTACTAAAAAAAAAGTGTTTCAAGCTTGCTAAGGATAAGGGTGTTTACTAAAAAAAAGTGTTTCAAGCTTGCTAAGGATAAGGGGGTTTACTAAAAAAAAGTGTTTCAAGCTTGCTAAGGATAAGGGTGTTTACTAAAAAAAAGTGTTTCAAGCTTGCTAAGGATAAGGGTGTTTACTTAAAAAAAAGTGTTTCAAGCTTGCTAGGATAGGGTTTTTACTAAAAAAAGTGTTTCAAGCTTGCTAAGATAAGGGTGTTTACTAAAAAAAGTGTTTCAAGCTTGCTAAGGATAAGGGTGTTTACTAAAAAAAAGTGTTTCAAGCTTGCTAAGGATAAGCGTGTTTTCTAAAAAAAAAGTGTTTCAAGCTTGCTAAGGATAAGGGGTTACTAAAAAAGTGTTTCAAGCTGCTAAGGATAAGGGGTTTACTAAAAAAAGTGTTTCAAGCTTGCTAAGGATAGGGGGTTTACTAAAAAAAGGTTTCAAGCTGCTAAGGTAAGGGGTTTACTAAAAAAAAGTGTTTCAAGCTTGCTAAGGATAAGGGGGTTTACTAAAAAAAAGTGTTTCAAGCATGCTAAGGATAAGGGGGTTTACTAAAAAAAAAGTGTTTCAAGCTTGCTAAGGATAAGGGGGTTTACTAAAAAAAGTTTTTCAAGCTTGCTAAGGATAAGGGTGTTTACTAAAAAAAAAGTTTTTCAAAAATTCATTCATATCAGAATGTAATTCGTAACATATCGTAATTCATTTATCAGAAAACGAAATACATCAATGGAAAGCTAATAAAATTGCGCTTCTATTGATACCCTTCATTATAAAAGTTCACTCGCAAAGTTTTAAATGGCGAAGAGTTGAAGTGAATATTAAGTTCATGCATATTTCTTCAGAGTCTCGTAATGGCATTTCTTTAGCGTGTTTTACTGTTTTTTATTTGATAATATTATAGAACAAACATTGACGAAGATTACAGTATACCATAAATACTGATAAACCAGTCTACATGATAGTCATATGCAGCAAGTGAATGAGCCAGCAGGGTGACCATGGGGCCAGCACTGCAGCGTCCAGCGCGCGTAGCTGCGGAGTGTTACATCCAGGACTAGGGTGGTGTGGGGGGACACCGTACTATTAGTGGAAAAATATTCATAAAAAATCCATTTTTTACCTGAGAGAGTGCACACTGTGCCCAAAACAAACTTCACAATATGGCCCACCTATGGTACCCTCATGAATACTTAACTCAGATAATAAGGGTCATTTAAGGTTTTTTATAAATTTTTGACTGTGATCCCCCCAGTTCGGTGTGACCCCACCCCACCCTACCTCTTAGTCATGAAGTCTACCCTGTTGCTCGCATGTAGTTCACTGAGGGTGGCGCTGCATCCGTGGTGGCATGGTGGCGCGAAATTTGAATTAATTTTCGCGTTGTAGCCTTCGTACGGTGATCCCCCCGTTCGGTGTGACCCCACCCCACCCTACCGTTATCTAGGCCTCAATATAACCTAACCTAACCTGGTAAAATAGTAGTCCTTTCCCGCCCTTAGGTCTCGTTAGGAGGTTATTGGTTAGGTTGTAGTGAGGTTAGGTTAGTAATTATATTTTTGGGGGTTTAGGGCTGGGGTAATATAGGGGGGAGGGGGCGTTGAAGGGGGCATCTCTCCCCCACTTTATAATTACGTTTTAGAGGTATCTGAAGGGATCTGTGAAGGTCTGGTGAGAAAAAAACTAATAAGGGCGGGAAAGAACTCTAGAATTTTACCCCACATTTCATTCAGGGCCCATTCGGTCAGCGGTTCGAGTCCGCCTAGTTCGTGCTGACGTGGCGGCGCTTTGTATAGTCAATAACCTTGTAGTTGGTACTTGCAAAGTGTCTAGATAGGATGAAAATCTTATCTTATCTTATCATTCAGGGCCCCGCACTCCCACCGGCCTAGGGACCCACACACTATAAATCCGCCCTTAGTCATGGATGTTCTCTCGACTCGCACGCACTCTATCAGCGCTCGCAGGGTCCAGCTCATGCATCATCACCGTAGAGCTAGTCAGGCAGTATCTATAGACAGAACAACGCTGTAGGGCGCGCCGGGAATCGAAACAGCCATGGTTTTTCTCCGTGTATGATAATAAATTCCGACTTTCCCCACGCCGCGATGCACTTTTTAATCCTGGTCTCGGCCTGGTCTCGAGCCACACTCCGAGACCAGAAGCTTCGAGACCAAGACCAAGACCACATCAAACGAGACCGAGACCAAGACCAAGACCACATCAAACGAGACCAAGACCAAGACCAAGACCACATCAAACGAGACCGATACCAAGACCAAGACCACATCAAACGAGACCAAGACCAAGACCAAGACCACATCAAACGAGACCGATACCAAGACCAAGACCACATCAAACGAGACCAAGACCAAGACCACATCAAACGAGACCAGACCAAGACCAAGACCACATCAAACGAGACCAAGACCAAGACCAAGACCACATCAAACGAGACCGAGACCAAGACCAAGACCACATCAAACGAGACCAAGACCAAGACCAAGACCACATCAAACGAGACCAAGACCAAGACCAAGACCACA
>JACEEZ010016744.1:492500-546107 GCA_016584305.1 Chionoecetes opilio
ATAATAATATTATATATATATATATAAGTAATATATAATATATCATATATATATATATACATATATATACTATACACACACTATAATACACTGATATTATAAATATTATATAAATGAAAATGAATATAGTAAAAGATACTACACATACCCCTATACTAGTCAACCCCTAGGCTTCTGAATGGTCCTGTGTAGGAAAACTGAAGTGCCGACAATATTTTTTCTTTCACATTTTTTTCTGTATATTTTTGAATTTCATGCAATGGTAAAAATAATGTCTATCCCGGATTGTCGTACTACACATCAATATCAATTGTTTGGAGCATTAGAATGGCCTAGCATCGTTTTTCAAATTATAATGGACTTGATATCAAACTGAAAAGGTTAGGGCGCCTGAAAAACGTTAATAGATATTTATTTAAACAGCCATTTCCCATGTGCGTGGAGGCCCTTTAAATTAACGGTTACATGGATGTGTGTATTTCCTGTACCTCATCTACGTGTCCTTATATCCAACTTTTCCTTGCATAAACCCCCTAAATCGGTTGTGATTCTCCCCAATTAATGCACCTGCCCCCTTACCGCCCTTTTTAGGTTGTTAGTTTTCCCGTTTAACGTAGTAAATATTTGGGGAGGGGTACGGAGGGGTTAGAGTCTCCGACTGGCGTTCCCCGGGACCCGATTCGACCCCCGAAAAAACCCCAAAACCTTTCGCACCGTCGATGGCCTAAGAACCCCCACATGCCCTGCCTATAAACTCTGCCTTCGACTGCGAGTGCTCGGGGAAAGGGGGGGGGGGCGGCAAGCCTCACAGGCGTCACTATAAAAAAAACCTCCTGCGCCACCCAACGGGCGAGGCCCAAAACCATCCACAGCCCTCAAGTGAGCCTCCAGAGCCTACCATCCGAGCCCTGGGTACCACTCCCTACGGGCGCTGTAGCAAAAATGTAAAAAAAAAAAAAAAATCCCTCCTTCCTCTCAACATGATGGAGTGGTGGGATAATGCCAGGATATTGGTTGGGAATGCCACAGCCTCCTTTCCCGTGAATTTTTGTCTTAGGTTGGCACTTGGTCGGGGGTGGAGTCTGGGGGGCTCAAATGGTTGGGAGCCCAGAGAGACTGAGGAAATGTTCGATTCATGCCCTGCATGGGGGCTTCTAAAAGACTCTCTTTGGTGTGACATGACATACACAAAAAAAAAAAAAAACTTTTAACTCGGCACATAGGGGCTCGGGGCCTTTGCCGAGTTATGCAAATGCACTCCTGATAGGGGAAAAAAATTAAAAATTTTCTGTACCTTGAAAATCCCCCGAGCCCCTGTCCACCCACAGTGAATGGGTCCCGGGGTTACCGGGGGTTGTGACCCACCTCCCGGGGTGATGGCTTGGGCTTACCTAAGGAGGGAGAGGGGGGAGGAGGAAGAGGAGGAGATAGAGGACCTAGTCAAAGCGATACTTGTCTAGATCTTGATATTACAGGTGGCCTATCCTTCATGGGCCCGGGGGCCTTTGACCAGTGCTCCTGTACAAAAAAACACAAACAAAAGGAAACAAAAAAAAAAAAACACTACACACAAGCTATACTGGGCCCTAAATAATGCTATCCTACCGCCAAAGTCAAAAAAAAAAGCCTACCAGAAAAAAAGGGAAAAATTTTACAGAAAATATGTTTTATTCATTTTTTTTTTCTTAAAAATTTTTTTTCCAAAATCAGAGTAAGTGTTCTGAGAGCAACGTCTTACAAGTTATAAGCCGAAAAATTTGTCTAGGAGGTATCGGGAGGGGGTCTGGCCCTGTAGTTTGAAAGTCTAGCGCCCGGCTGCTCCAAGATGAAAACAAGATGCCAGACTGTGGCAGGAGGACATCATACGCCACTCCACATTTGCTCCAAAGATCCGGTGTCGGCATCCAATGGTAGCAAAATCCAAAAATATGCTGGAGAAAGGAGCTGGAAAGGGCCCAAAGAAGGGGGCTCGAGCAAGGCCGGGACCAGCGCCGGGCTGCACTTATGCCACTGAGGATAGGCCCACGTAAGCAAAAGATGCAGTTATAAGAAGGAAATATCCAAGATAAATTTTTTTTGCCGACTTTCTGTAACATTTCAAAAAAGAGGTTTAGGGCATGATATGCCGTGTAAACCAGAGATGCAGTTTAAAAAGGCAACATGAAAAGAACATCTTTTTTTGCTGACGTCTTTGCCTTGCCGAGTTATATAAAAGGGCCGAGTTATAAAATGCGAGTTATACAATGCGAGTTATACAATGCCGAGTTATATCAAATCCCGATTTTATAAAATGCCGATTTAAGGGTTTTAGTGTTAAAACTATATTACTTTCTATTGAAATTGTAAATCCCCCTCATAAAATATGAAGTTTTTGATAATACTCCAGCAAAAATCAACATTTTCCCCGCTAGCCAAGAACTAAACGGAGTTTCCGCGGTTGTATGCATGACAGTATGCGGAAAAAGATTCAGATTCCCGGGGTTTAAATTTTCCGAGCTGTACTTCCATATGTAGCGGTAGACATGCCATAAAAGTTCCTATCTACACCAACTCAAACGTTTTATGTGCATATGGTCTTCGGCCATGAATACTAAAAAAGGCTGAGAATTCATGGAAAACATCAACTTTAATTTTAGGGGGGTCAGTAAATAAGAATGCGGGGTCGCCCGCCTGATGCCCGGGCCCCTTCAAGGCCCACCCCCCCCCAACCCAAAAGAGTAAAGCAGCTTTTTGACAGGCAGAAGCCCTTGTAGAAAGCATTGTGCACTCAAAAAAGTGGCAGGGAGCTACAGTGTAAAATGTTACTTGGGTTCCTAGCCTGCACAAAATTCCCCCTATATATCAGGGGGCCCCCTCGTTTTAACGGACTAAAAGGGGAGAAGTATTCCGTTAAGGCCGATGTCCGTTATCCAGTGTATTTTCCCAGGGTATAAAAAATATAGGAAAAACACATGAAAAATTGTGAAAAAAATGGGGAAATGATCACAACACAACCAGACCGTGTGGGAGGTAAACATGACTGGCGCTACATCAGGGATTTGGCACCTCGCCCACGATTTCGGGACTGGGGATTAGGAGGGTAGTAATATCCAGGCTGGTCATTACTGCTTGGTATCTTGAAAATCATATTCTGGTGAAGTAACTTTAATCGCATTTTAATTGCTATTATTCATAAATGAATAAAGATATAAAATCTTTCATGCGCTCATCCCGTGGCAAAACGCGGGGGCCCCCAGCAGCAGCAGCATCTTGACCTTATAATCATCTCAAAAGAGATAAAAAAGGGAAAAAAAAGTTCCCTAAAAATGATGTTTCCCTAAAAATTGAAGTTTTCTCTACCGTTGGGTAGGAAAGGTAAAACAAATTTTACAAACCAGACAAGGCCGTGGCTGTCAAAGGGGATTGCTTATTATCATATAAGCCATTATTATATATTTATATGGTTGTGAAGTGCAGTTCTATGCATGGCCTATTTAGGTCGTGTAGCACTGCTGTCACCTTAATAAAGGGGGATTTAGGGTGTTGACTGTTTAGAGACAGGGAGATTTGCAGCGGCCCCGCCATAACACTAATGTCATATTTTAAACAATACACACCTTCTACCACTAAATCACTAGCAAAAACAGCCCTTCCTTATACGGAGAACCTCATTTTAAACCCCGGGATTTTAAAAAAACGGCCCTCAAAAAAAAACGGAACTAACGACCCAGGGCATTTTTTTTTTTTTTTTTTTTTTTTTTTTCTTTCCCGGGCCTCCACAGGGGGGACCAGGGCTACTTAGCCCCTCAGAAGATCCTTGAAAAAAAGAGGAAGTTTTCGTGCTGCTGGCGTGCGACACGAGGACTAGCTTGTCCATCCGACGAGGATTTTGGGGGGACTCACAGGATAACCCCGGCTTAATTTGGGATAATTTTTTCAAAAAAGAAAAACGGCAAAATTTAGTTCAATTTTGGGGGGGTACGCAGGGTTGGAACCCTTCCATCCCTTTTACTGGTAAATCTGGGGAACTCTCTTTTTGTTTTTTATTTGTCCATTTCCCTTTATTAAATTTTTCAAAAAAAAAGTAACAAGACCCTCCCCAAAAAAAATTGCTCACCCCTTTTTTTTTTTTATTCTTTACTGTCTTTATAGGGATGGCAAATAAGGGCTTTGGGTTACCCATTTTTTTTTTGTGCCCTTGGCCCGTTTTCCTTTGATGTATATAAAAAAAAAATAAAAAAAATAAAAAAAAAAATAAAGGTTTTGGGGATTCCCCAAACACTATAGCTATTCACTTAAGCGGATTCCTGGGAGCGGTCGATGCCTAGGGGGAGTAGTAACGACTCGCTGATTGGCGATAGCCCCGGGCTGGGTGGCGAGGTGGTGGCCGCAACCCAAAACCCTTGCTTGCCTCAGAAAAAATTTTTATTTCTTGGCTTTAATCATCCTTACACAAGATAGCCTATTTTGTTTGCAGCATAAACAGGCAGTGATTGTTCAAAAACAACACGCCTTCTAATCAATGGGTAAAAAAAAAAAGCATGACTGACTATCACAAAGAGGGGGGACTTTTTGGTTTTTCAAAGGCATTAAAAGTTGTACTCCTACCCGATATAACCAAGTACCAGATAATAGTTAGAAAGCGGTTTTACCCCTCGTGTTATAATACATTTTTGCATACATGGCATAAAAAAAATACAGTAAGACTACATAATATTAAGATAATTAAAGGCAAATAAAAGAGTGTTAAACATTATTTCTTGTCAAAATGGGTAAGAAAAAAACTACTACTTTCAAAATCACGTGACGGGGGAATTGCTCCCTATATAGGAAGATGTTTTCGGGAGGCTATCAAGGGGCCCCCCCTCCGGCACCAGTTTGAAACATTTAACTTTCTTAGCCTTTTGACCACCCACTCTTTTTTCCCCTTTTTGGTACTGCTACATACCACAGGAAGCGGAAAAGTATAAAGGGTTTTGAAAAAAGTTCTTGAAAATTGAATTGACCAAACATATGGATTAGACAGTTGAAGCAAAAAAAGCAAGAAATAATGTTTATACACTCTTTTACTTTCCCCTTTTAATTTTCTTAATATTAGTGAGTCTTCGTAAATTTTTTTATCCATGATATGCAGCATGTATTATGAACACGTGGGAGGCTCAGCTTTCAAATATTATTGGGAGCTTGGTTTTTATCGGGTAGGAGACAACATTTCAATGCCTGAAAACCAAAAGTCCCCCACTCTGTGATAGTCAGTCTGACTTTATTTTTTACCCTATTTAGTTATAATGGGTGTTGTTGTTGAACAATCACTGCCTGATTTTCTGATTCAACAAAATAGGCCTATCTTGGAAAGATGAGTAAACAAGAAAAAAAAATAATACTTTTCGAGGCAACGCAAGGGTTTTGGGTTGCGGCCCGGCAAGTACCACCACCTCGCCACCCGCCCGAGTCTATCCCAATCAGCGACGTCCCTTACAAACTCGGGTAGGGATGAGCAGCTCCCAGCCCCGGAAACCAGGCTTAAGTGAATAGACTTAGTGATTTTAAATGGCGAAGGTGTGATTGTTTAAAAATGACATTTGTTATGGCGTGGCCGCTGCTACCTCTCCCGTCACCTCAAAACCCCTAAATCCCCCTTTTTAAGGTGACACACGGTGATATATATATATATATTTTATATATATATTTTAAAAATTTTTATTAAAAAAGAAAATATTTTATATTATATATATATTTTTTTGAGAAAGAGATACATATGGGGAATATAAATATAATGTAAAAAGGGGAAACCGGGCATGAAATAAACCCATGTTATTCTAGAATTTATGTTCTGTGTTTTTAAAGAAAAAAAATTTCAGTCTACGCTACGTTGTACAACATCCCTTTCATTTAAAAATATTTCACTTTAAAATTTTAAAATGACGTATATTTACTTTTTTAAAAAACCCGGGAAAATAAAACGTCAAAAAGGAAAGAAAAACTTTGGCCTATAAAAACCCAAGGATCAAAACCAAAAATGATAAAGAGACATTACCTAAAAGGGATCACACGCCTAAAAATGTTATTTCAAAAAAACTTTGCTTGAGAGAAAGACCCTGAATAATGTTCATAAAAATTTTAAAAGGGTTCACACCGAAACTCCCAAACCCAACAGCAGCGGGGGCCTTTTACCCCCTTCACGGGAAAAACCAAGGCCCCGGCGGGCCACCACACAGGGAAAAACACCCTCCCCACCCCCAAAACCTTTTGCCACACGGGGGAAAACACCCCCAAGGGGCAGGGGTTACAACCCCCACTTGTGCACAAAAACACACCCCCTTTAAAAGGGATCTTCACGTGCCGGGAAATTTTAAACTCTTTTTTACAAAAAACACTTGCTACAAAACACCTTGAATTTTTTTATACCCGGGTGTGTTAAGGTGGTTCTGAGTTGGGGGAACTGGTAGAAAACATTTCCCCACCCCACATATATTTCTTAACACCCACTGGGTGTCGGGGTGTTTTGTGGTGGGGTTTTAAACTTTGAGTAAATCTTTTCCCACACTCGAGGCTTTCAAAATTCTTAACCCCCACGGGTTGTTTCAGGGTTTTGTGTGGTGGGGTTTGGATTTGTAGAAAATCTTTTCCCACACTCGGGGGCATTCAAGTTTTTAAAACACCACTGGTGTCGGGGGTTTTTTTGTCTGGTAGGTGGACTTTGTAGTAAATCTTTTCCCAAACTGAGGCATTAAATAGTTCTTAACATCATGTGTGTCGGGGTGTGTCTGGTGAGGTGGATTTTCTAGTAAATTTTTTCCACACTCGGGACATTATAATTTAACACACTGTGTTTTCGGGGGTTTGGTGGTGGTAAGGGATGATTTTGAAAAAAACTTTTTCCCACACTCGAGGCATTCATAGTTTTAACACCATTGTGGTGTCAGGTGTGTGTGGTAAGGGGATTTTTGAGAAAAAATTTTCCCCACATCGAGACACATGGTTTTTAACCCCAAATTGGGTGTCAGGGAAATTTTCCCTCAAGTTACTCTTGCATTTAAAAGTTTTACAAAAAAACTTTGACACTTTCATTTTCCCCACTGGCCCCTTTTTTGCCTTGGGGCCCTTTGACCCCTGCCTGCCCCCCCAAGGGGGAACCCTTCCACCGGGCCCCGTTCCCCCCCACCCGGAGGCAAACCCTATCCGGGGGCCCCGGGCCATAGGGGGGGGCCGGGGACGGCCTCCACCGCAAAAAGTTTCCCCCCAAAACACCAGGAGGCCCGGTTCCGGGGGGGAACCCTTTGGAGGGGGGGAAAAACCCCCGGGTCGTGCCGGGCGGAAAAAAAGGGCCCGGATGGACCAAAAAGCAAAAACTTGACATTAAAGGAAAAGAAAAACCCCGGCCTGAAACCTGCTTTGGGGCCCCCAATTTTGGTTTTTGGTTTGGGTCGAAAAATTTAAGGAAAGGGTTTGGGGCCCCAAAGCGGAAATTTCCAGGGCTTTAATTTTTCCTTTCCCCCCCCCCTTTTTTTAAACTCTTTTTTTTCCCCCTTTTTTTTAAAAATTTTTTTTTACCTTACCTTTTTCCCCCCTTTTTTTTTTTGGTTTGACCCGAGTTCGACCCCTGAAAAAAACCCCAAAACCTTTCGCCCCCGGGTCGAGTGGCCTAAGAACCCCCAAAATGTCCTCCCTATAAAACTTACCTTGGGACTGTGAGTCATCGGGGGAAACACAGGGGGGGGGCCCATGAGCCTCAAAGGGCATAAAAGGAAAACCCTCCCTGCCCACCAAGGGGGAGGACCAACCACAAAAACCCTCAATTTAAAAACCCAGAGCCTACCCCCAAAAAAAAAAAAAAAAAAAAAAAGTTTTGAAAGGAAAAAAGGGACGAGGTTTTTTTCTGGGGACACGATAGTTTTTCCGGGCCCAAAAATGTTTTTTTTCGAGGGAAATTTTTTGTTTTTTTCCCGGGAAAAACCTTTTTAAAAAATATTTTGGCTTTAAAAAATTTTTGGAGAAAATTTTTGGGCTTTCAATTTTTTGAGTTAGAATTTTTTTAAAAAATTTGGTTTTCCCAATTTTTTGGCAAAAAAATTTTTTTGTCTATACATTTTTTGGGGAAATTTAAAAATTTTGGGATTATATTTTTGGCATTAAAAATTTTTGCCATTCAAATTTTTGGCTTTTAAAATTTTTTGCCGGTAAAAAAATTTGGGTTTCAATTTTAAAGGGGTTTTTTCCGGTTTAAAAAAAAAAAATAAAAAGGGGGTCCTTGGTAGCGAGCGAATGGGCTTTAAAAGACTTTTCATTTTTCCCTTAATTTTTTTCCCCTTCGCGCCCAGATCTTCCCGGTTAAAACAATGTCTGTTGTCGAGCCATCAAATTTGAAAAGTAAATGGGAAAATACCAAAATTTTGTGTTAAGGATATAAAACAGGGCATAGCTATTTAAAAAAAAGTTTTAGTCACTAACAAATTTTCTAAAAGGTAACCCCAAATTTCAATGGAAAATTTCGTTTGGGCCCCCAAGGGGGAAAGTGTTTTTAAAGAATCTTTTTGTTTTCGTAAACTCTCGGTTTGGGGGAAATCACTATTTTATTTAATTTTAAAACTACATTTCAGTGGGGCCCCGTGGTTTAAAAGGGGGGGGCGTGCCCGGCTACCAAAACTGGGGCCCTTTGGGTTTATCCCCCGGCCAGGGGGAAGCCGGTGCCAGCCCACCCAGCGTTCTTTTTCCTTTTTGGGGTTTTAAAGGGGAACCCCGGGGGAAACCCCCGGGGAAAGGCCTTTTTTAAGGGGTACATCCCCTTTTTAATCCCACCCCCCAGTTTAAAACAAGAGGACCAACCCATTTCCAAAGGGCCCCTTAGGTTGGTAAGGTTTACCCAAATTAATACTTCCCTTTCTCCCCTTTCCCCTTCCTTTCCCCCCCCCCCCCTTAAGGTTTAATTTTAACGGGGGAAAGGGCAAACCGAGGGTCTTTTACCCCCCAGGGAAAAAGTGGGGCTCCCATTTTTACCTTTCTTTTTTTCAGGGGCCCCCCGAAATAATGGGGGTTTTTTAAAAAATATCATTGAACCCCAAAAAAAGGGAAACCCCCTTTTTAGGAATTGGGTTCGAGAAAAATGTGGAACCGGTTTAGGGTCTATTTTAACCAAAACCCTGAATGAAAACGGGGGGTTTTCAAATTAAATTAAAATTGGTGTTGTTGGATAGTTTTTATTCCCCGGGGGGCCGCCCGCAAAAATTGGGAATTTCTTTGGGGGGAAGGGGAATTTCCAAAATTCCCCCCTTTTTACCCGGGGGCCTATTCAGGGAAATTTTCCACCAAAATAAACCGGGGAAGAGGAAAACAAGGGGGAAGGGGGGTGGGGTTAAAAATTTGGGTTTTTTTAACGAGAAAAAAATCCCGGGGTGGAACCCAAAATGGGGGTTTTTGGGGGAAAATTACCCCCAAACAAAATGGTAAAATAGCCGGTGGGGTACCTTTGGGGAATTGGCCAAAGGGGTTTGGGGGCCCAAAACCTGGGAAAACCCTTCAGATTTTTGCTTGTGGGGGCCTTTTATGGGGTCCCAAAAACCCATTTTTACCCATTGTTAGTATTTAACCCCCCAAATTAAAAGGAGCAACGGGGGAGGGAGGGGGCCTAAATGTAATTTTGGGTTTGGGGAACCCTTTGCTGTTCAACTCCCGGGGCTGGAAAAGGGGGATTTGGTTAACCCCGTAAGGTTTTAAAAAAGGGGGGGTACCCCGGGGGGAAAAGCCAAAAGGGGTTTGGGGGGCCTTTTTATGGGGAAACCGGTTTTTTTAACCCCTAAAAAGGCCAGGGTTAAAAACCAATTTTTCCAAGAGGGACATGGGAATTTAAAATTTTTTAAAGGGTAATCTTGGATTCCGAGGTTTTACCTTTTTTTCAAAAGGGGGTTTTAGGAAGGTTTTCGGTCCCGTTAAAAACTGGTTTACGTTTTTCTTTAACGCCACCCAAGGTTTTCTTTTAAATTTTTGGGGGAACAACTTTGGGGTTGGTTTGGTAAAAGGCCCCCCTTTTGGGGGGCCCTTTTCCCCTTTCACAGCCGCAATGGGGACCTGCCACCCCCCTGTACGAAAAATTTTCTTTACGAAAGGCAATTTTCCTAAAGTTTTAAAAAGTAACGACCTTTCCACCCCCCACTTTAGCCCGGGGGAGGGCCCCATGTCTGTTTACTGGTTGGGACACAGCTGGGGGACAAAAATTTGGGGGGAGGAAAAAAAGGGGCCCGCTTGTGAACACCAGCGGGAAAAAACGGGCCTCCCACTTGAAAAAATGATGACCCACGGGCCCGTATACCTCCAGGGGGTAGGGGCTAGAGCCTACAGGGGGCCACCCTGTCATTTTAAAATATGCCCAAAATTTAAAAAATTTGAGGGTTTGGGTTTGGGGGAATATTAAATGGGGCCCCTTTAAATGCGCTACCCCCGTGGGTGAGGGGCCCCAGGGATCTACGGGGCCCCACTTTTAGTGTCGACCGGGGTAACCCGGTCCTTCCAAAAGGAACCCGGGTTTTAAATTTGAAATGCCAAACTTTGCTTTTGGGGGTTTGTTTCTATATAAATAAGAGGTAAACCCTTTTTTAATTTTTCCCATGTAGTAAAACAAAACCCTTTTAAATTTTCTGGATTAATATGAAAAAAAAAAGGAAAACGATATGTAGCGGGAAAAAAAGGGAAAAAAAATAGAAAAAGAGAAAGACAGCATAAAAAAATTGCGGCAAAGTTTGTTTCAAAATTTAGCTTTATTTGACAAATTTAGGGATTCAAAACAGATGAGACATTCTTGGTTTAAAAGTGTATATAAAGTGCTTTTTTCCCCTACTTTAAAAGAAAAAAATCAGAAATGCTCTATCTTGTCTCATTTTCGTATGATCAATGCTCAGTTTGGGTCCATATTTACCCCGGTGACAAAAACACTCGCGGGGTAAATTGGACCCAGTGTAATGTACCCCCACGGCATATCACGGTGAGGATTAACTGCTTGCTTATTTGCACTAGTTTCTTTCATTTCAGGTTGTTGCATGCTTATATGGAATTAGTTTAAGGGTGCTGGTAGATAAATTAAGGGTACATTTTTACTCAAGGACCAGAATTCTCTACACAATTGGGAGTGAGGTTTCTGTTTACCTTATTGGATTCTAGGAAACATTCTCTCTATGAGTTTTTCTATGACCAAATCATTATTTTTGGAGATAATGACATGATCATAGAGAGTAGAGAGGCGAGAGACAAGTGTTTACGTGCGCCTCACTCTTCTTCCTCTTGTGACCTGCATCGCCTCTGTTCTTCCCTTGCCGCGGACACTTTTTTGATGCAGATTTGGCTTTAGTTTGGAGGATATAGCTTAGGTTAGGTTAGATTAGGTTAGGTTAGTAAGTCAAAAGGTGGGGTTAGGTTAGTTTAATTTTCATATCTCCTATACACTCGGATCTCCTTCCTATTAAAAACATCTTATATCTCCGAAAGAAGTGCTTTGTGACGGAAGCTCATAGAGAAAGTTTCTTATAATCCAATATGATAAACAGAAACCAGACTCCCGAGTATGTAGAGAATTTCGGTCCTAGTGTAAAAATTTACCAACCTAACGTCACTGGGGGGGGTTCGCCCCCTATACCCCCCTTGTGCTATTTTTCATTTCCGCCAGCTGTTGTAGGGGTTAGAAATATTCCTTATGATGAAAACGAAACGTTCAGGATATTTAAAACAACCCAGCGTGTATTGGTTTAAGGGGATATGATAATTCATTGTTATTCTAACAATTTGTTCTGATAAAAAAAAAAAAAAAAAAAATTTAATTGTTAAAAAAAAAAAAAAAAAAATAAATTATTGTTAAAAAAAAAAATGAACATTTTAAGGAAAATGTTCCCATCTATCAAAACTAAGACTTTAAAACAAAACAAAATCAGAACAGATTTTTCTACGATATTTGATTTTATGTGTCGTAAAGTTTCATGAAAATTGTGCCAAAAATAAAAGCAGAGATGAATTTTATGTTCATTTTATACTAGTTTTGAGAAAAACGCGTTTGAAGTTTTGCTAAAGTTTCTGCGCTGCAGTGAAGGTACTATACTGTCAATGCTACTTGCATATGAATTTTATGGGATCAGTAATCACATATCAATGCATGCATAAAAGGATCTGCACCTTGTCCCCCCTTATAAATCAATCAATCATTGGGGGCATACGCCGGGGGGCGCGTCGCCTCGCCCACCCTACGACGCCACTCCCGGGGGTCACCACGCGCGAGTTCCCATGCAGGCTCCTTTCCCATACCAAGCAGCTCTCGACAAGAAACATCAACTTGCCCCAGCAACGAGCCTTGTGGGCGCCCCTTGGCCTCCTCCACGCCGGATTGTCTCTTACAGATACAACCCGATGGGAAGGATCGGTTTCAGGGTAGCGTGCCACATGCCCATATAGCCGAAGTTGGCGCTGACGGACTATGCAGGTAATAGGCCTCGATTCAGTCTCACGGTGCAATCGCTGATTTGACACGTAATCATCCCAGCGATACCCCATGATTCTGCGAAGACACTTATTACCAAAGGCATTGATTCGTCTCTTCAAGTCACTATTTAGTGTCCATGTCTCACAACCATAGAGTAAGACAGGGATCACAAGCGACTTGAAGATCCGGATCTTTGTCCTCCTGCACAGGTACCGACAACGCCAAATACTCCCGCTGAGCGAGCCCATAACACCGTGGGCTATGCCAATCCGTCGTAAGACTTCTTGACGTGACCCGCCGTCATTATGGACTGCGCTACCAAGGTATGTAAAACTTTCCAAGATCTCAATGTCCTCGCCACATGCATGAACAGACTGTACTGCTTCATTTAGTAAGTCTCCAAATACCTGGACCTTGGTCTTGAGCCAGGAGACCTCAAGTCCCAAAGGCTTTGCCTCCTCGTGCAGCGCCTCGAGAGCCATCACCAGGACCTCCAGCGACTCAGCAAAGATTACTGCATCATCGGCAAAAACAAGATCAGTGATCTTGGTGTTGCCGACGGATGCTCCACAATCACTTTGATCTACAACCTTGTCCAATACCCAGTCCATACAAGCGTTGAAAAGTGATGGGGCAAGGACGCACCCTTGCCTCACTCCTGTATTCACAGGAAAGAAGCTGGATACACCTGCCCCACACTTCACAGCACTCTCAGTCCCAGAATACAGACCAGTTATCAAACCAATAGTCCTTGCAGGAATCCCTCGAAGTCGCAGAAGATCCCAGAGTGACTCACGATGCACTGAGTCAAACGCCTTCTTGAGATCAACATAGGCTGCAAGCATCCCCTGTCGAAACTCACGTCGGCGTTCCACCAGGACACGAAGCGCTAGGATACGGTCCTAGTATAAGGTATATAATATAATATACCTTATAAGGTAGTATATACCTTATAAAGGTATTAATTAATCCCTCAAAGGCGAGGGTGTCAGGGCGCCACGCCCCTCATTGTTGCAAAGTTCGATCAAATTTCACCAGGTGCCTAGCTTTTGGTTGGAATTCCTTTGTCTGTCTTCCTCTTCTTGTTTATTGTCTTCTTCGGTGTAATTCTTCTCTTTTCTCTCTTTTCTAGTCCTTTTTGGATGTAGACATTGGTTCAAAAAAAATTGTAAACAGGTTGCACTTTTCATATCCAAAATTGTGTTCCAGAATTGTTACCTGGGTAACAAACTTCACCCTGAAGATTGCAGTAGTTGTTTTTTTAAAGGCTTAGTTTTGATATATGGAAACATTTTCCAAAAAAAATTCAGTTTTTTATTATTTTTTTTTTTACAAGTTTTGAAAGTTTAAATGCCCCTCGCTATAGGCATTTAAATTTATGTCCGGCTGAAAAAAAATCCATCATTCGAAAGCCAAAGGATAGGGTGTTGCCATAGACCATATAACTCAAATTCGTATATTAAAAAATTATTTTCATATTTTCACGGCGGACTCTCCCCTTAACCTGCACTGATATTATATATATATATATATATATATATATATATATATATAATATATATATATATATATATATATATATATATATATATATATATATATATATATATATTAGGGTGGTCCAAGAAGCGGGGGTAAAATTTCAAAGTGCACTGGTCCTTTCTCCACACCGCTGCTTTTTTTTGTGTTGCATTCCTCTCCTTGTGTGCAAAATTTCATCGCAATATAATGATATTTAGAGGTTGACCCATCATCTCGCTTTCTATCATAGGATTTAACCCGGAAAATATCACATACCCGAATTGGGGCACTTCCCGACATCACAGACCCAAATGGTGTTGATTTCTGAATTCTCTGGGGTTGTCAACCCCATAGACCACATTTTATCAACTAAAACTGATATACGCTGTCTGAATGCTGAATTTCATTATTTGGTTTTCACAGTAAATTTTAGGGGTTGGCCATACCCTGGTTAGGGTACTTCTAGTAGAGATAAAGCAAAATGGTTTGCATTTTTGAACTCAGAAGGGTCGATTTGCACATAGAAGTGGTTTCATCGACACTGATTTATTGACAATTCACAAAATATTGCCAAAAAAATCGTTTTTCTACAGGAAAATAGAGAAATTGAAATTTTCTGTCATATTTTGCAGGTTTTAGTAAATAAATGAAATATGAAAGCATCTCTATGTGTAAATCGACCCTTCTAAGTTCAAAAATGCAAACCATTTTGTTCTATGAAGTAGAAGTAGGGTATTAGAAGTACCCTAACCAGGGTATGGCCTACCCCTAATTTACGGTATGAAAACCAAATAATGAAAATCAGCATTCAGACAGCTGTATATCAGTTTTTAGTTGATAAAATGGGTCTATGGGGTTAAAACCCGGAGAATTCAGAAATCAACACATTTGGGTCTGTGATGTCGGGAAGTGCTCCAATTCGGGTATGTGATATTTTCCGGGTTAAATCCTATGATAGAATGCGAGATGATGGGACGACCTCTCAATATCATTGTATCGCGATGAAATTTCATAGGCTTGTAACCTATGGGTAATGGACAAAAAATAACCTTGTGGAGGAATAAAAGTAGAAAAACATTTTTGGTGGACCACCCTAATATATATATATATATAATATATAAATATATGCATAGATATAAATATATAATTATATATATATAATATATATATATATATGATTAATTGACAGAAACGTAGCGATTTCAAAACACATCAAAACTCACCAGAAAAAAATTGTTTCGTCCACCAAACTGAGTTCGGTGTTCATCTGGAATAATACCCTTAGTTAATACTAGTTAATATCTACCGGCTGCAGTCAGTTCGTACACAAGTTGTTTCGTACACCAGTAGATTCGTACACCAAAAAGTAGTTTCGTAGTCTATATGAAACCATAGTCGTTTCGTACACTCAGCTCAGAGTTGAACTTGACTACTAGAGTTACGAAATGACACCAGGTATGTACGAAAAAACTCAAAATCAGTGTACGAAACAACTAACAAAACCTGGGTACGAAACAACTTGTGTACGAAACTCCCTGTAACCATATCTACTACCCCCCAAAAAAAAAATTGAAGAAAAAAATATTAGTGATTTCAACCAAAAACGGTTAGGTTAGGTTAGGTATAACACCAGGTTAGGTTAGAGGTGGGCTTTGCTTCACTAACAGATATCAAGAAACACATCAAACTAACACTGGTAAATTTCTAGATGAACACCGAACTCACTTTGGTGGACGAAACTATTTTTTTCTGGTGAGTTTTTATGTGTTTTTAATGAATCTGCTAACCATTTCTGTCACAATTTTTTTTTTTTTTTTTTTTTTTGCAAAAATGACAAATTTGAACCTAAACCTAACCTAAACTTTACCTATACCTAACCTAACCCATACCTAACCTAACTTACACATAACTTAACCTTTACCTTACCTAACCTAACCTAACCTTTACCTAACTTAACCTTTACCTAACTAAAAAAAAAAAAAAAAAAAAAAAAAAAATTACCTTTATCTACCTTAAAAAATAATAATAATAATTTGCGACAGAAACGGTCAGCAGATTCATTCAAAACATAAAAACACACCAGAAAAAAATAGTTTCGTCCACCAAAGTGAGATCGGTAATACCCTAACACCATTACGGCGGTGAGATGCGGGGCGGGCCGGGAGGGGCGGGGCACAGCAGACAGCCCACAATGCAACACAAACTAATATTTCCGCCCAAAAACGAGTGCCAGATTAATTCACTCCCCAAAACAAACTGGCGATCGCGAGTCCTGCGCGCGTGGACAAGACCATGGGTGAATGACACACACACAACACACACACACACACGGAACTATCAGTAGCATGTGTCCGTAAGTATACAAAATAAGGAGGAAATATAGGAAGAAGAGGAGGAAGAGGAGGAGGTTACAGGGAGTTTCGTACACAAGTTGTTTCGTACCCAGGTTTTGTTAGTTGTTTCGTACATACCTGGTGTCGTTTTGTAACTCTAGTAATCAAGTTCAACTCTGAGCTGAGTGTACGAAACGACTATGGTTTCATATAGACTACGAAAATACTTTCTGGTGTAAGAATCTACTGGTGTACGAAACAACTTGTGTACGAACTGACAGCACCCCTCGGCGACAGTTCCTCCTCGGGGTGCAGTCAGTTCGTACACAAGTTGTTTCGTACACCAGTAGATTCGTACTCCAAAAAGTAGTTTCGTAGTCTATATGAAACCATAGTCGTTTCGTACACTCAGCTCAGAGTTGAACTTGACTACTAGAGTTACGAAATGACACCAGGTATGTACGAAAAAACTCAAAATCAGTGTACGAAACAACTCACAAAACCTGGGTACTTAACAACTTGTGTACGAAACTCCTGTACTGTGAGAGTATGGATGAGATGAGACACACACCACACACCACCACGCACAACACACACAACACACACACATTAAGGGTTACTCCGTGGTGTAGGTGGTAAGCACGCCAGGTTCAAACCGAGAGTCCCGGGTTCGATCCCGGAGGAGTCGGAGACATTGGGCCTGTTTCCTTAAAACCGAGCCCCTGTCACTGGGCCACAAGAGAGGAAGAGGGGGTTGTGTAAACAGGAGACACATTCTCCCGCTGTAGGATTCTGACATACCCTTGGCCGAGACTACACCTCACAAATACGCACAGCAACCTGCTCCCTGGGTGACACAGTATGTCTTGACAATATACCAATTCCTGATCCTGGTAAAACATGGTGGAAACATTGAATGTAGAGTTAATTAAAGTAGAACAAGAAAAATTCAAGCGAATGTGACCTTTGCCTGGAACAATACGTACCTACCTTAGGCGTATACTGAAATACTGGCTCCTGGGGAATAGTTGTTTGACAAGGATACGTTTACCAAAGCATCAGAATTGTTAAATACGTGTACTATATTGTCAAACAACTCTTCACCCAGGGAGCAGCAGTTTCAGTATACGGGTAGGGTAGTGTTCTAGGCAAAGGCACATTCACTTGAAATGTTCTATGTTCTACTTTAATTACTACTCTACACTAAATGTTTCCACCATGTTTTACCCAGGATTACAATTGGTATACATTGTCAAACAAATATTCACCAGGGAGCAGTGTTTCAGTGCGTATTTGTGCAGTGTAGCTACTCGGGCCAAGGGTAGCTGGTCAGATCGCTACACCGCCACCTGAAATGTTCCATATCTCCGAAACTATTGATTTGCGACGGAAAGCTCAAGGAGAAAATGTCTCTTAGAATACAATAAGCTAAACAAAAACCATGCTGCCAATTGTGTAGGCAAGTTTGGTGCCGAGGTAAAAATGTAGCGTTGTTTGTTCCGATAACTACTGTTCACTCACTGTCCTATCAACATGAGAGACTAGTGTTCCTGTTTTGACCCAGGTCGAACTGCATTTATACTATGAGACAGAGAGAAGGAAGGGGGAATAAGGTGCCCACCCTAATGTTGACGTGTGCACCGATTTATCCCGACAGCGGCCAGCAGGGTGGTCAGGTCACAGGTGGTGACCTTCAGGGCGATGAGGTGACCACGTAGAAGTGTGGGTGGGCGTGGCAGCGAGGACACGGCAGCAGCCAGTGGTCCATCGCCTCCGGGACATTCCTGCAGCAGGGCAGTGCGGGTCAGGGTGAGGTGCAGGCGGTGCAGGTGTGCCGTGAGTGTTGTGTGGCCCAGACGCAGGCGGGTGAGGGCGAGGTCAGGGGTCACATCCAAGACGCGGGCTGTTGGTCTTATCCATGGGTGCGGGGAGGAGGAGGCGGTAATTATGGAGGAGAGTTTCACGTTCGTTTTCAGACACCAACTACTTTTTCTTGGCCTACAATAGGTGCTTGTTCTAATGGTGCTAGTTTTATTTTGCGCAAACCAAAAAAAAAAATAAAAAAAATGAAACCTAACCTAACCTTATGTTTTAATGAAACCTAACCTAACCTAACCTAACCTTACAGGTTTTAAAGAAACATAACCTAACCTTAACCACATAATAAATTTTTTTTTTTTTTTTTGGTTTTGGTTTGCGCAAAATAAAACTAGCACCATTAGAACAAGCACCTATTGTAGGCCAAGAAAAAGTAGGTGGTGTCTCTGAAAACGAACGTGAAACTCTCCTCCATATTAACCGGAGGAGGCGTCTGTGCGGTGGTGACCCATGGAGGTGGCACGGAGGGCGTCACCTAGCGACCTATCCCAGGCGGAGCGCCGCAGCAGACTTTACAGACCAGGGGCTTTGCGGTGGAGGTGTAATGTGTCAAATAAAATCTTACCTTGAAGGCACCCAATGTCATGTTAGTAGCCTGTGGTGTCTTAGAAGGTGTCATGGTAGCGTGCTACTTGTAGGCCGGCGAGAGGTAGTTACTGGTTACGTTAAACAAGGCACTGGTTATTGGAGGGGGAAGCAAATCTGACGTGGCATGGTACAAATATATTTAATAACCCAAAGAAACCAACACAGGACACCACGGGAAATGAAAAGTTATCACACTGTCCTACCACATCCTGCTCCCTAACAATGTATCCTACGTGTGTCAAACACAAGGCACGTGGGTACAAGGCTGGCTTCGGTCCCCAGGCTGTGTCCCTGAAAGAAACACAGGCTCCTCACTGTTACATGGTGACTCACAAAACTCTTAATATATATCCCTATATTTACACATATACCCACACAGTTTATCTAGAGCATGAATCCTTAATCTAGATAAATAGAAAATAGATACTAGAAATTCTGAGAAGCTGAAGTTTGATGAATATTTCCGTGCATGTGAAAGGTTAATGGAAGTTGACCCACTTGTTTCTCAGCATGTTAACCAGGAGTTAAGTAGTCGTGAGGAATACCATTGTAAAATTATAGAGGATATCAGAGACAGGGTTCAGGCTTTTCAGCATGAAAATGATTCAGTGGAGACTAAGACTTCTAGAAATTCTGTTTCTTCCTTGCCTAAAAGGCATGAACTAGTAGTCAAAGAAACACCGCGGAAGATGGCATTGGAATATCACGATGGTAATGAAAGGTCAGAATATGCTGCATCAATGAGGGAAGCTGAAGCCTTGTAGGGTATTGGAGGTGAGGTTGAAAACAGGTTGAAGTCATTTCATCTTGATAATGAATCTGCTGGAAAGCAGGAGCAGCTTCTTCAATACTTAAACACACAAGGGCAAATGCAATCTGAAGTTCAAGCTTCAGTAGCAGGAAAGCCATATTCTGATGAAATTAATATTAAACAGCCTCATAAGAATGTGAAATTCCATAGCCATCACAGTTCTGTAGTAGATTATGCAGAGGAAGAATTAAGGGAGGATACCTTCACAGGTAATATTACTGTAGTAAAGAAACTGAATCCTACTGCTAATGCTTTCACACAAAGGTCTGATTCACAGGTGCCTCATGTCAAAAACTGTAGCGATCCGATTAACCAGTCAAGTAGCAACGACAATGCTAAGAAGTCTTTCCTAACTCATTCTAGTCCACCAAGTCAGTTAGGGAATAGTGCAATACAACGGCTGGCAGATCTCCTCTCGGTAAAGCAAGCAAGAGAAAATCTTCCACGCCCAGAACCAGAGGTATTCAAAGGGGATTTGTTTAAATTCACAACATGGTTAACAAACTTTGAGCTTTACATAGAAACAAGAACTGATAACTTTGCTGAGAGACTTTTCTACCTAGGGAAGTACACAGATGGAGCAGCAAAGAATGCCATTAGTGGATTACTGTCACTGCACACTGAAGATGCAGACAAGGAGGCAAAATACATAATAACCAGTAGGTTTGCTGATCCATTTCACATTGCTCATGCCTACAGGAAAAAATTGTATGCATGGCCAAAGATTACTCAACATGATGGTCCAGCTTTAATGGATTTCTCTGACTTCTTGCTGATCTGTAAAAGGCCAATAAGCAGTGTGCCCCAATTGGCTGTCTTAAATGATCCTGAGGAGAATCAGAAACTGTTGCTCAAATTACCTCTTCCACTACTTGAAAAATGGAACACAGTTGCTTATGAATATAACAAAAGATATAGCTTCTACCCTTCATATGAAACATTTTGTGGATTTATACGAGAAGAGGCAATGAAGGCATGCAACCCTGTTTCATCTTACAGTGCAGTTATGGGTAATCTGAGCAGCCAAGGGAATTTTGCAGCTGCACCTAAGGGTGGCAACAGCTATGCAGCCAATACTAATAGAACAGCTGCACCTAAGGGTGGCAACAGCTGTGCAGCCAATACTAATAGAACAGCTGCACCTAAGGGTGGCAACAGCTGTGCAGCCAATACTAATAGAACAGCTGCACCTAAGGGTGGCAACAGCTGTGCAGCCAATACTAATAGTACAGCTGCACCTAAGGGTGGCAACAGCTGTGCAGCCAATACTAATAGAACAGGAAGTAGAAGCTTTAAGACAGAAACTGCAGAAATAAAGGCAACAACTAAACCTGAAGGTAACAGATTGACTACAAATAACAAAACACAAGCAATAAGAAAACCACTTTGTCGTCTTTGCCAGGAGGAACATGAACTAGATGTGTGCAAAGATTTGAACAAACTTGACATCAATGCAAGGTTTGATTTTGTGCAGAAGAATTTCTTATGTAGAGGATGCTTGAAATATGGTCACAGGAAGAAAGATTGCCGCAGTAAAAAATGCTGCAACATTTGCCAAGGATACCATCCAACTTCTCTTCATTGTGATGCTCTCCTACAGAATGGCAGTTCCTTTAGCAGAGAATCAGAAAGTGCAAACCATTCAAGGCCAAATGAGAAGAGCTCGGTTGCCTCAAACAGAATTAGGATCACCCAGTCAGTAATAATAACATCTGTCAGTGATAATAACATCTCCAAGTGTTGCCAAGTCTGCACTCAAGAAAGCTGCACATGATTATGAGAGTCAGTGTGGATCCGATGCAGCCAACTTTATAAGAAAGGATTTTTATGTTGATGCCGGACTCAAATCTGTCTCAACTGCAATGGCAGCCATGTCTCATAAAGAGGAGCAAGGACTTGTGTGAATTAGGAGGCTTTCATCTCCACAAATTCTTATCAAACAGTAAGGAAGTATTAGCAGCACTATCACCTGATGAAAGGAATGCCACCATGAAGAATTTACACCTGTATGAAGACTCAATGCCTATAAAAGAACTCTTGGAGTAGAGTGACAGAGCATTTTTTAAGCCAGTCTTACTGGGCGACATTCCTTGGATATCCAGAAGGGTGGTAGTAGGCATACCTGTTAAACTACAGCTTTTTGGTATTATCTTCCCCATTTCGTATGTTGTGTGACCCCTCCCCTCCTTTTCCATGCTGTGCTTCTGAATCTTCCAGTAACACCAACAAATTTTCACTACGCAAACAATTGACGGGGTATATATGGCGGCACAAGATTATATAGACATTAAAAGAAGAAATATATATATATATATATATATATATATATAATATATATATATATATATATATATATATATATATATACAGGTTGAAGTTCCCAAACTCGGCAACCTCGGGACCAGCGCCGAGCCGAGTAATGGAATTTTCCGACTTTTAGAACGTAGATATATTAAGGGGAAAAAAAGCATGAAAATCACATGAACTTCTTCAAAAGGTCAATTTTCTCAGAAATAGTTAACCCATTGTTCTTCCTTTTCTTTTCCCTTGCACCAGTAGGTGTTCCTGGACGTTTGGGAGCCATAATACCAATAACAGGCCTGTAGAAGTACACAAAATAACAGTGTACACAACTCTACAGTCACAACACCACTGAACAATAACAACAAACAAATCGGCGGGAGAAACCAAGCGGCCTAGTGTGGTGGCACCCAGCGGCCGACCCGGCAACTACGCGCCGGGTTTTGGGTGTTCTGCCGGGTTTTGGAAAATCCGGAACCATAGCCGAGTTTTGGGTGTTGCCGAGTCTTGGGATGCCGAGTTTGGGAACTTCAACCTGTATATATATATATATATATATATATAAAAATAATGATCATATGCAGTAATAAGAAGCACTTCTGGATCTTACACACACAGACATATGAGCCATTGCATCCAGGAAGGTTTTTATGAATAAATTCTTGTCGCCCAGTAGCTTAAAAATGTCCTTACTGGGCGACAGTTTTCCATCACTGGGAGACATTTTGGTCGCCCAGTTAGCATGTTAAAAAATGCGCTGTAGAGTGGTGTGTAGAATCTGATACCTTTCAATTCAGAATTCACCTAAAGGACAAGCCATTAACAAGGAGAGGTATATTGTCAACTGTGAGCTCTATATATGATCCATTGGGACTAGTATCACCTTTGATTCTCATTGGCAGAAGAATACTCCAAGACTTATGCAGAGATGCAGTAAGTTGGGATGATAAGGTGGCACAGCATGTCAGGCCAAGTGGGAACAGGGGAGACATGAGCTATGCATGTTACAACAAGTGACAATACCAAGAGGTTATAAGCCTGATTCATTGGAGGATATCAAGAAAGTTGAACTTCATCATTTCTCAGATGCCAGTCAGGAAGGCTATGGCCAGTGTTCAGACATCAAATTGATCACTACTGATAACCAGATACACTGTGCTCTTGTAATGGCAAAAGCAAGAGTCACACCCCTCCGAGCTATCACTATTCCAAGACTGGAACTTACAGCAGCAGTTGTGTCTGTGAGAATTCATGCATTGTTGAAGAAAGAACTTAGCTATCAGAAGCCCGTCAGGGTGGCAAGGTTGGTAGAGACGTGAGCTCGCAATGTGCAGCGTCCCTGTGCATTCGGTCAGCGGTTCGAGTCCGCCTAGTTCGTGCTGACGTGGCGGCGCTTTGTATAGTCAATAACCTTGTAGTTGGTACTTGCAAAGTGTCTAGATAGGATGAAAATCTTATCTTAGCTATCAGAATATTCAAGAAGTGTTTTGGACTGATAGTAAAGTAATTCTGGGGTATATCAACAATGATGCCTTAAGATTGCATGTATATGTAGCCAACAGCGTTCAGCAGATAAGAGACAAAACTTCACCAGAACAGTGGAAATATGTGGAAACAAAAAAGAACCCAGCAGATCATGCTTCTAGGGGACTGTCTGTACAAGAGTTGATTAACAGCAACACTTGGTGGAATGGTCCAGAGTTCCTTTGGCAGCATTTTGACATAACTGACAACTCATTAGCAAGTAAGAATAGCATAGATGATAATGATCCTGAAGTAAAGAGAGTTGTGTCATGTGCTACACAAATGACAGCATCCACCAGTATGCTGGAAAGACTGAATGACTTTTGTGATTGGTTTCGTGCCAAGAGGAGTATTGCAGGATGCCTCAGACTCCAAAGACTCTTCAAGAACAATGCCAGCAGAATAAGTCAAGTCAAGCAGGAATACATCCCAGTCACTGCTGGAGAATTAAAGGAGGCCGAAAATGAGATCATAAGACAAGTTCAAGCCGAGACATTTTCAGATGCAATCAGAACATTGAAAGGGGCAATAAAGAGTGAGACTTGACCACATGGGAACAGAATTGATGGAAGGAGCAGAAGAGTGAAGAAAACAACCCACCTGTACAAGCTTGATCCATTTCTAGATGAAAGTGGGATACTCAGAGTTGGTGGACGGATCAGGCAAGCTACCTTGCAGAATGAAACAAGACATCCCGCTATCTTACACAAGAATTCACACATTACTGACTTAGTGATTCACCACTACCACAACAAAGTGTGCCACCAGGGTAGGGGTGTTACACTGAATGACATTACAGCATCCGAGTACTGGATTATAGGAGGATTTTCTCTGGTAGCAAGACATGTCTCTAAATGTGTTGTTTGCAGAAGGGTTAGAAGTGACACACGAGGGCAGAAAATGGCAGATCTTCCCAAAGATAGGCTAGAGCCTGCACCTCCATTCACTTATGCTGCAGTTGATTACTTTGGCCCATTCTATATCAAAGAGAACTTAAAGAACTTAAAAGATATGGAGTACTCTTGACATGTATGGTGTCACGAGCAATCCATCTGGAAACGGCAAACAGTCTGGATAGTGACTCATTTCTGAATGCTTACCGTCGCTTCATTGGATGGAGAGGACCAGTTAGTCAGGTAAGATCAGATCAAGGAACTAACTTTGTAGGTGCAATCTGTTGTCAATGGTCGTCCCTTAACTGTGGATAATCTGAGTTCACCTGATGGCCTAGAACCACTGACACCCAACACCTTACTCACCATGAAATCTAAGGTTGTAGTGCCTCCTCCTCCAGGCAATTATAAGAGAACTGATTTGTATTCAAGAGAGCATTGGCGTAGGCTGCAGTTTCTGGCAAATTAATTCTGGTCAAGGTGGAAGAAGGAATACTGGCAGTCACTTCAGTTAAGAAATAAATGGGTAAAACCTCAAGGAAATCTACAAGTAGAGGATGTTGTCATAGTGAAAGATGACACTTTGCCAAGAAACAGCTGGAAGTTAGGAAGAATAGTAGAGGCTCGTCCTGGCGATGATGGTCTTGTTAGGAGAGTGAAAGTAATGCTGGCAGACTCAAACCTTGATAGCAAAGGTAAACGTGTAAAGGCAGGGAGTATTTTTGAACGGCCTATCCATAGTCTTGTACTCTTGTTAGAAAGTAAGACTCAGAGAGACCAGCTAGGGTATCCCCACCGAGGAGCCAAATTAATGCCTTTATACTCTGAAGATGAATGACATGTTTTCTACACGCTTACCTTATATACTCTTTTGTAATGTTTATACTTTTAAACCCATACTCCTGTAATGGACTACTCAGTAGCTAGATATAGGGTAAATTGTTGCTATATATATGTTGTTGTATATATGTTACTGCTTTCTTGTTGTACTTAGCTAAATATGTGGTAGGATGTGTCATGAAGGACTGAGGAACAATAAAAAAAAAAAATTGGGGGGGGGAAGAAGCCATGTAACGCGGGGAAATGGGTCAATCCTGTGACTCACGATGGACGGAAAGTTTACATTGAGTGGTGAGAGTAAAGTAATACATATATAGCTAGTTATTAAATGCTCACAATTTTTCTTCACTCCTCAGTCCCTAATCATTTAGATATAGGTTTCCGGCAATATTTTATACCCGTGGTCGCTAGTGACGTCACGGCAAGAAGGCGAGGCAGGGAGAAAGTATACTCACTCTCTCTATACTCACTCTCTCTCTTCCCAACCTGTAGCTGTGGCATATATTGTATAGGCCTCATAGGATTTTAGTATGTTTAAGGAATTACAATATCACTGAGATGGCGCCCATAAATCGAGTTGTCGCTACCCTATGAATCAAGGTACTCTATACCCAACCGCCGATGTTCTTTTGTTTGTGAAGAGAGTCTGTCGCTTATACTTGGGATTCGTCTGTAGACAGGCGGGGATAGCAGGGTGAGCTGTACACAAAGGACACAGAGGTAATGTTATTTCTGAGTTGTTCTTTGTATTAATGACTTGTTATGAGATATAGGCTCGTATTCGTAGTCACATACCATGATGGCTCGTGGTAATTGCTATGATTTTGTTCCATTTCTACTCAGTCAAAATTATTCACTTGATCTTTAGGGTTTTACTGTATAACGACTATATTACATTTCTATTGCAATTGTAATACAGGTTGAAGTTCCCAAACTCGGCATCCCAAGACTCGGCAACACCCAAAACTCGGCTAGGGTTCGGGATTTTCCCAAACCCGGCAAAACACCCAAAACCCGGAGCGTAGTTCCCGGGTCGGCCGCTGGGTGCCACCACACTAGGCCGCTGGGTGCCACCACACTAGGCCGCTGGGTGCCACCACACTAGGCCGCTGGGTGCCACCACACTAGGCCGCTTGGTTTCTCCCGCCGATTTGTTTGTTGTTATTGTTCAGTGGTGTTGTGACTGTAGAGTTGTGTACACTGTTATTTTGTGTACTTCTACAGGTCTGTTATTGGTATTATGGCTCCCAAACGTCCAGGAACACCTACTGGTGCAAGGGAAAAGAAAAGGAAGAACAATGTGTTAACTATTTCTGAGAAAATTGACCTTTTGAAGAAAGCTTTGCTTTTTTTCCCCTTAATATATCTACGTTCTAAAAGTCGGAAAATTCCATTACTCGGCTCGGCGCTGGTCCCGAGGTTGCCGAGTTTGGGAACTTCAACCTGTATCACTCATGAAAATATTGAAGTATTTGATTACACTCCAGCAAAAATACAACAGTTTTGCCGCTCTAGCCAAGAACATCAACGGAGATTCCGACGGTGTGTATGCATGACGAGTGTGCGGACAAGATTTCAGATGTCGCTGGAGGATTTCATTATTCACGAGCTGCTACTTCCATATGTAGCTGTAGACATGCCATCAAAGTATCCTATCTACACCTAACTGCAAACAGTATTATGTGCATATGGTCTTCGTGCTATGAATACTGAAAAGGCTGAGAATTAATGGAAAACATCAACCTTTACATTTATGGGGTCATGTCAGATAAGAATGCAGGGTACGCCCGCTCTGATGCCCCAGGACCTTGAAGGCTCCACCCACACCCAAAAGAGTAAAACATGACTTTCTGACAGGCGAGAAGTAACTTGTAGCAAGCAGTTGTGCACTCAAAACAAGTGGGAGGAGCTACAAAGTGTTAAATGTTACTTTTTCCTAGCCTGCACAAAATACCCCAACGTATATATACAGTGGACCCTCGTTTTAACGGACTAAAAGGGGGGAGAAGTAGTCCGTTAAAGCCGAGTGTCCGTTAATGCCCGTGTATTTTCCCGAGGGTGTGAAAATATAGGAAAAACACATGAAAAATTGTGAAATAAATGAGAAATAATCACAAACCCAACCAGACCGTGTAGCTGTGTTGGGAGGTAAACAGTGACTGGCGCTACATCAGGGATTTGGTCCACTCCTACACATTGTGAAATAAATGAGAAATAATCACAAACACAACCAGATCGTGTTGGGAGGTAAACAGTGACTGGCGCTACATCAGGGATTTGGCACACTCGCCCACGCCTGCACGGGACTGGTATTAGGAGAGGTAGTAAGTATCCAGGCTGGCTCATTACTGCTTGGTATGTTATGAAATATAATTATTCTAGGTGAATGTAGACATTTAATCGCATTTTAATGGCTATTATTCATACATATGAGTAAAGATATGAAAATACTTTCTATGCGCTCATCCACGCCTGGCAGCACGGCCGCAGCAGCAGCAGCAGCATCATCATGAGACATTATAATCACCTCAAAATGAGATAAAAAGGAAGAAAAAGTCTCCCGTAAAGTGATGAGTTATCCCTAAAATGTTGGTGTTTTCTCTCACCGTCTGGCTAGTGAAAGGTAAACAAATGATTACAAGCCAGACGCAGGCCGTGGCTGTCAAAGGTATTGCTTATTATCATGACTAATGCTCATTATTATATAATAATATTACATGGTTGTGAAGTGCAGTTCTATGCATGTGTCACTATTTAGGTCAGTGTAGCACTGCGTGTCACCTTAGATAAGGGTGATTTAGGGTGTTGAGGTGACAGGGAGACGTAGCAGCGGCCACGCCATAACACTAATAGTCACTATTGTAAACAATACACACCTTCTACCACTAAATCACTAGCAACACAGGCTCCTTCCTTATATATCTTAATATCTGATACATCAACTCCTTAAAACCCAAGCATTCCAAAATAAAATGAGAAAATAATACAATAATGTTGAGTTGACAATTCGAGCGGCGATAAGCAGTCTGGCATGCCATTATTGCCCGCAAATTTTTTACGCAAATGGAATCCGTTAAATCCGAAATCTGTTAAATCGAGTCGACTGTATATATATATATATATATACTTGCCAAGACTCGGCAACACCCAAAACTCGGCTATGGTTCCGGATTTTCCAAAACCAGGCAGAACACCCAAAACCCGGCGCGTAGTTGCCGGGTCGGCCGCTGGGTGCCACCACACTAGGCCGCTGGGTGCCACCACACTAGGCCGCTAGGTGCCACCACACTAGGCCGCTGGGTTTCTCCCGCCAATTTGTTTGTTGTTATTGTTCAGTGGTGTTGTGACTGTAGAGTTGTGTACACTGTTATTTTGTGTACTTCTACAGGTCTGTTATTGGTGTTATGGCTCCCAAACGTCCAGGAACACCTACTGGTGCAAGGGAAAAGAAAAGGAAGAACAATGTGTTAACTATTTCTGAGAAAATTGACCATTTCATGCTTTTTTTCCCCTTAATATATCTACGTTCTAAAAGTCGGAAAATTCCATTACTCGGCTCGGCGCTGGTCCCGAGGTTGCCAAGTTTGGGAACTTCAACCTGTATATATATATATATATATATATATATATATATATATATATATATATATATATATATATATATATATGAAGAGATACATATGAGATATATATAATGTACTCAATTGTCAACTCAACATAATTGTATTATTTTCTAATTTTATTTTGGAATGCTTGGGTTTTAAGGAGTTTTGATGTATCAGATATTAAGATATATAAGGAAGGAGCCTGTGTTGCTAGTGATTTAGTGGTAGCAGGTGTGTATTGTTTAAAATAGTGACTATTAGTGTTATGGCGTGGCCGCTGCTACGTCTCCCTGTCACCTCAACACCCTAAATCACCCTTATCTAAGGTGACACACGGTGATATATATATATATATATATATATATATATATTATATATATATATATATATATATTTTTATATATTTTTATATATTATATATATATAATATATATATATATATATATATTATATATATATATATATATATATATATATGTATATGTATATATATATATATATATATACAGGAGAACCTCGTTTATTCGGCACCCTCGGGGGGAGCGCATGCCGGATAACTCAATTTGCCGTTGTTTTTGAGAGTTACTCTTATGGAATCGCCCAAAATCCCTTTTTTTTTTTTTTTTTTTTTTTTCCCCATCACAAGGAACCGGCCAAGGCACAACAAAAATGGGTAATACAAAGCTCGCTTAGTTGCCAGTCCCTATAAAGAAGACAGTAAGAGAATAAAATAAAAAAGAGGGGTGAGCCAATTTAGTTCGGGGGGTGTCTTGTTACTCTTCTTTAGAAAAGATGTAAGTCATAGGAAAGTGGAAAAATAGAAACAGGAAGAGAGTTCCAGAGTTTATCAGTGAAAAAAAAAAAAAAAAAAAAAAAAAAAAAAAAAAAAAAAAAGCCTGAGTCGATTAGTGCCGTGTTTTGAGGCTGCCGTTGTTTTAAATGCCGGTTAAACGAGGTTCTCCTGTATGTATATAATATATATATATATATATATATATATATATATATATATATATATATAATATATATATATATATATATATATATACACATAAACCTCGATTTCCCGGACTAATAGGGGGAGCACTGGTCCGGGAACCGCAAAGTCCGGAATCGCAGTAAAAAAAAAAAAAAAAAAAAGTCCGATGCCATTACCCACCCCCGGACATTTATCCTACTCTAGTATTTACTGTCCGGCAACCGACAATATCAACTACCCCGCCGCGGACTTTTACGTCCGCTGAGCATGCAGCCACCTGGCGGGAGGCAGCAGAAAGTGTTCAATAGTCTCAAGAGACTTCCTGCACCAGGGGCAGTGGGGTCAGGGACTAACGGAGGCCGTGCAGGTGAACCGTGAGTGTCGTGTGCCCAAATGTAAACAAATACGACCGCTGAGCATGCTGCCACCTGGCGGGAGGCAGCAGAAAGTGTTCAATAGTCTCAGAAATGTTCTTGCACCAGGGGCAGTGGGAGTCAGGTGACTGACGGAGGCTGTGCAGGTGAACCATGAATGTTGTGTGCCCAAATGTAAACAATACGACCGCTGAGCATGCTGCCACCCGGCGGGAGGGGCGGACACTGACCAGGGGTGACAGGAGACGCTCGGACCGCCGGACAACTTGGTCAATTTACGAACAGGACCAGGCATTTCAACGTAAAAAAAAAAAAAAAAAAAAAAAAAAAAAAAAAAAAAAAAAAAAAAAAAAAAAAAAAAAAAAAAAAAAAAAAAATTGTCCGTGACTGACATATCCCCGTACCTCGGATTTTGTCCGGCAAATCCGATATCCGGGAAATCGAGGTCCGGGAAATCGAGGTTTGTGTGTATATATATATATATATATATACCGTATTTGCCGGCGCATAGGACGCAGTTTTTCCCCTTAAAAAGGAATGCAAAGTTCACCCTGCGTCTAATGCGGCCATATTAGCGAATGAGAGGTCGGGCAGAGAATGCAGAACAGCCGGTGGTGTATTACTAAAGGGGTCTGGAGTGATCTGTGGTGAGCAGTAGTCCACTGAGCACAAATTTGTAACTGTGTTATCAACAGTGATGCATAATACTAAGAAAAGGTTGGAGTTTAAGAGAAAACAAGAGCTGGGGCAACAAGATAGTGACTGTTGCTGCCAAGATGGCCGTGTCAGATGTAACCATCATCCACCTCCCGCTGCTGCTCTCCATTGTAAAACGTCTGATATCTCGGGTCTGCCGCTTCACCTGGGATACTTCACTCGGCGACGCCCTCCGCGCACCCACCAGGGGTCATTACCGCTCAGACTCCACCCCTCACCCATGGAAAAGACAAACATCCCGCATATCAGATGTCGCCTTAACCCGCATTCGACTCGGGCCACACAAGTTGACAAGAGTTGGAAGGAGATGATAGAAGGGAGGCAGAAAATGGTGAAGGAATTTTCGCTGGAATGAGTATTGTTGATAAATGGAATAGTGAAACAAAGATCGTGTTAAAGTTTTATTTGAAGGAGTGTGACAGTGAGAGTGAGGTGTAGTATTTTGGGGGAGCCCTTCTAAAAACACAAAAGGAGGGAAAAAGGCGTCGGGCTTTATTTGACGCGAGTCTTGTACAACTGGGGACAAAGGTCGGGGCGTGTGTGTCTCTGTGTTCCGTGGCTTACTAAATTCCTGCGGGTGTTGCTGCCATTTGCTTTTTGTTTGGCGAGGAAAGTCAGGTCAGCGTCAGGTCACCCTCTAATCCTGGCCCGACGGGGGGGTGGCCTAAGCCGATGCAGGTTGTATGTGCGTGTGTGTGTTACGCCGCTACAGTGGTAAGCGGTGGGATAGGAACAGCTAGGCCTTTTACCACCTCGACCACTCAATCCTCACCCTGTACCTCTACGGATAAGGAAACTATGAAAGATGCTGAAAAAGGCCCGAACGTACATGTAGAGGGGAAAAAAGTTTTCCCACACGACACCAAGATAAAACCCATCACGGCGCCACACCGCCCGCCTCAAGGCTGAATACACCATACCATCAGGGTGCAGGGCAGCCTCTCACATCCTTTTAAATTTCTTACATTCAAACAAATAGACGTGTTACCAAAAGTTACTAAAGGGGTGCGCCGCGCACGGCTCCAATACATCCCCTTTTCTGACACTAAGGGTTTTTTCTAGGAAGAATTTTTTTTTCGAAAGGGAACTGTGCCGTGCTGATAATTGTTTTTTTTTCTAAAGGCTTTATGTACCCAAAACAGTGTCTTATAGAGTTCAACTCCTCTTCTTCTCCAAAAAAAGTGCTTTTAATGCAAATTTCTTCAACCATAGCCTCTGAGGACCATGTCTTTTAGAGGGTGACGGGAAATTCCCGAAAATGACGGAAACCGGCGAATAGTAAAAACACCGGCTGAGGGAAAAACCTGCCGTGAGGGGCAAGTGTAAACCAAACCTTCACCTGTACCTTCCTGAAAAAAGACTAATCACCCTCGCAACGTGATAGATTCATAGGGGAAAAAATCGTCGATCCCCACAACCCCGGGGCCCCCTTTAAAAACTAACAATAACAAAAAGGTAAGATGGTTCCCTTACATGGTTTTCCTAAAAAATCTTCGTAAAAATTTTTTTTTTGGCACCCCCGTTTCGGGGGCCGAAATTTTTGTCCTCCTGAAAAGTTTTTTTTTGTGTTTTTTAATTAATCTGGCTCTCTTTTGTCGGGAAATAATGTTTTTTTTACATGTGTGTTGGGGGGGGGGGGGGGATAAGGGGGGGGAAACCCAACCAAATGAAGAAAGCTACGCGATGTGTAGGTAAAAGTCCTATGACTTTTGAAAGTCCACTACCCAAAAAAATCCAATATCTATGCAAAATTTTTTCCCAAAATCTAAAAAAACAAACAAAAAAGCAGCAAAAAGGGATACCCACAAAAATTAAAACAAAAATATTGTCATAGGAACAAAAATTTAGAATTTAATTCGTAGGGCATCCTGCAATATATTATGATTTATGACCGATTTTGGTTACCCTGTCATTCATTCCCTTTACATTTTAACTAGTATAATTTTTCCCTCACATTCACTGCACTGTGAATGTTGTATTTAGGTACATGCTCATAATCATTTGCTTTCCCCTACAAATCCCTTTTTTTATAACTTTTGATAAATTTACGAAATTATTTTTTCCCCACAAAAACACCAATATTTTGTTTTCCTCAAAACCTCTTTGTAAAATAGGGGTGCGTCTTATGCGGAGGTGCGTCTTATGAGCCAGCAAATACGGTATATATATATATATATATATATATATATATATATATATATATATATATATATTATATATTATATAATATATATATATATATATATTAGGGGTGGCACTTAGCCATATAGTGAATTTTATTTTATCCAATTTTTAGGTGTGCGGGTGGTTTTCTGGTTTCATTCCCGTACAAAATAATATGTGCAAAAGGATTTTTTTAAATATTAATATTTAGAGGTCGCGAATTGAGGTCAAAGTTGACATTTTTCGGGAAAAAATCAACTTTTTCAAATTTTCTTTAAACATATTTCGAACAACATTTTCCATCATTAAATTGCATTTCCGACGTATTTTGGCTTTTTTTTTTGTCTAACAATTGTTTATTACACCACTTCCGGTCGATCGGAGCCAGGCCAGGTCAGGCCAAAACAGGCAAAAACTCGTTAGCCCGCGTTCCGGGGCCGTATCTTGCCCGTTGGTTGGCTCAGTCTTAGTGCACGTTTCGACCGGAAAGGAGTGTCGGTTGGCACCGTGGGCTCTTAGAAACTGTTTACCAACGCCTCTATAACAGTTTGGTTCGTTTTTTATTCGCTCTGTTACATTTTTGTTGCCCAGAAAGTGCTGTTCCTCAGGGAATTTCCAATCATCCTCATCCATTTGACATGTTTCTTCTTTTGACGCATTACATAAAATTTTTATATAATTGACTAATAATAGCCTTCCCCTCTCCTGTTTCCCCAGAGTTGCGATGGCGACGACTAGGTCAAACACGACTGTGTACCTTGTACATAGTACACTGAACGAACTTACGGAAGCCGACTCCCAACACGAGGACAAGCTCTCCGTCTGTTTCCTGCACCTTCATTTGGAACTGAAGCACGAGAAGAAGCCCGCGGCGGCCAAGGTGATCGATGAGGTACTCGCATTCTGGGCCCGGGCACGCATTCCAGTCCAGGCAAGCCCACCGGGCGCGGGGACAAACTCATCCGACTCTACGATGAGTGGGTCTCCTTGAAGAAGAGCAAGTCGAAGCGCGGGCCGACCCAGGTGGTCGAGGGAAGAGGCATTCGTCGCATCCCTGCGTCGCCTCTTCGACATCGCGCACCAAGATGCGCTTACACTCCTCACAGAGGAAGAGGACCGGTCCTTCCTGCTGGCCCAAAGGGAGGACGAGCCCCGCGGTTCTCTCGGTTCTCGAGACATGTCCCTTGCTGTCAAAGAGAAGAAGGTCAAGGAGAAGTTGGAGTCAACGAATCGCCGGCGGGCGGAAGCGGAGGCGAGAGTGTGCCTTGAGCTTGACCGGTCCGTTGTGCTTTCGGGCAGCTCTTCCGCGGGCATTCTTCCGACTCCAGTGCCAGTGCCGGCAACAGTCCTACCCGGCCGTTGCGGCGCGCACACGAAGGGAACGTCTTCAACGATGGCGACGACGAGAGGCCCTCAACGTCGGCACATACTCCGAAGCGCATGCGGGCGAGCGTGCGAAAGTCCGTCCTCAACAGTGAACTGGCCGCCCGCGCTCGACCGACCAAGGTGTCCAACCGCAATGCGGTTCACGTGTTGTCAGCTGCAGCACGGAACTTAGGACAACGACCCCGCTGAGCTGGTGCTGAACCGCGAATCCTTCAGGCGCGCTCGGATGAAGTTCCGAGAGGAGGCTGCCAAGGAGATCAAGGCCGCGTTCAACCCCGACGCCGTTTCTCATCGTCCACTGGGACGGAAAGATCGTCCCGGAGAGCGATGGCGGGGGAGGGAGCGTCGACCGGCTCCCGGTCCTGGTGTCGGGGGGCGGAGTAAATCAAGCTCCTCACCGTCCCCAGCTCCCGTCCGGCCGAGCACAGGACTGCGCTCAGGCCGTGCTCACAGCGCTGGAGGACTGGGAGCTGGAGGAGCGGTCCGCGGTCTCAGCTTCGACACCACGGCGGTGAACAGCGGGCTGGTGAACGGGGCTTGTACCCTCATCGAGCAGAAGCTGGATCGGCCCGTCCTCCACCTGGCCTGCCCGGCACCACGTGTACGAGCTGGTCCTGGAGAAGGCCTTCTCCACCTGCCTTGGAGTCTCGAGCGGCCCCGACATCCAGCTGTTCAAGAGGTTCCAAGGCGGGTGGGAGTTCATCGACAGGACCACGCCGGAGCCGTTCACCGCCGATGACGTTCCGGAGCGGGACGAGCTGCTGGTCAACTTCCGCCGCTTCCTCGACCACGCCCAGCCCCGGGCCGACTACCGGGAACTTCTGGAGCTCTGCGTAATTGCTCTCGGCGGAGTTCCGAAGCGCGGCATCCGCTTCTCCCGCCCCGGACCGCTCCACCGGGCCAGGTGGATGGCAAAGGGCATCTACACTGTGAAGGTCTTCCTCTTCAGGGAGCAGTTCCGGCTGACGGCAGCCGAGGCCCAGGGCATCAGGCGCTGTGCGCTGTTCGTCGTCCGCACGTACGCCGCCGCCTGGTTCCGGACTCCACTCGCCGCTGCTGCGCCGGCGCTGGACCTGGCCTTCGTGAACGCGCTCCGTGCCTACCCCGACAAGGAGCTGTCGAAGGCGACAGTCCCGGTCTTCGGCCGCCACCTGTGGTACTTGAGCGAGCGGCTGGTGGCTCTGGCACTCTTCGACCCGGACCTTCCCCTCGGGGTCAAGCGAGACATGGTCCAGGCCATAGACTTGCAGGAGGAGGAGGAGGAGGACGAGGACCCGCCCCGCAAGTCCGCAGTGGACATCAAGAGCGCCGCTCTCGCGACCAAGACGGTGGCGAGCTTCGTCACGCCGTCGTCCAAGCAGCTCTTCAAGATCCTCGACCTGGAGGCGGGGTTCCTCAACAAGGATCCAGCCGACTGGGAGGAGGACAGCAGCTACCAAGCCGCCGCTCGTGTAGTCCGGGAGCTGCGGGTGGTGAATGACTTCGCCGAGCGCGGTGTGGCGCTGATGCAGGCCTACAACCAGGCCCTCACGAAGGACGAGGAACAGCGCCAGTTCCTCCTGCAGGTCGTTGAGGACCACAGGAAGCGGTACCCCGACGCCCGCAAGTCGACTGCGACTGCTAACCAGGCCACATAGAGTGAGAGATGGGTGCCCACTGCCCATGATCCCCCCCCCCCCCGATGAGGGGCTAATACTCTGCAAGAGAGGGGGACCTGGAGTAGACCAGCATTCCGGTGTGACCAAAACTGAGTGAAATACCAATAAACAATATGAAAATGACTAAGAAATGCCTTTTAATCATCCAATTATAGTGTAACAACAACGTCAGAAACGAATTTGATAATCTTGAAATTTGCCCCCAAAATCTCAACTTTTACCTCAATTCGCGACCTTTAAATATTAATATTTTTCAAAACAAATTTGCATACGTTATTTTTTACGGGAATGGAACCAGAAAACCACCCGCACGCATTAAAAATAAAAAATCAATTTTTAAGTGCCACCCTAATATATATATATATATATATATATATATATATATATATATATATACATATATAAGAAGAGATACATATGAGAGATATCTATAATGTGAAGAGGAAACCTAGCATGAAATAAAATCATGTTATTCTAGAATTATGATTCTGTGTTATGAAGAAAAAAAATTCAGTCTACGCTACGTCTGTACAACATACGTCTTTGAATAGTCACTTTTCCCCCGTTTGAAATGACGTCATACTTACGTTTAAAACCGAAATACAACCTCAATAGTTATAGACACATTGTTATAACTATACCAAGGCACTCACCCCAAATTGATGAGGGACTTACCTGAAAGACTCACACTGCTTAAAGACTGTTTTTCATAAAACTTTGCTTGATGAGAAAGATCATGATATGTTCACACACTTTATTGAAAGCACACCTGCACTCCCAAACCCCAACGCAGTGGGGCCATTACTCCCTCACAGAACACAAGGGCACGGCTGCCACCACCTGTAACCCCTGCCCCCCACCCCCCATTGCCCCCAGGACACACTCCACAGGCACGGGTACAACCACACTTTTTCCACCAACCACCACCTAAAAAGGGGATCTTCAGTGCCTGGAAAATTTCACTTTTTGTATAAAAAACCTTGCTAAAAAACTCAACTTAAATTTTCTTATAGCCAGGTGCTAAGGGGGTTCACGATTGGGGGCTGGTAGTAATTTTTTTCCCACACTCCGGGCATTCATAGTTCTTAACACCACTGTTGTCAGGGTGGTCTGGTGAGCTCTTTTTTGTAGTAAATTTTTTCCCACACTCGGGGCTTTCATAGTTCTTAACACCACTGTGTCTCAAGGTGTGTTGATGAGCCTGACTTTGTAGTAAATCTTTTCCCACACTCGAGCATTCATAGTTCTTAACCACTTTGTCGGGGTGTGTGGGGGGACTCTGACTTTTAGTAAATCTTTTCCACACTCGAGGCATTCTATTTCTTAACACCACTGTTGTCAGGGTGTTTTGGGTGAGCTCTGATTTTGTAGAAAATTTTTTTCCCCAATCGAGGCATTTATAATTCTTAACACCACTGTGTGTCAGGGTGTGTCGGGTGAGCCTTTTTTTGTAAAAATTTTTCCCACACTCGGGATTCATATTCTTAACACCAGGGGTGTGTCAGGGGGGTTGGGGTGAGTGGACTTTGTAGTAAATTTTTTCCCACACTCGAGGCATTCTATTTTCTAACACCATGGGTCGGGGTGTGTTTGGTGAGGTCTGATTTGTGTAATTTTTTCCCACATCGGGGCATTCATTTTTCTTACACCACTGTGTGTCAGGGTGTGTGGGGGAGGTGTGACTTTGTAGAAAATTTTTCCCACACTCGAGGCATTCATAGTTTTTAACCCCACGTGTGTCAGGGTGTTTTGGGTGAGGTGTGACTTTGTAGAAAAAACATTTCCCACATCGGGGCTTTATAATTCTTAACACCACTGTGTGTCAAGGATTGCCCAAGCTTCCCTTTTTGCTTTGAAAATTTTTACCAAAACTGGGGACATTTCATTCACTGTGTGCCTTGTGGCCTGAGCTGCCTCCCCTCCAGGTGATTCTTGCCATCCGCCTGTCCCCTCCCCACCCCTGGCAGACGACCCTGCTGCCCCCGGCCCTCATGCTCCCCGCCCCACAGCCTCCACCGCGCAAAACCCCCGCCAGCACACGCGACGGCCCGGGTCCTGGGGGAACCCTCGGGGATCCCGGGGCGAGCCGGTTCAGTGCCGGGCGGAGCCAGCCGGCTTGGACTGTGACCTCGCACCGCAACAGTGGTGACAGTCAGCACACGAGAGCCACCGCTGCCCTGACACTCTGCCCTGCCTGGGGGGCCCCCAAACCCTGCTTTGGTTTGTGTTTTTGGGGGTCAGAAGACAAGAAAGGAAAGGTATGGAGCCACACAAGCGGAAATACTCCGTGACATTAAGGGGAACGCTCATTATGCCCCCCAGGCGGTAAAGACTGACTTTAAAGGATTCTCAAGTTCCCTGAAATAAGGATCAGGGGGAAACTGTGGCGGGGTATAAACGGGGACAAAGCGAAAATAGTGTTGGCGTGAGCGAAACTCCCAGGGGGACAGAGGGAAAAAAGGCGGGGATGCGGCTCATCTTCTGAGACACTACTATTTTTTCCTGCCTAAAATTAGTGCTTATTCAGGGGAGGTATTTTTTTTTTTCCCGTAAACCCAATAAAAGGGTTTTTTTTTTTTTTTATTCTCATCCCCAAATCCGGGGGTTGCCGTTTATAACATGTATTCCTCAGAAAAAGCACTAAAATTTTACCAAAAAAATAATTAATAACATCTCAAAACCGGGGAAAGTTCCAAAACCAAAACCCCGGCCCCTGGGGAACACCCAATACCAAACCGGTGTACCCCCCGATGTGTCTGTGCCGTACTGCCACTTTTTAAAAACCACTTCTCATTTCTTTGGTGGTATTTTTTGGGTGAAGGGGCGGGGAAAGGGGCAGCTGCCCCTCGTGACTAGCGGGGGCGACTGTTCATGGGGGCTGGGACAGGGAACTCATGATGTACTGTTTCCTGGGCCACCTGGGGACCCACACGCGTACACGTCCGGGGCCCTTTTTTCCCCTTATGATCCGTCAGAATACTTTCACAGTCACTGACGGCTGACAACACACCTGGGGAAAAATTTTATTTCCCATTATTATTATATTGATCTTTACACAAGCTTTTCGTCCCCGGTTTGTTATTTTTTCGTACCCAGATTTTGATTTTTTCGTACATCCCGGGTGTCTTTTCGAAACCTCTAGTGGTCAAGTTCAACTCTGAGCTGAGTGTACGAAACGATAGGGTTTCATATAGAGTACAAAACTACTTTTTGGTGTACGAACCTACTTTTTGTACAAAAAAACTTGTGTACAAACTGACTGCCCCCCTCGGCGATTTTCACCTGGGGGTGCACAGTTCGTACAAATTTGTTCGACAACCAAAAAGTTGTTTCGTAGCTATATAAAACCTAGTCGTTTCGCCCCTCACTCAGATTTGAATTTGGCTACTAGTTACAAATCGACACCGGGTATGTACAAAAAAACTAAAAAATCAGTTACAAAACAGCAAAAAAAAACCGGGTACAAAACAACTTGTGTACAAAACTCCCTGTAACCTACTACTACCCCCCCCCCCAAAAAAAAATAAAAAATAGTGATTTAAACCCAAAAACGGTTAGGTTGGGTTTGGTATAAAACCAGGTTAGGTTAGAGGGGGGCTTTGCTTCAGTACTATTGATATCAAGAAACACATCAACTAACACGGGTAATTTTTCTAGAGAACCCCGAACTCACTTTGGGACGAAACTTTTTTTATGGCGAGTTTTTATGTTTTTAATGTTTTTGCTAACCATTTGTCAAATTTTTTTTTTTTTTTTTTTTTGTTGAAAAAATGAAAATTTAAAACCAAAAACCAAACCCAAAACTTTCCCCTAAAACCTAACCCAAACCCCAAAACCTAACCTACTATCCCAATTTAACCTTTACCTTACCTATACCAAACCCTAACCAACCAAACCCTAACCAAACCCTTTTTACCTAATTTAAACCCTTTTACCAAACAAAAAAAAAAAAAAAAAAAATTACCTTTTCTTATTTTAAAAAAAAAATAAAAATACTTTCGCAAAAGGGTCAGCAGTTTTCTTCAAAACATAAAAACACCCAGAAAAAAATATTTCGTCCCCCAAAGTGAGATCGGAAATACCCTAACACCATTCGGCGGTGAGATGCGGGGCGGGCCGGGAGGGGCGGGGCACGCAGACAGCCCACAATGCAACAAAAACTAATATTTCCCCCCAAAAAACGAGTCCCAATTTAAATTCCTCCCCAAAACAAACGGGGCGACGGGGGCCTGCGCGCGGGGACAAGACCATGGGTGAATGACACACACACACACACACACACACACGGAACTATCGTAGCATGTGTCTGTAATTTAAAAAAAATAGGGGAAATAAGGAAAAGGAGGAGGTTACGGGGAGTTTCGTACACAAGCTTTTCGTCCCCAAGGTTTTGTTAGTTTTTCGTACACGGGTTTTTTTTAGTACATACCTGGGTTTTTGTAACTCTAGTAAAAAGTTAAACTCTGACTGAGTGTAAAAACGACTTGGTTTCCATAGACTACAAAAATTTTTTCGGTGACAAATCTACTGGGTACAAAAACAACTTGTTACAAACTGACAGCACCCCTGGCGACAGTTCCCCCCTGGGGGTCAGTAGTTTGTCCCCAATTTTTTGTACACCAGTAGTTTCTACACCAAAAGTTGGGGGGCGGGCCGGGTCGTGGGGGGGGACACCGTTTGGGACTGTGACCTCAGCACCTGAAAACAGTGGTGACATCACACCAGAGAGCCACGGCTGCCCTGACACTCTGCTTTTCCCTGCGGGGCCCACCCCCCTGCTTTGGTTTGGTTCTTGGGGTCAGTAGACAATAAGGAAAGTTTTTGTTTTTTTTTTTTTTTTTTTTTTTTTTGGTTTGCGCAAAATGAAAATATCTCCCTTAGAACAGCACCTATTGTAGGCCAAGAAAAAAAGTCGGTGTTCTGAAAAAGACCCGCAACCTGTCCCTTAAACCCTTTAACCTAAAGTGGGCTTCGTTTTTTTTTCAAGAAACCCGAAATGTACTCTCGGCCCCGTAGGAAAGTAAGCTCGGCATCATTACAAACTAACCTGGGGTTTTTTAAGGCGTATAAAACTAAGCCGGTAACCGGACGTTTCGCCCCACATTAGCGGACGTTTCGCCCCCCTTCGTGGATTTTCGCCCACTCGCGGACTTTTCGCCCTCCGGATTCGCCCCCCGGAAAATTTCTATACTATTTCAAAAAATTTTTCATCAAATTACTACAAAAACATCAGAAATATTGACTGTAGTTACTAGTTAGGTATTGGTTAAAAAAAAGGGGTCAAAATTTGGAGATTTGAAGAAGAAATTGGAAAATTTTCGTAGAAAAAAGGACTATCACTCAAATCCCTTTTTTTCTCTGTACAAATTTGAATCACGTCCTTTAAGACCGGTCCATAACAGCATTGCGTCATCGTTTTTTTGGGGTAAAAATCTATCATATTTCTGATGTTTTGTGTCTTTTGATGAACATTTTGAAAAAGTATAGTAAATTTCCCTGGGGCGAATCCGGGGGGGGAAACGTCCCCGAGTGGGGCGAAAAGTCCGCAAATGGGGGCGAAAGTCCGCGATTGGGCGGGGCGAACGTCCGCGATTGGGCGGGGCGAAAAAGTCCGGGATTCCGTGACCAACTTAGGGTCACCCTTTGCGTGGGGCCTTTTTGCTGAAATTTTCACCAGTCTCCCACCTCTTGTAGCTTCCTTTTTATGTTCTTATGTAACCTGACCAATAATTTAAACCCGACCAAATCTAACCTAAAACCCAACACAAACCCCTCACACACACACACACAACACACACCACACACCACCCCCACACCACACCATGTTCTCACCGTAAAATAACAGTCAAATCGCCACCTACATGAAGTCGCCGGCGCCAAATATCAATTTTTAGCACACTACTGATTTCAAAAAAACTATACTAAGGGGGGGAAAGGACGCTAGAACTCTACCCATTATTTACCCCAAAGGCTGGACAAACATTTTTTGAAATTTAAAATTTTTTCTGGGTGGCTCGGTACGACTACGTGGCTACAAAAGTTCCCCTCCCGCGGGGTAAAACTGTGACGGCCTAAAGCTGGAGGCCAAATGAATCACGGCCCAAAAAAATAAAAATACCTAATAAACCCAACTTCCTAAACCAGCACGCAGGGAACCCCCAAATCTGTTACACCCTCTCCTTTCCTCACCCTCCACACACTTGTACCCCACATTTCCCTTTTCTATTTCCCGGTACAGCAAAAAACCACTGGGCCAAAACCCAAAACAGCCTACACAGCCTACGCAATGGGCCGTGGGCCCAGGCTGCCGCTTGTTCCCCCTCTACAAATGTCACACTAAACACGACTCAAACCAGGGGTAAGCTTCAGTATTTGATTTTTTACAACGGGGGGTACATGATAGTTTTATTTTGTTGTTAGTAAAAGAAAGAAATAAAAAATAGAATAAGAGAAAAAAACAATTAAAGACCCAGACAGTAAAAAAAACACGCAGGGAGTGCCGTTTTAAAAAGGGGCCTGACTCCGACCAACAAACCCCCCCGAATGAAATGAACTGTTCATATAAAAAACTGTAACCCTGTTTTCGCACCCTAGATAAAAATAATCGCCAGTTCACTTTTTTTTTTTTATTTACAGAGTTGGTGGGGTTTATTAGCTACATTTGTACATCCATGATTTCAGGAAAATTAGAAGGGGCATCTGGAAGTCTGTTATGTGTCATTTTTTTCTTCATTGTGTCATATTTGGGGGTAAAATAACAAAATACAAAATAAAAACCCAGTGGCGCCTCACTATACCTACTACAGTAAAAACGCCCCGCTATATTTTTAACGCAACAGTTGAGTCGCCACTCGGGGAATTTAGGGAAATTAGAGGAAAAAAAACAAGTCCCCTATTATATTTGCTGCGGAAAAAGGGGAAATGCTTGGATATTAAAAAAATTTCCCCCCAACGTGAAATAAAATTCTATTCAAGTTTTTAAAAATCTGGAAGTCTGTGTGCGCCGCCTGAAAAACTACTTGTTTACTGTCGTCCTCGCCGAAGAAAAAACTGAGAAGCAAATGCGCAAAAGTTATATTTGCGCTACAAAGCATAAAAAACGCGAAACAGGGGAGATTTCACAGCCTGATATAAATACTTGTAACATCTTTAGGACACATAAAAACAAAAGTAATCTATAATTCTAATATTTGGGCCTGGCACTTCACAAGGTGGGGCTTCACTTTATCACGGATGCTTTTTTTAAAAGGGGGTAGGTACTGACTTTTATTTTTTTTGTTAGTAAAAAAAAGAATAATAAGATAGAAAAGAGAAAAAACAATTAAAGCCCCAGACAGCAAAAAGAAAACGTCAGGAGTCCGTTGAAAAGGCCTGACTCCCGACCCCCAAACTAACTGAAATGAACTGTTCAAAAACTACTGGTAAATGTCTGCGAGCCCCAATTTTAACCCCTATTTCTATCCAATATTCTACTTTGGGTAGATTGATTTTGATCTTTCTTTATTTTTGGGGTCACCCCCCGCTAACCACCACCGGCGGGCCTACGTAGGCATTAGAGCGGCGAACGGCGGCCACCACGGCAAATTGCCCCCCGAGGCCCTCCTAGTGCCGCTGGGTTTTTTGAGAGGAAAATTTTTATCTGTAAAAACCCTGTACAGAATTTGAAAAAATTTTTCCTTTTTTGATAAACATTCACAAAAACTAAGTTAGTCAAGCCTTCGCAAAAAAACTGACAAATTGTTACTCACGTACTTTATACGGGGCTATCCTTAATTCTGTTTTTCAAAGATTTACCTTTGTGAAATATTTGGGAAAACAACCTGTTTTGTCAAAAACCTAATATCATGATAATATTTAATCTAAAATGACGGTTCTTTTGTAAGCTTTTTTTATATTGCGACGCTTGGCATTTTTCTTCCCACATTTTACCAGTACCACATTTCTTTGGTATTAATACGGCTAATAAAATTTTACCAAATAATTAGTTGAAAACTGTAAAAATATAATAATATTTGGCGCAAATGTGATTTGGTTTGGGTTTAAAATTTAAGAGAAAAACTGAAAGGTAATCATATCCATCATCATTTTATGCCGGCCCGTTGCCAAGCAAAATATCGGATTTTACGGAGTAATAATTTTTTTCCCCTTTAATTGATTATAAAAAGTAAGTATAGTTTAAAAAAGGTGCCAAATATAGAAAAATGTTAGAGGACAGTATTTTTTCGCATCATAGTTTCAGTTGTTTTGTAAAACAATTTTGTTTTAAAAGCGCCGCGGTCCCCTGATAAAATAAACCTGTGATAGCATCAAGGACTCACCCGGGCTCATAGTTTCCCAAAGGATCCTCGCATCCTTTAAAAAAACAAAAAGCACATCATAGTGCCCCGCTACCAGCGGGTAGCCAGCCCCCTGTAACCGGGTGTGATTTTTCCTGCTGTCCTTCACCTCCGTCCCCTTAGGCGTAAATAATTTAGGCCGTGGGAAACTGGCAACATACGGCATATTATTAATTGTATAAACCCAAATAACCAAACTTAATCAAACACACTGCTGATCACCCTGGGGTGCATCAGTTCGTACCAGGTTTGTTTGTACACCAAAAAATTGTTTTGGTAGTCTTATGAAAAAACCTATCGTTTCGTACCTCACTTGAAATTGACTACTAGACAAAACAAAACCGGTATTACGAAAAAACTAAAAATTTGTGTACGAAGCACTAACAAAACCTGGGTACGAAAAAAACTTTTGTAGAATCCTGTAACCACCACACTTCATCAAGATATCACTTTTACCTACAATTGTTTCGAAAATTAGACCTTGATGAAAGAATTTTGTGTTTTAATGAAAGGCTGGTGGGGTGAATTGACGGGGTGGACCTGTAATGTGTTAAACCAGTGATGTGGGGGTGATTTCTTGTGGGGATCATTTTAGTGTTTGCCATACTCCCCCTCCCTTAAAAATCTTGGGGACCTGGGGAATGGGGTTTTTTCTAGGGTACAAAAAATCGTCGCAACCCCCATAGTTTTTTTGTTAGGGGGTTAAAAATTCCCCAGATCTAGGGGAAATTCTTGGATTTCTTCTGAGTCCAGAGATGTGTGAACCGGACGATCCTCACATTATGATGACCGGAGTATCGAGAATCCCCCCCAACCCCCCGCTAGGAGGTTAGGTTCAGTGGCGTCACCGTGGGGGGGCTAAGGGGGACTGAGCCCCCCCAAGTCAAGGACTGAGCCCCCCCAAAATTGCTGCTAGTAGCCTGCTACCCAAAACAACAAAAAGGAATATTTATCCAATTTTCCATGCCAGAGCAAAACCTTATTTTTCACACTTTTATAGAAAAATTGGTTTGATGTTTCATTTAAATGTTGAAATATGTTTGCTAACAAACCTTGAAATTACTAAGTATATTCTATTATAGAGATATTCTATAGAACCTCCGTTACCTCTTCCAAACCAAGCTGATCCCTGCATTGGGTTATTAAATTGACAAAATAGTTACCGTTCACTTCGTGACTTCTCAGTCAGATTCGTTTTCTTTCATGACTTCAATCATGCTACGCAGCTTCGCTTGAATCGCTTCAGTGTGTACATGTTATGCAAAGGAAGAGGACTGTTGAATTTTAAGGTAAAGGAAGTATTTTTTTCTTGAGCAAATATCATTGCATGTGAATTTTGCAGATCACGAATATCTATTGCCTTTTTCAAAGATTTTGTCAGTGGTAGAAAGCTAATACAAGACATGACTGCGCTGTCTGAAATATGAAAAAACAGGCGTATAGCAAGGGCCCTTGTAGCCTTTGGGCCCTCGTTTTCCCTCGCCAAGGTTTTTGTTCCAATATTCTGTGGGAACCTAAAGCCCCAAAACATCTGAATTATTTTTATTCGTCATTTTCTTTTTTTTCATTTTACCCCAACAATATAAAAATAAACCCTAAAGTATATGGCAAAGATGCTCGAAAGATTTTAGGGGCCCGAAAGTACTCCCTAAGGGATTTTTCCCTCGTACGCCTCTAAGGGGAGATCCAAAAACCTTTTTTTTCACTTGCTAGGGACCGCGAGGAAAGGGTGGCGGAGCACCCTTCTCCCTAAGGGATGAATTGAAGGGCTAACGTAAAACAACAATAAATTACAAGTTGTTCACTTACTTTTTTTTTATTGTGTATTATAGGCCATTTCATGTTTTCCTGTTTGAATTGATGGGGATTGCTTCATTGCTCCATATATCATATTTTAACATAAAATACCTATAGTACTTTAAAAAAAATTCTACAGGGCAAACCTATATATTAAATTTAAAATATGGGTCGACTTCTTGAATAAAAACGTATAGTTCATCAACAATTTGGCCGCTATAATGCCCGGGTGGTGGTGGTGGTATCAAAAAGTCGACGTTAAAACACAGCACGTACAACACAAACAAGGGTGTTATAAAGTTTACTATCCTTGCACACAAGTGTCACGTGGTCAAGTGAGGTGTTAGCCCCCCCGTGTGTCTTGTCTGACCTAAAAGCGAACGCGCAGTTCTCGTCCACTATAACAGAGTACCGCCAGGGCCACGGATACGGCATACGTACTCGCGGGCCAGCAGTGGTCTATAGATACTAATTTGGGGCACGCTAACTCGAACCTATGATCAGCGCATAAAGGGTTTAAAACCCTGGGTACGTCTCTGTAGTAATCCAGTGGGAGAATATTACGCTAAAAGGGCTAATGTGGCAGCTATGTATTATTGTACATTCGGGCGATAGTGAGCTAAAATCGGCCCTATTTCGGAAATCAGCCAATCTTAGCTCAACACCGGCAAACATAGTTTTTTAGGTTTAGGTTAAGTTATATTTAGGTCTGGTTTAGTTAGGTAAGGTTTATGATAGGTTTGTGTTAAGTTTTGTAGAGTTATTTAGGTTAAATAAGCGTCTGCGGGACGTTTTTCCGAAAGAGGCCGATTTTAGCATAACCCAGCGGCATTTGAAGTCTCTTTAAATTTATTTATCGGGCCCCCTGACAGCTGAGAGCATGATGATTGGCTAGAAAAAGCCGCGTCATGAAGGGCGCTGCTCGTGATTGGTTAGCAAAATTTTCCAACACATATCCCTAGAATAGCCCTATTTTCCCCCCCAGAGGCCACCGATAACCGTACGGGAGTGACGGCTCGGTACGAGCATCTCCCTCAGCCACCCTCGTAAGGTTATTGTGCCATACACTCGTAAGTTGTCCCTTAAGTTAAGCAGGTTAAGGCAGTGGGAGCCAGGGTAAGGCAGTGGGAGGCAGGGTAACACAGGACGGGAGGCAGGTTAACACAGTGTATGCAGGGTTTAAAGGGAGTGGGTTTGCCAGGGTAAGCAGTGGGAGGCAGGTTTTTTAAAACGGCTTTTTGTTACTTTATCTGATCATGTACCCTTTTTTCTGTTTAACTACGTATCCCATGTACCTGTTTTTGTGCAATAAGGAAATACCTTGATATATTGTAAGTTTATATTTATATATTTTTTTCATTATCAAGATAAAACCTTACTGAGAAACAAACCAAAAACATACTTGTGTAATTCCTTTTTGTTTGTTAGTGGAGAGAGAAAAATGGCAATTTTTTTTTATTTTTGTTAAACAGTAATTTTTTCCTTTTTCTTTTTTTTGGTTCCCTGGTTCCTTTAAAGGCGAAAAAGGGAACTTTTTTTTTTTTTTGGCCCAAAATTTGGGTATAATTTTCTTGGGCCCCCCTGGATGGCCCAAAGGGCTAAAAAATTTTTTTTTTAGAAAATTGCTTCCCCCTTTGTTTTTCCTTTTTTCCTTTAAAATTTTTTTTTTTTTTCTTCTACTTTTTTTTTAATTCTTTCCTCATTTTTTTTTGGTTTTGTTTCCCTTCCCCTTTTTTTTTTTTCCCTCCTTCTCCCCCTTTTTCTCTTCTTTTTCCTTTTTCTCCTCCTCCCCCCTCTCGTTTCTCCCCCAAACCCCCTTTTCTTTCCTTTTTTAAATTTGCTTCTTCTCCTTTTTCTTTTCCAATTATATTTTTAAAAACCCTTTTCCTATCCCTCCTCCCCTTTTCCCCTATTTTTTTTTTTCCCCCTTTTTTCCCTTTTTTTTTTTTTTCTTTCCTTCCCTCTTTTTTTTTTTTTAAATTTCTTCCCCCCCCTTTTTTTCTCCTTTCCTTTCCCTTTCCTTTTTCCCCTTTCCCTTCCTTTTTTCCCCCTTTTCCCCTCTTTTTCCTTTTTTTCCCCTTTTTTTCCCAACCCACCTTTTTTCCCCCCCTTTTCCTTTCGTTTTTCCCCTTCCTTCCCTCCTCCTTCCCCTTTTTTTCTCTTTTCTCTCCACATTGCTTTTCCACCCCTTTTTCTTTTTTCCCCCAAATTTCTTATCAAAAATTTAATTTGCCCTTTTCCCCCCCCCCCCTTTTTTTGTTTTTAAAAATTCCCCCCCTTTTTTTTTCCCCCCTTTTTCCCCCCCCTTTTTTATTTTAGGTTTTGAAAGATTTAAATTTCGTGGGATAAGTTTGGATGGATAATTTTAAAAAAACTATGCTGGAAAAATTGAAAAAATGTGTTTGATTTGGGGCTTGTTTTTTTTTTGTTTTTTTTTAGGTTTTTGAAAAAAAAGGGTTTTTATTTTATTTTGTTTTTTTTTTTTTTTTTGGGTTTTTTTTTTGGAAAAGTTTTTTTGTTTGGGTTGTATGGTGGGTTGGGGGTTGTTTGGGTTTTGTGGTTTAAAAAAATGGGGGTTTTAAAAAAAATTTGAGTGTGGTTTTTTGGGGTGGTGTGGTGGGGTGGGTGGGTTAGTGGGGGGGGGGGGGGGGGGTTTGGGGGGGTGGGGGGGTGGGGTGTGGGGGTGAGGGTGGGTGGTGGTGGTGGGGTGTGGGGTAGTGGTGGTGGTGTGGGGTTGGGGAGTGATGGTGGTGGTGTGGTGTGGTGGTGGTGGGGGGTGGGGGGAGGGTGGTGTGGTGTGGTGGTGGTGTGGATTTTGGGTGGTGGTGGTGGTGGGGGGGGGGGTTGGTGGTGGTGGTGGGGGTGGTGGGGTGGTGGTGGTGGGGGGTTTGGTATATTTGGTGGTGGGGTGTGGTGGTGGGTAGGTAGGGGGGGGGATGTGGTGGTGGGGTGGTAGGTTGGGGGTGGTAGATGGTGGTGGGGGGAAAGGGGGTGGTGGTGGTGGTGGGGGTGGTAGGTAGTGGTGGGGTGGTGGTGGGGTGGTGGGTGGTGGTGGTTTGGTGTGGTGGTGGGTTGTGGTGGTGGGGGTGGTATGGGGTGGTGGTGGTGTTATCGGTAGTGGTGGTGGTGGTGGTGGGGTGGTTTAGGTGGTGGTGGTTTGGTGGTGGGTTGGGGTGGGTGGTGGTATAGTTGGTGGGTGGTGGTGGTGGTGGGGGTTAAAAGGTGGGTGGGGTGGTGGGTGGTGGGTAGGGGTGGGGTGGAAATAGTTTTGGTGGTGGGGGTGGTGGGGGTTAAAATGTGTGGTGGGGGGTGGTGGTGGTGGTGTGGTTGGGTGTGGGGGGAATGGTGTGTGGTGGGGGTGGTGGGGGGTGGTTTTTGGGTGGGGTGGTGGTGGGGGTTTGTTGGGGGTGGTGGTTTTTGGGGTTTTGGTTGGTGGTGGTGGTTTGGTGTGGGTGGGGTGTGTGGTGTTGGTTTGGTGGTTGGTGGTGGTGGTGGTGGTGTGGTGGGGTTGGTGGTATGGTGTGGGGTGGTGGTGGTGGGGTGTGTGGTGGTGTGGTGGTTTCGTGGGTGGTGGGGGGGGTGGTGGTGGTGGTGGGTGGTGGGGGTGTGGTGTGGGGTGGTGGTGGGGGGTGGGTGGTGGTGGGGGTGGGGTGGTAGTGGTGGTGGGGGGTTGTGGTTGGTGGTGGGGTGGGGTAGTGGGGGTGGTGGTGGTGGGTAGGGTGGGGGGGTGGTGGGGTCGGGTGGTGTGTGGTGGTGGTGGTTTTTATTGGGGGTGGTGGTGGTGTAGTGGTGGTGGGGGGGGTAGGGGGTTGGTGGGGTGGTGGTAGTTGGTGGTGGTGGAAAGGTAGGGTGGTGTGGTGTGGTGGTGTGGGTTGGTGGGTGTGGTGTGGTGGTGGTGGTGGTGGTTGGTTGGTGGTGTTGGTGTGGTGTGGTGGTGGGGGGTTTGGGGTGGTGGGGTTGGTGGTGAGGGGTGTGGTGGTTGGTGGTGGGTGGTGGGGGTGGTGGTGGTGGTGGTGGGGGTGGTGGTGTTGGTGTTGGGTGGTGGGGGGGTGGGGTTTGGGGGTGGGGGGTGGTGGTGGTGGTGGTAGTAGTGGTGGGGGGTGTGGTGGTGGTGTGGTGGGTGGTGGTGGTTGTGGTTTTTGGTGTGGTGGTGGTGGGGTGGTGGTGGGTATGGTGGTGGTGGGGGTGGGGGTTTGTGGTGGTGGTGGTGGGTGGTGGTGGGGGGGTTTTGGTGGGGGTAGTAGTGGGGGTGGTGGGTGGTATTTGGGGGGTTGGGGGTTTGGTGGTAGTTTTTGGGTGGGGTGGGGTCAAACGACGCCCAAAACCCTACAGAATACAAAAAAACCCATCATCGCTACCCCAAACCCTTTTCCAGGGGGGGGGGGGGGGGGGTCGTTACACACACCCCCCCAAACACACACACAAAACCACCTACGTACGTACGTACACGCTAAGCAAAACACCTTTCATGACAACAGCCCGTCACGTGGTTTTGTTCTTACCTTGTTGGGCGCTATCAACTTGACCATCGGTGTTGTTGTGTGTGTGTGGTTGTTTTTGTGTGTGTGTGAAAATTTTAATTGGGGGAAAAAAAAGGGTTTCCCCTTCAAGATAACCGGGGGTGAAAACTTAGGAGGATTATTCAAGGGGACATTTCATGGGGGCTTTAAAGGGATGTGGAGGGGTAAACCCACGGGGAGTGGGGAGGAGGAAACATAGGAAACAGACACCGCAAAACATTTCCCAAACTAGGGTATCTTTGTACTATCTTTTAAATTTCAAACTATAAAATACATGAAAAGGGGAAAGTCAGAAATTTCCTACCCCTACGAAGATAAACATGGAATTTCGTTGAAAATGAAGGTTTAGAAGTATCTAACTACAACTCCACAACAGATCGATCGGGGGCTGTAATTAAAATTCGCGGGCAATATCAAAAACCTTTACTTTTAAGACGCTCAAATCTTTTTTAAATTGTGGTGCAGTTTTGTGCTGCTTCGACAACATTGCTGGTAATTTCTTCTAGCGATCAACCCCAAATCTAACATTGAAATATTTTTTTACGGAGTCTGTCTGCAAGTTGATCATTCATTTTTTAAACCCTTGTTTCTTTTTTCCCGTGAGGAGGAAGGCTTAATAAAATTTCTTATTAAAGACATCAAACCCCTTTAAAGGGTCTTAAAAGGGTTTTTATAAAATCTCCAAGATTCTACATCCTTTTAAAGGAAAAATATTTATTTCCGCAATCCTCTACATCGATATTTCGCAGAGAGGGGAAATTGTTTGGGGTGCTCTTCTTTTCACTGACTCTAATTTGGCTTGATCTTTACGCAAAAAGGCACCAAATTGAACGGATTCTAAGTGCGGCCCCAACCAAAAACGTGTAAATCGTGCCATTAATTTCGGAGTTTTTTGTTCAAAAATTTCGTTTTTTTGAAGGCCAAAATCATATTCGCCTTTTTTCTTTAGCCAAAACAATGCGACGGGGGTTTTGATCATTACTAAGATGACCCTAAAACCTTTTTTCCGCTGTGCTCAGTTTTAAAATTATTTGCATTTGATATTAATTTGGGTTTCGTTGCCTATATCACTAGTTTACATTTACCCGGAATTGAAATTTAATAGCCATATATCGCTCCAAAATTTATAGTTTTTCTAATCAAAATTTTATGAGTTCCCATTTTTTTTTAGTGATGCTTTCCGCCTAATTTGGTTCATCTGCAAATTTGTATTTTTGATTTTTGGTCCCATTATTTTTTAAATTAAAAACCCCCCCCCCCGGGGACCCCATGTAAATTAAAATGAGCCCCGCCAAACACCGTTTTTTTTTTAAATTTGAAAGCCAATCGAATCCATGAACATAATTGTCCCTAAACCCTGTGCCCCTTTGCTTGGTCAAAGTCCTTATGGGAAATTGTATCGTAGGGTTTTTTAAAATCAAGGATATTTATCTGAGGGAATTTTAGCTCTCCAGTTTGAATAAATGACATTGAAAAAATTATAGGGTTTTTTAAGCGGATCTCTTATTTTTTGAAAACCCTGCTGTTTAAATTAAGTTATTTTCATCGAAAAAAAAACATATTCATTTAGGAAGGAGGAGGGGGAGGGGGAGGAGGAAAGTAGAAAAAAATTTGGGGGCAAATGGAAAAGGTAACTGAAGAGAATGCGATGAATAACGATTTAGAGAGAGAGAGAGAGAGAGAAAAGAAAGAAGAGGGGAGAGAAGAGAGAGAGAGGAGTAGAGGAGAGAGAGAGAGAGAAGAGAGAGGAGGAAAATCTTTTTGCTGGGCCTGTCGTAATAACCAGTTAGCGTGGAAGGTTCCCAAGGGGATTATCTCGCTGTCATTCTGTCAGGAGCAGGAACACCTCTGCCCACTTAAAGGCAGCTGCTCCCCTTAAAGGCTCCCCCGTCCCCCCTTCCCCCTTTCCCCTCCCTTCCTCCCTTCAAACCCCATGCCAGGTGACGGGAAGCGACAATCAAAATTAGGAAAACCCTTTATTTGTGTCCTATCTATCTACCTTTTTTTTTTTTATATATGACTTTTTAAATTTTACACATTTTTCCCTTCCCCCTCCGCCCCCCCCCTTCTCCTGCTCTCTTCTTCCTCCTCCTAAAATTTTCCCCTTGTCCTCCTCCCCCTTCTCTCCCCCCTTCTTTCTTTCTTTCTTCATCCTCCTAATTTTCCCCAGTCCCCCTCCTCTTTTTTCCTTTTTCCCCCATGTCCTCCTCCTCCTCCTCTTCTTCTCCCTTCGTCACTTCCCCTTTTCTCTTGCTCCGTTTCCCTTTCTCTTTTCTTATCCTTATAAATTTTTTTTTTTCTGCGTTTTTTCGATGTTCTTCTTTTTTTTTTTCCCTCTTTTTTTATTTCTTTTCTCAAACTCCTTAATTTTCTTTTTTTCTACCCGTCAGGGGGGCGCGGTTGGTAAGCTGTTGTTTTGCATCAAGTCTTGCATTCGGGCAGCGGTTCGAGGCCACCAAGTTCGTCCCCGGCGTGGGGCGCTTTTTATAGTCAAAAACCTTGTAGTTTTGGGACTTTCAAGTGTCTTAATAGGATCAAAAATATCTTTTCTTATATCCTTTCCCTTTTTTCACGTTCCTACTTTTTTAGGGACACGGGACCTTTTTCCAACTGTCCCCTATATTATTGATATTGTAGTATGTAGTTAAGCGAACCCTGAAAGGCCAATGTCCCTGGGTGTGTGTTATTCCTTTTTTTTTTTTTTTTTTTTTATCCTCCATCCTTTTCCCCAATTTCCCCCTTCCGCTTCCAATTTTCCTTTTTTTTTTTCCCCCCTCCTCCTTTCTCCCCCCCTGAATTTTTTCCCCTCCCCCCCTCCTTTTTTTTTTTCCTCTTCCCCTTTCCCCCCTTTTCTTTTTTTCTCTTCCTTTTTTTTTTTTTTTCCCCCCCCCCCCCCTCCTTTTTCCCCAAACCCTTTCCCTCCTTTTTTCTTATTTTCTTTTTAAAA
>JACEEZ010016745.1:0-80302 GCA_016584305.1 Chionoecetes opilio
CCCAGTGATTATTTGCGTTAGACATTTCCACATTATCCCGGTATAATTCCAGTATCAATCACGACTCCAAGATAATCTAATATAATATCTATTCACGTGCTCAGGGAGTAAATCAGAGAACTACTCGCTTGAGCTAGTGGCAGCACTTCCCCTTAACTCATCCCCTTCCCCCTTAACTCATACCCTTTCCCCTTAACCTAAACTCCTACCCCTTCCCCTTAAATTCATCCCCATTTCAGTACTCTCCGCAGCGAGAAGTGTTCATACTATAATCACATAGTGAAGTCATAAGACTAGTTGTCAATTCTCAATTCAAGTTGTAATCAAATGAAAAATCATAATCAATTAATATCATTCAAGTAACATTGACCAGGTATAAACTCTACCATAGGAGTTCTGGCAACACATAGTAAAGGTTGTAGTGGTGAGTAGAGTGACGAAGGGTGTATGTTTTGCTTATGTTGGGAAAGAAAGCCATACATTTCTACCTGTTCCTCTATGAGTTCGTCTATCTGTCTAGCTTTACATGTCATTGCAGGTTCATTTAAGCTCCCTATAAGGAATGCCGATCCCAGAAGTCGTCACTTGTCAGGTGTCACGGGCCACTTATCTCTGTCTATCCACTTTTTCCTTATAAACTACAACGATCGGGCTTCTCAGCTGAGGGCGCTGACCCGTTTCCCCCAGTGGACGACCTTCTCGCGGGACGGCTCCGCTGTCTCCCTCTCCCTCTCGCCCAAGGTGCTGGGTAAGAACGAGATGCAGGACCACCGTCTCCAACCGGTCGTCGTTCCGGCTTGGTCTGCTGGGGACGCCGCACACCCCTTGTGCCCGGTTTCGGCGCTCCGGTGTTACCTGGATGCTTCCGAGCCCTGGGCGTGTGACCTGCAGTTCCTGTTCCGCGATCCTGTCACTGGTCGTCCCCTCACCACCAGGGGGATTGCCGGCCGGCTCCGGGGCGTCATCGAGTCGGCGGATCCGGGTCACGCCCCTCGCGCCCATGACGTCCGGGGTGTTGCTGTGTCTCTGGCCTTCCTCCGCACCCTTTCCTTGGAGAGGGTACGGGAAGGGGGACAGTGGAGTACGGCCTCGTGCTTCGTGGCTCGTTACCTGTCCCACTCCGTCGTGGACTTCCCCTGTGTTGCCCTGGGACTCCCTCCGTCCGGAGGGGCTGGGGTGGTGGACGCCGGGCCTCCCATTGACGTCTCCGCTTGATTCGGGTGAGTATACTAGTGGTATCGTTTTGTTCTTGTGCAGTTGCTCTTTTGCCTCCCCGCGGGGGTCGGGGGCTTCTTGCCCCGTCTCCAAGTGGCAGGTAGCTTAGTGCACTAGCTCTAAGGGGACCTAAAATGACGGCTTTGAAGTATGAAAAGCCTATTTTTGGGTCCCTGACAGAGCTAGTGCACGGCCTTAGGCCTCCCACCCTTCCTTCCCCGCCAAGTTTTCAGCCCCTCTCCCCGGGGATGATTATTGGGATGGTTATGATGGCTCCGAGCCGGCTGGCGGACAGCCGGCCTCGGTCAGGATTGGCACGGCGTTGCCAGACGTGTGTTTCTTTTTCTTTCAGATCTAAGTGTAGCCTGGTTACCTAACCAGATGTCGGTATTGGTTGCCTGTATACCCAGGGTTTGCCCTGGGTGGCGATCTTTCCTATCCTATAGCTTAGTGCACTAGCTCTGTCAGGGACCCAAAAATAGGCTTTTCATACTTCAAAGCCGTCATAGTGTTGGCCGAAGCCAGCACCCCGGGAGGCGGGAATTACAAACCCCCGGCTAACACCCGGTACCCATTCACTGCTGGGTGGACAGGGGCTCGGGTTTTTAAGGAAACAGCCCAACTGTTTCCGCTCCTCCCGGAGATCGAACCCGGGACTTCTCGGTTGTGAATCGAGCGTGCTTCCCCTACACCACGGAGTACCCTGATGTTATAAGTACGTAATTAAAACGTAAAAGCACTACGTACTATATTAGTAGAAGAAATACGTATTTCTGTAACGTCTTAATTACGTTGAAAAACGTATTGTAGCGACGTAACCAAACACTACCTAAATACAACATACACAATTCATATTAACGTAATGCTTACGTATCTTTAACATATGTATCCACGTATTCATCATGTATATATAACGTTTTGAATCCTCTAATATCACGTTACATTATGATGTTATAAGTACGTAATTGAAACGTAAAACCACTACGTAATATATTAGTAGAAGAAACACGTATTACATAATGTATTAATTAATTACCTTCAAAAAACGTATCGTAGAGACGTAATTACCCAAACTCTACCTACATACAACATAGACAATTATTCCCCAAGGGATCCTCGCAGCCCTTAAACAACAACAACATAGACAATTCAAGAGTGAACGTATGATTTACGTATATATTACGAATTTTCCTAACGTTACCAAAACGCTACCTTCTCAAAACGTAAGGTTTACGTAGTGTGTTTGCTGGGAAGGGCTGATGCCACGGAGGTGAGCACAGAGGCCACGCGTATGCCCATTTACCTTTTATCTAATATGATCCAATCCCCTACAAGTATTCAAGTATTAGACAGACAGACAGAGAGAGAGAAAAAAAAATTAGACAGACAGACAGACAGACAGAGACAGAAAGAAAAAGAGAGAAATAGACAAACAGACAGACAGAGAGAGAGAGAGAGAGAGAGAGAGAGAGAGAGAGAGAGAGAGAGAGAGAGAGAGAGAGAGAGAGAGAGAGAGAGAGAGAGAGAGAGAGAGAGAGAGAGAGAGAGAGAGAGAGAGAGAGAGAGAGAGAGAGAGAGAGAGAGAGAGAGAGAGAGAGAGAGAGAGAGAGAGAGAGAGAGAGAGAGAGAGACACAGAAAGAAAAAGAGAAATAGACAGACAGACAGACAGACAGACAGAGAGAGAGAGACAGCTAGACAGACAGACAGACAGACGAGAGAAATAGACAGTCAGACAGACATAAAGAAAAAGAGAGAAATAGACGGACAGCGAGAGACAGACAGACATACAGAGAGAGACAGGCACAGAAAGAAAAAGAAAGAAATAGACAGACAGACAGACAGAGAGAGAGACAGACAGACAGACAGACAGAGAAAGAGACAGACAGACAGACAGGCAGAGAGAGACAGACACAGAAAGAAAAGGAAATAAATAGACAGACAGACAGAGAGAGTGAGAGAAACAGACAGACAGACAGAGACAGACAGAGAGAGACAGACAGACAGACAGATAGAAAGAGAGAGAGAGACAGACAGACAGACAGAAAGCAAGTCGCAACTCGTGCTCGTGCTCGCGCCTTCCCACAGCCAATAGTCCAATATGGCCGACCCACAACAAATGGACGTCGACAATAGTTTCAATTCGGACGATGACGACGTAGTTATCATCGAAGACACCACAATACCTAACGAGTGAGTACTATCATACACTCCCACACCTTTATAGCGCGTAGTTAACCTTGTGTCACCTTTAATAAAGGGTTATGTTAAGACGTGTTTGTAGTTCCATATTTCAGGGTATTTTGGTGGGTTTCTGTGGGGATTATCGATTTTTTGTGGGATTTTGGAGGTTTTGTGGGATTTTGGTGATGAGTGTGGAAGGAAATTGTCCGAATTGACTTTTTGTGACGTTCAACACGATTTTTTTTCTTGGTATTATGTTACGATGGCACCAAACTTCCCTACACAATTGGAGCATGGTTTTTGTTTACCTTATTGTATTCTAAGAGACATTTTCTCCTTGAGCTTTCCGTCGCAAATCAATAGTTTCGGAGATATAGAACATTTTAGGTGGGGGAGGAATATGTCTCCTTGTATACAAAATGCCTCCCTCTTCCTCTTCTTGTGACCTGTATCGCTTTTGTTTGGTATTTTATTAAACTTTTTATTATTGGACCCAGTTAGGAGGTTAAAGGTTAGGTAAGGTTAGGTTAGGTAAGGTTAGGTTAGGTTAGGTTAGGTTAGGTTAGGTTAGGTTAGGTTAGGTAAGGTAGCCACGGGTGCACCTCCGAAACAAAAGCGATACAGGTCACAAGAAGAGGAAGAGGGAGGCATTTTGTAAACAAGGAGACATATTCCTCCCCCCACCTAAAATGTTCTATATCTCCGAAACTATTGATTTGCGACGGAAAGCTCAAAGAGAAAATGTCTCTTAGAATACAATAAGGTAAACAAAAACCATGCTCCCAATTGTGTAGGGAAGTTTGGTGCCATCGTAAAAATTTACCCTTTGCCTTGGCCGATATTAAATTTCAGGTTCTTGAGAAAAACTAAGTCCAGTAGGGTTAGGTTAGGTCAGGTTAGGGCAGGTTAGGTTAGTGCACAGCACGAGGGGCTCGAGCAGGAGTGCTAGATTAGGTCTGTAGAGTTTTGTCATCTTTAGAATAAAGGCTCAACCTCCTATAAAGGCTCAACCTCGCGGTAAATCTTAAAAACAAGGGCTCCACCCCTTATCTTCTTCTTCTTCTAGCCAACAAGCTTGGGGACAGGGTGGAAACCGGGGTTTTTGGGTGGGGGAGCACACATATAAGGGAAATATGGCCCCGATAAAGTCTATAAACTAGGGAAATTTCCCTAGATTATGGATTTTTTTGTGGGGGGCCATATTTCCCTTATGTGTGTGCTCCCCCAACCAAAAATCCCGGTTTTCCACCCTGTCCCCAAGCTTGTTGGCTAGAAGAAGAAGAAGATAGGGGGTGGAGCGGGTAGCGATGATTCGGGCCGCCAGTTGAAACAGGCCGCCTATAGTAGCATGCATACCCAGCAGACAGGGAGGGACTATAAAGCGGGGTTCAGACAACAGGTATTTGCTACGTGCGTCTTGTCAACGTGACGTCACTTCCTGCTTGCGTGACCTTGAAAGACGTGCGTCTTTGGAGGCAAAGATTCGGAGCCTCCAATGGACCAATTTACTCACACCTAAAACACGGAGTATTATAAAGCTTTGGGTGCAATATAGGCTACATATCACTGTACTCATATTCTTTTTGCTGAGAAATGCACCATAAATGAAATATATGGTCTTTTTGGGGCCAAAATATCACAACACGGCGGAACGCGCTGTCATTGGTTGTGACGTAGTAACTGCAGACTCAGATCTCGCTGATCAGCTGATCGGCTTGTTTTGGCTCAGCAACCGCAATTATAGATTACTACTTAACTAACTTGCATTACCCCTACTNCTGCGGTCTCGCGGTGCCGGGGTTTCCTTTTTCCGGCCAACCGTGGGGTTTCCCCCCGATTTTCCCCCCCTCCCAGGGGCCCCTGGGCCCCCCCGGTTGGGGTCCGGCCGGCTTCTTACCTTTAAAGGGGGAAAAAAACCCACCCTGGTTCTCCGGTCCCTTCTGTCGGAGGGTTCTCCGGTCGCGGGGACCATGTTGGCGGCCTCCCCCGCCTCGGCCTCTTCAGGAAGGCCTTTGTTCGTCCCCTAAGGGGTTTCGGGCTTCTCAATCGGTGGCCTGAATTTTCCCCCCGGGGCCCCGCCGGGGAGGCCTCCGCTCTCTCTCCCTCCTCGGCCAGGTGCGGGTAAAACGGTTGGGATTAGTCTCCACCGGCGTTCGTGGACTTGGTTGCGGGGGCCCAAAAACCCCCCCCTTTCCGGTTGGGCCGGTCCCGGTTCCTGGAGTTTCCCGGGGGTTTGAGGGCCGCATTTTGGGGTTCGCGTCGCACCTTCGCCCCTTTCAAAGGCTTGCCTGGGGCCCGGGCTAGGGTTTTGGGGCTTCCGGGCCTGCCCTTTTCCCCCAGGGGACGTCCGGGGGGCTCGCTGCTCGGCCTCCCCCTCCCCCCCCAAGGGGGGAAAGAACGGATGCGGACAGTTAACCCGGTTCGTCGTCCGGGCTGGTCTCCCCACGCCGCCACCCCTTGTGCCCGGTTTCGGGGCTGGTGTTACCCTGGTGCCTTGAGCCCCTTTGGGCGTGGATAATGTTCCTTTTTTCGGCAGTTCCTGTCACTGGTCGTTCCCCTCCCACAGGGGGATTGTGCCGTTAAGGGCCAAAAATGACGGCGGATGAACCGGGTTAGCCCTGCGCCCTTGACGCCGGGTGTTCCACCCTTCCTTCCCCGCCAAGTTTTCAGCCCCTCCCCCCGGGGATGATTATTGGGATGGTTATGATGGCTCCGACTCGGTCAGGATTGGCACGGCGTTGCCAGACGTGTTTTTCTTTTTCTTTCAGATCAAAGTGTAGCCTGGTTCCCAAACCCAGATGTCGGTATTGGTTGCCTGTATACCAGGGTTTGCCCTGGGTGGCAAATCTTCCTATCCTATAGCTTAGTGCACTAGCTCTGTCAGGGACCAAAAATAGGCTTTCATACTTCAAAGCCGTCATAGGGCCATATTCAAGAATTTTCCCACCCGTTGTATCGGTTTTTGGTATACAAGAATCAAAATACGACGAAAAACGCGTCGGCTAAAGGGGTGGAGGTTTGAGTCAGCTGATTGGCGACAACTTGCACACCCCCCCCTTCCCCCCGCTCTCCACTATTCCATCGTATTTTTCCCAGACCATTACAGGAGATTTTTCAACAAAACCCGAGAGTGACAGCCATACACTGTGAATGCACACGTGTCATCTTTAAAGTAAAATCAGGTCCAAGGAGGCCCTTATATAGGTGTGTTAACTTGTGAGGAAGCCGGGCGGCGGCGGGAGAATGGAGGTGGCCATTTGTGGAGCAGTGGCGGCGGCGTTCAAATGTACTCGCAAGCATCACTCAGGCCAATTTTTCTGCCCCAACGCCTCAGACAAGTGGCGAACACTAACTTAACTATTATTTTAATGTCAGAAATGATAAATTTCACTAGTAAAATGTATTAGATATGTATAAAACAGTCAAAATACTGGGTGCTGCTTTGGGCTCGCTTGTGTTGGTACCCTTTCAAATATCCACCAGTCGGAGCAGTTCTTGTAGATCTCACCAGTGGAGGTACGACGGTGGAAAATCTCCACCGGCCGGGGTTTGACGAGCATTCTTGAATATAGCCCATAGTGTTGGCCCAAGCCAGCACCCCGGGAGGGGGAATTACAAAACCCCCGGCTAACACCCGGTTACCCATTCAAATGCTGGGTGGACAGGGCTCGGGTTTTTAAGGAAACAGCCCAACTGTTTCCGCTCCCCCCGGAGATCGAACCCGGGGCTTCTCGGTTGTGAATCGAGCGTGCTTCCCTACACCACGGGTACCCTGATGTTATAAGTACGTAATTAAAAACGTAAAAGCACTACGTACTATATTAGTAGAAAGAAATACGTATTCTGTAAACGTCTTAATTACGTTGAAAAACGTATTGTAGCGGACGTAACCAAACACTACCTAAATACAACATACACAATTTATATTAACGTAATGCTTACGTATCTTTAACATATGTATCCAGTATTCATCAAAGTATATATAACGTTTTGAATCCTAATATCACGTTACATTATGATGTTATAAGTACGTAATTGAAACGTAAAACCACTACGTAATATATTAGTAGAAGAAACACGTTTACATAAGTATTTAAATTAATTACCTTCAAAAACGTATCTAGAGACGTAATTACCCAAAACTCTACCTACATACAACATAGACAATTCAAGAGTGAAAAGTATGATTTAAGTATATATTACGAATTTTCCTAACGTTACCAAAACGCTACCTTCTCAAAACGTAAGGTTTACGTAGTGTGTTTGCTGGAAGGGCTGAGCCACGGAGGGAAAATTCCCTTTACCAAAAAAAACCCCCCAAAAACGGGCAGAAGGCCCCAAAAAAAAAAAAAAAAAAAAAAAAAAGGAAAAGGGGGGGGAAAAAAAAAAAGGGGAAAAAGAAGAAGAATAAGAGAGAGAGAAAAAAAAAGAGAAGGAGCAAAAAAGGGAAAAAGGAGAGAAAAGAAAAAAGAGGAAAAAGAAAAAGAAAGAAAGAGGGGAAGAGAGAGAGAGGAGAGAGAGGAGAGGGAGAGGAGGAGAGAGAGAGGGAGAGAGAAGGAGAGAAAGAGAGAGGAGAGAGAGAGAGGGGAGGAGGGGAAAGAGAGAAGAGAAGAGGGGAAAAAGGGGAGAGAGAGAAAAGGAAGGAGAGAGAGAGGAGAAGAGAGAGGAGAGAGAGAAAAAGAAAAGGGAGAAGAAGAAAAGACACAAGAAAAAAAAAGAGAAATAGACAACAGCCACAGACAGACAGAGAGAGACAGCTAGCGACAGACAACAACAGAGAAATAGACGTCAACAGACATAAAAAAAAAGAGAAAAATAGACGGACAGCGAAGACAGACAGACATACAGAAGAGACGGCACAAGAAAAAAAAAGAAATAGACGACAGACAAACAGAGAGAGAGACAGACAGAAGACAGCAAGAAAGAGCGACGCAGACAGGCAGGAGAGACAGACCAAAAAAAAGGAAATAAATAGACAGACAACAGAGGAGTGAGAGAAACGACAGACAGACAGAGACGACAAAAGGAGAAGACAGACAGACAGCAGATGAAAAGGGGAAGAGAGACAGCAGACAGAAACAATCGCAACTCGTGCTCGTGCCCGCCTTCCCACGCCAATAGTCCAATATGGCCGACCCACAACAAATACGTCGACAATATTACAATTCGGACGATGACGCGTATTATCATCAAAGACACCCAAACCTAACAGTGAGTACTACATACACTCCCACATTTATGCGCGTATTAAACCTTTGTTCCCTTTAAAAAAGGGTTATTTAAGACTGTTTGTAGTTCCTTTTTAAAGGGTTTTTTTGGGGGGTTTTTCTGTGGGTTTATCGATTTTTTTGGGATTTTGGAGGTTTTGTGGGATTTGGTGATGAGTGTGGGGGAAATTGTCCGAATTGACTTTTTTGTGAGTTCAACAACATTTTTTTTTTTCTTGGTATTATGTTACGATGGCACCAAACTTCCCTACACAATTAGGAGCATGGTTTTTGTTTACCTTATTGTATTCTAAGAGACATTTTCTCTTTGAGCTTTCCGTCGCAAATCAATAGTTTCGGAGATATAGAACATTTTAGGTGGGGGGAGGAATATGTCTCCTTGTTTACAAAATGCCTCCCTCTTCCTCTTCTTGTAACCTGCATCGCTTTTGTTTGGTATTTTATTAAACTTTTTATTATTGGACCCAGTTAGGAGGTTAAAGGTTAGGTAAGGTAAGGTAAGGTAAGGTTAGGTAAGGAAGGTAAGGTAAGGTAAGGTAAGGTTAGGTTAGGTTAGGTAAGGTTAGGTTAGGTTAGGTAAGATAAAGTTAGGTAAGGTAGCCACGGGTGCGCCTCCGAAACAAAAGCGATGCAGGTCACAAGAAGAGGAAGAGGGAGGCATTTTGTATACAAGGAGACATATTCCTCCCCCCACCTAAAATGTTCTATATCTCCGAAACTATTGATTTGCGACGGAAAGCTCAAAGAGAAAATGTCTCTTAGAATACGATAAGGTAAACAAAAACCTTGCTCCCAATTGTGTAGGGAAGTTTGGTGCCATCGTAAAAATTTACCCTTTGCCTACATGGCCGATATTTAATTTCAGGTTCTTGAGAAAAACTAAGTCCAGTAGGGTTAGGTTAGGTCAGGTTAGGTTAGTGCACAGCACGAGGGGCTCGAGCAGGAGTGCTAGATTAGGTCTGTAGAGTTTTGTCATCTTTAGAATAAAGGCTCAACCTCCTATAAAGGCTCAACCTCGCGGTAAATCTTAAAAACAAGGGCTCCACCCCTTATCTTCTTCTTCTTCTTCTAGCCAACAAGCTTGGGGACAGGGTGGAAATCCGGGGTTTTTGGGTGGGGGAGCACACATATAAGGGAAATATGGCCCCGATAAAGTCTATAAACTAGGGAAATTTCCCTAGATTATGGATTTTTTTGTGGGGGACCATATTTCCCTTATGTGTGTGCTCCCCCAACCAAAAATCCCGGTTTCCCACTATGTCCCCAAGCTTGTTGGCTAGAAGAAGAAGAAGAAGATAGTGGGTGGAGCCCTTGTTTTCAAGATTTACCGCGAGAACAGAGCATGGAAATATAGCACCTGGAATATCAATTCCGGAAATACTTTGGAACTCATCCTTCCGGCTTTGACTGAAATGAACTACCGCACTGTATTGTATGCTTATTGTACTTCACATCTGTAAAGGATCCAGCGTGCGCTCAGCCTTGGTTAACCCACACGGCCGCTATGAAATATGAGGTGCCTCAAAAAATTCTAAGTCCAGTTAGGTTAGGTTAGGTATACTTTGTGGTTAAGGTTAGGTTAGGTATACTTTGTGGTTAAGGTTAGGTAAACTTTGTGGTTAAGGTTAGGTTAGGTATACTTTGTGGTTAAGGTTAGGTTAGGTTAGGTATACTTTGTGGTGAAGGTTAGGTTAGGTATACTTTGTGGTTGAGGTTAGGTTAGGTTAGGTATACTTTGTGGTTAAGGTTAGGTTAGGTTAGGTTAGGTATACTTTGTGGTTAAGGTTAGGTTAGGTTAGGTTAGGTATACTTTGTGGTTAAGGTTAGGTTAGGTTAGGTATACTTTGTGGTTTAGTTAAGGTTAGTATACTTTGTGTTAAGGTTAGTATACTTTGTGTAGGTAGGTTAGGTCATACTTTGTGGTTAAGGTTAGGTTAGGTATACTTTGTGGTTAAGGTTAGGTTAGGTTAGGTTAGGTATACTTTATGGTTAAGGTTAGGTTAGGTATACTTTGTGGTTAAGGTTAGGTTAGGTATACTTTGTGGTTAAGGTTAGGTTAGGTTAGATTTTTGCATATAGTACTTTGATGATTTTTTGGGGAGCCATAAATCACTTATATTTGCTTCCCCCACCCAAAAACCCCGTATCCCCGCCAGCTCCCCAGGCTTGTTGGCTATAGGGGGAAGAAAAAAAAGATAGGGGTGAAGGACTTCTTCCAAAGTTTTACCTCAATTCCAAAACAACTCGAAATGTTTTCTTTGTCATAGTCTTCTCTTAGTCGGTTGTCTATATTCATGGTTATGATAGTATTAAAATACCTTATTAATTAAGTTCCTTTTGTTGTCTTTCCTCATAATAATTAGTGGTACATCATGGTTTTAAGTGTTACTTGACGAGCCAATACAATAAGACAAAAATTGAAGTTAAAATGAGGTTCCCAGTTTACTAAGCATTAGTCATACAAGTTTGAATAGGTATAGACCTATATAGGCATGTATGTATCTATTTATATGTACTGTGCTACTATTTAGGTTCTGATATGGGCATTTTCACAGTAACCTAGGCCATCAGTAATAATTGAAATAAAGCAATGAACTCTATCTTATAATGGGTGTAGCTGATTGTGTTTTTCAGTTAATTGAAGAGCACTTCATTGACAAACATCATCCAAAATTTCAAGGATCTATGTCAATAACTTTTTTCAGCGCCCAAAAGTGTTTGAATGTTGGACGGAACTTGGTGTCTCATTTAATTAATTTAATTATTGGAATTGCCATTACTACTGCTTGTATATATGTAAAATGTGTTTCATTGATATACAAGACACTATAAGGGACTATATATAGTCCCTTATAGTGTCTTGTATATCAATGAAAAACAATAGACTTTCATATATTCTGGCATAAGATATAGACCGATGTGTCGGAGTGGACATTGTGGACGGAAAAATTAGTGTAACATAAACGATGTCGGCGCTGAATATATAAATTATACATACTTATTACATTTAACGCGTATATTTTATAACATATTAACCTATTTTAATTGTGGTAAATATATACAAAAATTTGAGGTGTTCAGTTTGCAAGTTGTTGAATAATTTTTTTTACAGTTGTGGCAATGTATTGTTGTTACTGTGAAATTATCATAATATCTGCAACTTTTTGGTAAAAATATTCTATGCAATATACAATTGATCCTTCAATATTCACTGGAACCAAAGTGATAAAAGACAATCTAAATTTTTGTGCTGTGAGACAATGATGGCCTAGGTTACTTTGAAAATGCCCATATGTTAAAATTTGTGGGGAATGGTGTTGAAGTCGATGCATGAAGGCAGTGGAAATAATAAGCAGTCTCCTAGAAGCACTTATATATCACTGCAGTTTTGATATGTGCCACTTGTGCAGTGAACAGTTAAGATGTAGGTATTGCATGCAGTCTGAATGAACAGTTCAGGTACCCCACATACAATAATGATGGTTTAATTGTTAACTTATGCTCTATTAGGTTTATGTAGGTTGAGCTAGATTTACAGAAGAAATCTCTAGGGCTAAGTTGTAGGGCAGGGTATATTTTTTGGTTAAGATTCGTTTCAGTGACCCTGCTTGATCTCGTTTACTACCTTACGAAGGACTAACCTTTTGTCATGTACATCTTCAACTAACTTTCAAACCTCTTGGAAAACTGTTACTTCGGTCAAAATCACTGGCAAAAATGATCTGAATAGAATAAGTATATAAACTGAACCAAAACTTAGAAATGGAATCAAAATGTACCCCTCACACTGAAAACAAAACTCTTTTTCTTTTTTCTTTTCAGGGCTCACTGAGCCAAAAAAAACTTTAAAAGTAGGGAAAAATTATTACCACTTTTTACACTTTTCAACTTGTACTCTTACTAACAAGAACACTCGTAACTCTACCACTGTTATCTAATAACCCTTGTTTTTGTTGTTTGCGTGACACTGCACAAAATTATTGTGTTACAATGTGTATTAATAACAATATGACAACACTATTGGTAACACTTTTCCATACACTTACGAGTCTGGCAACATTTCACACCATTTAACACCGTGGCGAGATGTGGCAACTCTTTCCACTTTTCCTCGCACCTCTCAGCCACTCAGGGCGCGACGCTTTCAAAAGCCCGCGAAGAACATAGATGCCGGAGCCAGTAAAACTCAAGGAAACCTGTGACGTATTTTCTAGCCACTCACCGTCTCAATACGCCGTGACGTCACTTGAAGCAACGAATCACAGAGCAAGATTGCTCTGACGTCACTCCTTATAGCGCGCACAGACCCTGTCTCTCCTAGATCACATAGGATCACAAAGGAAAGAAAACAAATTTCGCTAGCCACTTCTACCACTTCCTACTGTTTATAAAACTGAGAACAGTACTCACATTAACGCAGGTACTTAGCTGGCAGTGAGATACTCTTTGTGGCGATGCAGTCCTGGAGTGAGAGGCCTTATGAAGACAAGGGATCTGCCGAATTTCCACGAAACATCCACTTGGTCCAAGATGGCGGTGATGAATAATCCACTTGTAGATACGTGTAGAGGAATAATCCACCTGTAGATATCACTTGACGATAGTAGACGGCGGAGATGAATAAATCCACCATGTAGGCGCGTAGAGATCGCAGCGAGGACACTCAACGGCTCACACACACTGTCTTCCCGCCATTTCTCACTTCCCACTGCTCGGCGTGACAAAGTCCTTTGCCGTCCACAAAAACAGCTTATACGAGGCAGAAGACAACAGCTGGTCACTGCACACTGTCTCTAAACCACACCAACACTGTAGGCATAAACAACCTTTCAAGCAGTGAGGAACAAGGTGGGTGGGTTTTCCTGCGGGCGGCTTGGCACGCCAGCTTTTTCAATCTTTCACTATTTTCTCCTTCAGGAAGCCCACTTCGGAGAGTCGTAGGCTCTTCTTGGCTGCCACCAGAATATACTGGGTCCCACTAGGCCATCCGTATATGCAGTTGCAATAAGGTGGAAGGAGACAACGCTGTAACTTGGTGCGTTTAATAACCTTAACCTAGTGAGACAATGCGACTCCTCTTGATGGAGTCGTCCAGTAAACTAAACGGGTAACACAGAGCCCGCGAGAGATGCCATTACGCTTCAGTTACCAATTAGGTTTTAACATATTCCTTATAAAGTCCTTAATGCTAATTCTACACTATGTGCTAATTACCACCAGCACAACTCCGCCGTCGCCATCAGCTCAGTCCAGACCGTGGGCCGAGCACCTCTCCCAGGCCTCACTCACTTTGTTTTTCTTGGAAATCACTAGTTTTTCACAGGTGGATTCAAGAGGATAAAAAAAATATATATTTATTGCCAAGAAAATCCAAGGTCAGATTTTTTCAAAACCAATCAAAATCTACCAGAAAATTATAGTTGCGTTTGAAAATGGAGAGGGTCACTATAAAACAATTCTTTACCTATTTTTCTTCTTGCTTGTCTTATAGTGAACCTTAATTTTTCTTATGGGTTTGCATAATTCATGTCATATTGAATTTATTTCCTTTGTGATATCTGATTGTGAACTGAAGGAGGAGTTCTGACTATCCATGGTTGGCCACAGTAGATTTAATCACTAAATCCAGGGTTGTGATTAGCTAGATTGGCAATGTTGTTACCAGGTTGGCTTATATTTAGCTTCATTGAGTCATCATGTACTCCACAGTGATGAGGCAAACTGTAGGGTAAAATCATAATTGGAAAAGTACAGAAAATCACAAATGGCAAAGTTAGTGAGGAGCAAGGCAGATTTAGAACTGGGAAAGGTTGTGTAGATCAGATCTTAGATATGCGAATGATAATTAAGACAATGTTAGCAAAAGACAAGAAGATATATGCTGCATTCATGGATTTAGAGAAAGCATATGACAAAGTAGACTGGGAGGGAATGTGGGATGTATTGAAGGGTTAAAGAGTGTGTATGGAGTGGAGTATGTATGTATAACTAATAAGCTTTTACCTGTGATTATGAATACCTAACCTAACTGACCTTTACCTAACCTAACGGTAACCAGCTAACCTAACCATTACCGTCGGCGAGTTTTCCTGATTTGTGTAGGGACGAGAATTTTGGTTGACGAGAGTACCAGGTACCATGAGGCAAGGATGGGTGTTGTCACCGTGGTTATGCAACTTGTTTATGGATGGAGTAATAAGATAAATCAAAGCAAAGGTTGGTGATGTTGGTATAGAGATGAGTATAGAAAATACAAAAGGGAAACTCAATATTATAGTGTTTGCAGATGACACTGTACAACAGAGAGTAAAAAAGATTTGCTAAAATTGATGTGAATTCAGTAGTGTTTGTGTGAGGAGGAAACTGAAAGTTAATGTGGCCGAAAGGGAAGTGATGGTATTTAAGAAATTAAGGAGTGAAGTTATTGAGTTTGAAGATAAAATTAGCATGACAGTTGAGAGCCAGAAGCAATATAAAATAATGATGAATGGACAGATAATTATATGGTTCAATCCCGTGAAAGTATGGAAGCACGGAAGGGGTGATAAGAGAGAGAGGCCTACAAGGAAGGAAAGTAGTGAGATTTTGGGGCGTGTGATGAGAGGAAGGACAATGAGTAAACATCTTAACTGTTCACTGCACAAGTGGTACATGCCAAAACTAGTGATATATAACTATAAGTGCTTCTAGGAGACTGCTGATTATTTGTACTGCCTTCATGCATCTACTTCAACACCATTCCCCGCAAATTTTAACATATCAGAACCTAAATAGTAGTACAGGGAAGTCCTGTTATACGAGCATCGATATATGAAAATCGATGATACTGATGTGTAAATTAGGGTCATTTCAATATAACGGAGATCGAAAATCCAACGACGACATTCAACTGGGGTGAGTAAAATTTACAAGTTATTTAAATTATTTACTAAAATTATATAGTCATTTACTGACTATATGATTTTACCTAAGTCGTTGTCCGATAAGCCAGCTGAACATATTTTCAAGGGCAAGAATAAGCATGCCAGACTGCTCTCCCGCACTATCTGTCCCGTCATCTAACTGAATCGTTTTCATTTTGGATGCTTGCGTTTCTTAAGGAGTTTAATGTCAGATAATAAAAAAATAAGTAAGGAACCTGTTGCTAGTGTTTTAGTGGTAGAGGTGTGTAATGTGGGTGCTTAAAAAAGTGAATATTTGTTATGGGGCGGCTCCCCCCGCGAGTCCGGAAGAATTCTCCTCACTCACTGCCCGAGCTACAGTCTTATCATGACATCTTTAAATCACCCTTATAGTCGACCAGGGTGCTACATGGTGATTTACATATTGGACAGTGTATTACATCCAAACCATAATCATAAGTTGTATGACTATAAGAGTAATAAGACGTTGAATCTGCCGCAAACCTACCGTGGCGGAGTGGCGCCAACGCCGCTCTCAAGTTTGAGTAAAACCCGCCGTCATCCCCTCACCTGTGGTTTCCTGAAGAAGACAGTCAGCTCCTTAAGCCTGTAATAGCACTAATAATGATATAACCAGTGATCATAGGATTCCTCAAAGGGTGCTCGCTCCTTACATAAATATTCCAGGAGATCGCCGCTGGCGGGAATTTGCGCATGGCCGATTTCCGCCGCCACATCAACACAAACCCCTTTATCAGTGTAGCTACTGTGCCTCCTGAAGAAGTCAGGTCAGCTCCCACCTTGTGATATCATCCAGGGTCATAGGATTCACTCAAGGGTTGTTCCACACCCATACTAAATATTACACAAAGACATCTACTGCCCTTGGTTTTGAATCCAAACCCCACGGGCTCATGCTGCGCTGCTGCTGCCGAAGGCCTGGCTTGCCAGAGACGTGGAGAACCCTTAGCTGTGATTATCATCTCTTTACTCATTATATATGGACTAATATCTCAGCTCCAAATGCAATCATATTCTCAATTCACCTAGGGAAATAATATGTCATAGCATACCAAGCATTTATAAAATAACAAGCTGGTAGACTCCTCCTTCTGCTATAAAGTCTCGAGGCAGTTGTTGGCCCAGCTGTGCACGTGATACGACCAAACTACGACTTGCCGCGTCTGTGGGTTCTGTACGCCGACTAATCGGACTTCCTACCAAAAAAAGGTTTGATAAAGGCTTCAGTGGCTTCCCCAGCTGACGATGTACCAAGATCAGATGCGCAGAAAAGAGTTTTGTGGCATGAGAGGTCTGCGCACACCCTCTACCTTGTCCCTTACTACCGTACCTATTCGATTCTAGTGTATCAGTGTCTGTCCCAAGCAAGAGTACAACAACTTCTTTGTAATGCTTGTATGTTTGTGCCTTGTGAGTCGATTTTAGAATAGATTTGCTGGGTTTACTTAAAGTGACTTATGTGATAATGTTGTGGCTCTGTCCTACTGTGCGTGTACAATACTCAGATCTCACTGTGTTTTGGTGTGGTGATGCGCCCCTGGTCCTGTTTTATAGACCCCTATATTTGACAGTTTGAAGAGTTGTTGTGTTTGCTATAGTTTATTTTAGCTTGAAAACGTCTTTTTTTTTTTTTTTTAATTGATGATGGTCCTGAACCAACCTTATATTTTACCATTAGTTATTGTGTTGTCGTTATACTCGATTTTGCTTTAGAGTATGCCAGGTGGAACCTAACTGCTCATATTTTCTGGAACGTCTGTTATAACTATATAATATACATGCATGTTGCAACCTATATGTGTATATCTCTAGTTTTGCCCATACTTCCCCTCTCCACATACAACACGCTTGGGGACCTGGGGAATGCTGGATATTTGCTGGGGTACAAAATATTGTCGCAACAACCAATAGTTTTTGAGTTAGGGTGTTTGAAAAATTCCCTAAATCTAGGGGTAATTCATAGGATATTTCTTCGAGTCCAAAAGTGTGAACACTGACGTTCGATCACGAGAATGATGATGAATGTCGAGAACCCCAGCCCCCGCTAGGAGTTTTTCGGTTAGGTTTACGGCTGGTATCGATTTGCGGATAGATAGTTAGATTGGTAGGTTTGTTTAGATTAGGTAGGTTATATTGGTAGTTAGGTTAGATTTTGGTTAGTTAGGTGTTAGGATTAGGTTAGGTTAGGTTATCGGTGGGTCAAGCCCCCCGCTTGGTTAGGTTAAATTTGGCTATTATGTTAATTTTGGTTTGGGCAAATTTCTCTAGATAAAGGGAATTACCCCTGACTGGGAATTTACCCCCCTACCCCCAACTTTTTAATTTAAAACGTTTTTCCCAAAAGCAAATTTGTTCCCCACCGAAAACCCACGCATTCCCCAGGTCCCCCAAAACTTTTTTTTGGGGGAAGGGGAAGATGGGAAAATAGGGTGCCAATAAAAATCAAAATTTTTTAAATTTTTTCTTCCTATTTGGGTGAATGGTGCTCATGCAAGAAACCTCGTATAAAAGTTTGACCTAAAATCGGTTTGATATTTAGGGGTGGGGATTACAACTTTTTTTATTTACCCTTATACGGCCTATTAAGGGGGGGGAGGGTCAACTCTTGAAAGCGGACAACCCGGGCCCTCCCTCCCCACGGCCCCCGGGCTGGTCCCCCTCTTGGGAGTATTACCCCCCTCGGGGGGGGGGGTATCAGGGGGAGCCACCCCACTCTTGGGCCCGGTTGGCCGGGGAAGGGAACCCCTTCGAGGTCCCGGGGTGTTGATGGCGATGGGGCCTCCACAACTTGGAGGAGGGAAATGGCGCTGTTCCCCCGTCTTTTGGGCCCCTGGAGGTTGAAGACTGATGAGGCCCCTCCTCCTCGGCGTTCGTGACCCACGCGAAGTCCCTCGATTCGGCGGCAGGGGCCCCGCTATGATTCCTCTTTCCCGCCACTTCCGAGGGGTTGGGGACGGAAGTCGGTCTTGATATAAGGCTTTGAAGAGGCGGAGGGAATTTTTCGTGGCGAAAAGGGGAGTGTTTCCGCAGGGAATTGTGATGATGGGGGGTTTATTGCTTGGCGGGGGTTCCCCCGGTCCTTCATGTAGAGAATGGCCTGTACAATTGCTTGTTTGCGGGACAGGAGGTGAGTTAACAGGGCAGGCAATAGTCTTGCTCAAGTCCCGAAATGGCGGGGTAGAGTGGTGAAGCAGGCCTTCCGAAAAACTTTCTTTGTGGTACTGAAAGGGGTCCCCAAGCGAATCCAAGATGTTGGCAGGGCGTAGGGAACCGTCCATTTGAACCATCGCAGGACGTAGATTTGGTTGCGAAAAGTGAGAACTGTGGAGGGCTGACTTTCTCGAGGTGTGCGACCCTCCAGCCCGCTCCGAAAAAAGATCATCTTCGAGCGAAATATACGCGCCACAAAACCCTCGTGAAGCCTCCGGGGCTACGGATCGAGGTTTTGGAAAAAGCCCCGGAGGAAAAGGATGCTCAGCCACGAGTTTTTTTATAGCGTCACGGGGGCTTTGTCCCGAAGCAGACGTTTTTAAAACCCTTTAATGAGATCGTCCTCTTGGAGACCAGAGTCTCCGGCAATCTTTTGGGTGGGGGGGTTTTTTACGGTTTTGGAAAAAAGACCAACGGTTTGTTAGCCAAAAGAAACAGTAAAAGGGTTTCTAAGGAAAACAAACGGGAAAAAGGAAAGAGGGGGGGGATTTTTTAAGGGAGAAGATGCCCCACTTTTTTAAAAAAAAGGCCCCCCTCTTCAGGCCCCAAAGTTCGGGAACCGTTGGGTGACGGGCCCAAGGGCCCCCNGTGCTGCTTTCCCTGCAGCCCGTCTTTTTTCAAGACACAAGTAAACAAGACCCATGTATTGTTTTCGTAGAGGACTTTTCGTTGAAGGTGCCAATTACTTAAATTACTTCTTGGTTAAATGTTCGTCGTAAGAGAGACATATACACCCAAAACAGGTACTCAGTGAAAGCTTACATACAAGTACATACTTCCTGAAGCTTCATTCAGCTTGAACGTGCAGTGTTTCCATGAAATGACGATTTTAAGAAATTGAATTTTCAAGTATTCTATGTTTTGCCAATATTTTCTTCAAGTGCTGAAAAACAAAATGATAAACTACATTTTTTATTAAGAACTGTTTCAGTTGTATTGAAGGGTAATTCTGATATGTCCCGAAAAAGTACAGGAAATTTACGGTAAATGATAGATCATTCACGCTCAAAGGGCAGAGGATATGAGAGCGCGAGAAACAGGCTTGAGCGTGAGCTTATTAGAAAACTCCCCATACACTGTCTGACTCTTCGTCCTCTACGGACGCCTTTTGGGGCCCATTCTCTAAAATTAGCAGGTCTGGTTAAAGAGTCAGGGACAGGACTTCCAGTGAACCAATATGGCTGGAAACCATCATCAGCGTTCATCCAACCATAGTTGAGTGGACTCTCCCCATCCGTAGGATCAACTTGATCAGTCCTTTTCCACATTTTTATCAGAAAGTTTGATCTCTTAATGTGATTAACAAGCGTTTTGGAACATGGAGGAAGGGATGCACAGTTAATCATCTTTGTCCTGGCCAGTGGTTCTGTCTGCTTACCACCAGTTACGCGCATGAATGCTTGTACCTAGCTAACTTTATTGACGTCTGTAGTGTCGAAACCATACAGAGCACACATAAAAGAAGTAACAGCAGTCACATCTACTTTTGATGTCAAGGATCACATAGCTTTTACATACATTTCTGCAATATTTGCTTCCAATCGCTAATAGGGCTTTACTTTGCCCAATCTGATGAAAGCTGATGTTAAATCACATCCCGTCAGGGCGTGAAATCCTATGAGAGCATCAGTCAGGCCAGACTGTTTCTCTTCAAGCCGATCACAAATATGTGAAACATTGATGTAACGGCGATGGTTCCCTGAGCCATAGTCCATTATCAAAATTTGCCATCAGATCGGCCAACAAGACCAATAAGAATGACCAAGCACATCGGTGTCAGTGGACCTTACCAAAATGGGCCCCTAGAAAGTTTCCCAGCCTGGAAATCTACGAGGGTATCAGCTTCTTCATGCTGAGCCTGGAGATGACGTGGTTCATCAACTTGAATCTGGCTACCACCCACTGTCTCTGTGTTCATGAACCTTATATACACTTGCCACCGTGCGACACATATAGCAAGCACTTTACTCCCCCAAATTGGTCCATATTGAGGGTTGGTCCATTCCTGCATAATGAAGTGGGCAAACTCCTCCTTAAAAGCACAATTCTTAAGGAGATATGTTCCACTGTGTCGTTGTGCTTGATCTGGTCCACTGATGACAAATGTAGGGTGATTACCCTCACCCCGAAGCTTCCTCTCAGGATCTTAAATTGAGGAAACACATACTTATCAATCATAAGGTGAATTGCTTTCCTTGGCATGGCACATACTTTGACGAGCAAATCCCTGGCCATAGTTCCATAGGTTGACTTGCTGTGGCGAAGGAGGGTTTCATGTAGGATGCACCCACCATCAACCACGCTAGCGCTGATTGGAGGTAGAGTGGCATCGGTCAGAACTACAGCCTGCCTTCCTTCAAGCAGTTTAGTGAGAGCTGCCTTGTTCGTCTTATTGGGAGTTCCATCATTGTGGGCATGAGAGAATGGTACATCAGTGATTGGAAAGCCAAAATGTGCTGAAGGTCGAATATATTGCTTCTTTTACTTTCCAAGGCAAGAAGTCTTGCGAACACGTCTCTGACTCCTTTTGCTTCCTTAACTTTTTGTATACTAGATGTTCGTGCCTTGATGTTTTATGCAGCAAAGTATAACAATCACCCTTGTGCGTGCCACGTTATTCAAGAAATAATGCTTTGTGTCCACCTTTGTTGATTTCCCAGATGCTGTATTGAATAGTTCTTGTGATAAGCGAGTGTCAAATGGATTACATGTGGTACTAATAACACTGACGTGTGTATCAATGTCAGTGTTATCACGCCTCACTCTCCATGGCCGCAACTGATTGGCTGGCTGCTTCCCTAACTGAAGGCCGACAAGTATATATAAGTTTATATATATACTTGTCGTATAAGTTTATATTATAATATATAAGCAATATAAGTTTGCATTCCTTTGATAATTCTATAAACCATCTACGCCACTATGGAATCCACTCGTGACATAATGTTCGAGTAGCATTATTATCATTAAAGCTTACACACACTTTCAACAATATGAAATTCTTAGAGCTAAATACAGTATAGAAATGGCTGGAGGAAGGACCGAATACTAGTGACTGATGAGAACAGAATCCCAGACACGCTAACGGTGATTATCAGACAGCAGGACAGGAACTGAACTTGTCGTTAGAACTCTACCCCCCTGTCCCGCGGCTCCAGCCAGCCCATCGCCACCCACCACCCATGCACCACCCTTTGCTCCACCTCCCTCCTCCTCATTCTCCATTATCCTTGCTGCGGTATCAATCAATCATTGGGGGCATACGCCGGGGGGCGCGTCGCCTCGCCCACCCTACGACGCCACTCCCGGGGGTCACCACGCGCGAGTTCCCATGCAGGCTCCTTTCCCATACCAAGCAGCTCTCGACAAGAAACATCAACTTGCCCCAGCCACGAGCCTTGTGGGCGCCCCCTTGGCCTCCTCCACGCCGGATTGTCTCTTACAGATACAACCCGATGGGAAGGATCGGTTTCAGGGTAGCGTGCCACATGCCCATATAGCCGAAGTTGGCGCTGACAGACTATGCAGGTAATAGGCCTCGATTCAGTCTCACGGTGCAATCGCTGATTTGACACGTAATCATCCCAGCGATACCCCATCATTCTGCGAAGACACTTATTACCAAAGGCATTGATTCGTCTCTTCAAGTCACTATTTAGTGTCCATGTCTCACAACCATAGAGTAAGACAGGGATCACAAGCGACTTGAAGATCCGGATCTTTGTCCTGCACAGGTACCGACAACGCCAAATACTCCCGCTGAGCGAGTCCATAACACCGTGGGCTATGCCAATCCGTCGTAAGACTTCTTGACGTGACCCGCCGTCATTATGGACTGCGCTACCAAGGTATGTAAAACTTTCCAAGATCTCAATGTCCTCGCCACACGCATGAACAGACTGTACTGCTTCATCTAGTAAGTCTCCAATTACCTGGACCTTGGTCTTGAGCCAGGAGACCTCAAGTCCCAAAGGCTTTGCCTCCTCGTGCAGCGCCTCGAGAGCCATCACCAGGACCTCCAGCGACTCAGCAAAGATTACTGCATCATCGGCAAAAACAAGATCAGTGATCTTGGTGTTGCCGACGGATGCTCCACAATCACTTTGATCTGCAACCTTGTCCAATACCCAGTCCATACAAGCGTTGAAAAGTGATGGGGCAAGGACGCACCCTTGCCTCACTCCTGTATTCACAGGAAAGAAGCTGGATACACCTGCCCCACACTTCACAGCACTCTCAGTCCCAGAATACAGACCAGTTATCAAACCAATAGTCCTTGCAGGAATCCCTCGAAGTCGCAGAAGATCCCAGAGTGACTCACGATGCACTGAGTCAAACGCCTTCTTGAGATCAACATAGGTTGCAAGCATCCCCTGTCGAAACTCACGTCGGCGTTCCACCAGGACACGAAGCACTAGGATACGGTCACTTGTTGACTTACCAGGCGTGAACCCAGACTGCTGAGGTCTCTGATGCTTCACCAGATGACTGCGAATTCGTGTCAGCAATAGATGGGCAAGCACCTTGCCTGGTACGCTGAGCAGTGTAATACCGCGGTAATTGTTGCAGTCCTGACGGTCCCCTTTCCCTTTCCAGATAGGGACGACCAGCCCCCTTTTCCAGTCAGGAGGAATGGTACCTGATTGCCATACGGCAGTCTGCGGTAGATGCTATAGATATGAATATGATACAAAATTTGCACCGAGAATTTGTTCATTGGTAATTTTGCCAAAGGCAAATATAATGTGTATTATCAGCTCACCTGGCTATTTAACTTAATCTACATATCTCTAGGAATGTCTGAAAAAAACTGAATTTCCTAAAGATTTCCTTAGATTTTGCGTTTCCTTAGAAATTTCCTTCTCAGGCCTAAATTTCAAAAGAACATAAGAAAATAAGGAAGCTACAAGAGGCCGTGAGACCTACACGAGGTAGTTCCTGTTACTTAACTCTAACTACATCCACCTCTCTTCCCCATCCATGAATTTATCCAGACTCCTTTTAAAGACCCGAATAGACTCCGCATTGAACACCTGACGACTGAGGCCATTCCAATCATTCACCACCCTATTTGTGAACCAGTTTCTCCCTATTTCCTTTTTAAATATACGCTTTTCCAGCTTGAATCCGTTACTTCTTGTTCTACCCTGGTTACTAGTCGTATATATATAAGAACTTTTCCTACATCTCCGTTATTGTATCCCTTTAATCACTTAAAAACTTCTATCAGATCGCCCCTTACTCTACGCCTCTCGAGTGAGTGTAAATTTAATAGCTTCAATCTCTTCTCAAAACTAAAGTTATGCATCCCATGAATAATTTTTGTCATCCTTCTCTGGACTGATTCTAACAAGGCTATATCCATCCTGTAATACGGAGACCAAAACTAAACCACATAGTCTAGGTGAGGTCTGACTAGTGTCAAATAAAGCTTTAGAATAACCTCAGCACTTCTACTTCTAACACTCCTGGTAATGAATCCTAACACCCTGTTAGCTCGATTTCTAGCCTCAATACATTGATTCCTAGGACGGAGTCTGAGTTTATCCTCACTCTTTTCCTTAAAAAAAAGAAATTTCCTTGAAAGTGGAACACGGGTTCCTGTAACATCAGGGTTGTTTGATAGTTGGGGGGTTTTGGAAAATTAAATGAAAAAAAATATTCAATTTTTATTTTAAAATTTTTTAAAAATACAATTTTTTAAATCCCCTTTTAAAATTTTAAAATACTGTTTTAAATTTAAAATAATGAAAACCCAATGTTTTTATAAAAAATTTCTAAATACAAAAATGTTTTGAAATGCGTATTTAAATAAAAAATTTAATGTAAATACTGCCAGCCTGTATATATTTATTTTATATATATTTAGGGGGGTCCAAAATCATGGGGGAAAATTCAAATTTGAATATTCTTGGGCATTTTCATTATTTTTTTTTCTACCGACAGAAAATACTCCGGGCCAAAATTGCCAATTAAAAAAAATATTGGGGGCCTCAAGGAAGGAATTTGTTACTCCGGTGGGGGTTCTACACCCCGGTGGGAGAAAGAAGCGTCAGTGGGAGAGAGGGAGACGTCAGTTGAGCTTTCGGTTCGCTGTCGGTCGGTTTTAAAAAGTACTCTTTTTTTTTTTTTTTTTTATCTCAAATTTTTTTTTCTTTTTTTTGATTCCCAGAGTGAGTGAGTATGGCGTGTTCTACAGGGGAAAAGCAGGGAACTGTTCCTCTTTGAAAAAACCATTGGAGAAATTCACCGGCCCCCAAATTTGCCCCTGGAAAAGAAGTGCTGCGTCGGTTGTACTCATTCGGATGTAACTCAAAAAAAAACCGGGAGGCTGTTGTCACGGTCGGGGAAATGTGGTGAAAGCCAGAATCCCAACAATGGATCCGTTCCATAAAAGTCAATTTGGAACCCGTAGTAAAAAAATCGAGAAGCTGAAAATTAAAGGAAGAGGAGTACGGACACTAAAACAAGCAAAGGAAGTCCATTCAAGGGGCTCAGTCGCCTCTTCGACATATCGATAAGGAGTTTTGCGCCATGAAGAACAAAGAGGACCAACCTTCCTGGGGGATCAGCGAACGGAGGGGAAAAATGGAAATGGGCGGGTGCCCAAGAGCTGGTGAGGAAGGAACGTGCGGATGAAAGTTGGGGAAAGTGAATGGCGGGAAGGAGAAGATGGAAAAAGGCTGAGAAAGTTGCGCGGTGGACCTTTCCGTCTTCGTCCCCGTCTCGGGACCCGCCCAGGGAATCCCCTTTTCGGGGGAAACATCATCGCAGGTCGCACTCCCCAAGAAGCGGGAAGGTTACACCGGGAAGTGGTCTCTCGCTGGACAGGAGAACCTCTCAGACCGGAAGGCGACCCACCCCCCCAGGCTGTGGCTTCCAGTCAGGTTTAACGCTGCTTCCCAAGCCACTTCGTCGATCCAAAAATGTTTACTGGGACGGCGCTTGCGGAGGACACAAACCCCCTTCCCAAGAGTTCATCAATGCAGAAGACCCCCTTTTGATCGTTCACGGGATGGTAAATTGTTCCCCGCTTAACGGGAGAAGGAGAAGGGAATTTTTGTAGAGTTTTCCAATCAAGTTTCCCAGCCCTCCCCTGGAAAAGAAAAGCTGTTTGGAATCCCAAAAGCCCCCAGCGGGAAGGGGGAGCCGTTGGTAAAAAAGGTGGTGGAAGTTCCGGTGGGGGGGTATAAAGGAAAGGTAGTGTAGTCTCGAACGACACCCAGAAATACGGGGATTTCATACCGGTGCTGTGTTCTAGAAGAAGTTTTGGGGAAACCCCTTTAAACCTTGCTGCCGCCACCACGTCATCGAACAAACCCGGGGGCCGCTGCGTTAAAGGGAGGTGTGGGCCATCCTCTGGAAACGATTCAGTTGTTCAAGCGATTCCCGGGAACATGGCCCTACACCCTCATGAAGATCCCGAAGCCACGACAACGTCGTCGACCCGAGGATCGTCTCTTTCCGTCGTGGAAGGAGGCTCGGGTGCGATGGAGAGAGGGATCCGTCGAAAAAAAGTCCGAGAGGCTACCTCGATTTGTGAAAACCCTGCCCTTTTTATCTCCACCGGAAAACCCCCGTCACCGATCAAAAACCCGGGACCCTTTCCACCACGCCGTTGGTGGAAAAGGCAATCTCCGTTTCAAGATCCCATTTCCGGCCCCACTGCAAATGACAAGGGGGAAGGCGGGGACTTAAAGGATCGCTCTCTTGTCGTTCCCCTCTACTCGCGGCGGGGATGAGGGGGCTGGCGACCGAAGCTGCGTACAACGACCTAAACCTCGTGAAGGACGCACCATTCCAGGAGATCAACGGAGGGATCGGGAAAGACGACCTCACCACATTCTCCCCCATCTCTGGTACCTCGCGCCGATCTCTGGGGCTGTCTCTTTTTCGAGAGGATCAGCATGGGGGAAAAAGAAATTGCTGAAGAGACGAGGGGAAAGGAAAGGACCTCGACGAATCCGGGTTTAAAAGGCTGCGGATCACTATCAACTCCCCGCTCCCTCATCCCTCCCGCGCCTCTGTTTGGCGCTCACCCTCCTCAACATCAATCTCCTTCCTTTCCTCCCCGTGGACGGAGTGGGAACAAACCCTGCGTACCCGAAGGGGGTGTCCCCAAAAAGAACCTCAGCGTCACAAACGCGGGCCGAGCGTGGGGGGCGATGATTTCATCGTACAACGACTCCCTAACCAAAGGGTGAGAAAACCAAGCGGGCTGCTCCAGGGGGGGGAAGCTCACCGGCGAAATCCCTCCCCCATTGAGTTGAAACTATTTCAGAGAGAAATTTTATGCTCTTTCCCTTTTTTTTCCTATTTGTATTGTGACATTTAATGAATCCCCTTTTTTGAAAATTTTAGAGACTTTGATGGACCCCTAAACCACCTCCAATCTGTATTTTTTTTTTTTGCGTTTTTGCAACGTCAGGAAAGTTTTTGGCAAAAATGCCCGCGAGAAATTCGAACTTTCATTTTTTTTTGGGCCCCCTAAATATATATTATATATTATATATAATAATATATATATAATATATATTAAAAATAATATTATATATATATATAAAATATATATATATATAATTTTCGTTAAAAGTTTTGCTAGTTCAGCGTTTATTTTCTTTTAAAGAATTTTCTCTTTTCTTTAAAAGTGTCCTTTTTCTCTTTTGAATCCCTTTTATGACTTCCCGTAGCTTGCATTTTTGCTGTATCGCGATTTTGGGCTAAGAAAAACCCCTTCTTCGCAGCATGTGGAGATTTTTTCTCCTCAGGGTTTTAAAGGGGGCTGATTTAAATTTTGGATGAAGCGCTATTTTTTGATGAAACAAAAGGGTTATTATTATTATGGGAATATTTTTAGGGGAAAATCAAAAGGAATTTTAAAGCGCTTCACTCCACAACTTAATCTGCTCACCTCTACAACTGAGGAAAAACATCTTCCCATGCTGCTGAAGAAGGGTTCTTAGACCCAAAACGCGAACGCAAAAAAGCAAGTAGGGGAAGTCATAAAGTAATTACAAAAGAGAATAAGACATCTTAAGACAAAGAGAAAATATCTTTAAAAAAATAAAAAACGGAACTAGCAAACTTTTAAAAGAGATCTTTTCAGAGAAAATCTCCCCCCGAGGAAAGCCCAGGAAAAAATGTTTAGGCCCTTTTCACTCTTTTCTCTATAAACTATTTAAGGGAAGTGTACGTAAATTTTTCCCATTCTACACGCAGTAATTCTCGTGAAGATGATGGTAGTTTATCTTTTTAAAACTCTCATGTCTAGTATTTTGACAATACCGTAATTGATATACATCAGGAGCGTGGGGAGAACATCCCCCCCTCAATAAGCCAAGTGCAGCACTGAGATTTGGGGTGAGGGTCGGTCTGAGGGCGAGGGAAATCAGGCGGGCCCACGATATACAAGGGCCTGGGCATGGGGGGGTAGAGAGTGATGACGAGACAACGTAGGGCTTTATTTTTTATCCTTTACTAGTTATAATCTCTCCTCCCCTCCCTTCTTTCCTCCTCTCTTCTTCCCCCTCATTCTTTTTCCCCCTCCTCCTATTCTTCTCCTCCCCCCCCCCCCTCTTCTTCCCCCACTTCCCTTACCAAATTTCTCTCATTACTCATTATTTCATCATAAATTTGATTACATCTTTTCCCTCCTTCCCCCTTCCTTCCTTCCTTTTTCCCATTTTCCTCCTTCTTCCTTTCCTCCCTTCTCTCCATCCATCCTTCCTTCTCTCCCCTTCTCCCCTCCTTTCCTCCCCCTTCTATCCCTCCCTCCCCCTCTCCCTCCCCCCTTCTTCCTCCCCCTTCTTCTCTCCTTTTTTCCTTTTTTCCCCCTCCTCCCTCCCCCCTATTTAAACATATATATATATAAATATTTATACATTTAAAAAATATAGATATATATATAAAATAAATTAATTCATTTATATATAAAATATATATAAAAAATATAATTTTATCATTTATATATATAAAAATATATAAATATTAATTATATACATATTATATATATATATATATATATATATATATTTATATTATATATTATTAAAATATTATTTTATATATAATATATATATATTATATATATTATATATATATATATATATATATATATATATATATATATATATATATAATATATATATATTTTTATTATATATATTTTTTTATTTTAAATTATATATAATATATATTATATTATATATAAAAATATATATATATATTATATTATATATATAAATATATATTATATAATATATATATATATATATAATATATATGTATATATATATTTATATTTTTAAAATTTTATATATGTATATAATTTTATTATATATATTATATATATATATATATATATATTTATATTAAATTATATATAATTAAAATTAATATATATTATATATAAAATTTTGTAATTTATATATTTTTATAAAATATTATATATATATATATATATAAAATATAATCTATTATGGGAGGAACAGGGTTAAACTTGTGATAACATTAGTAAATTTTGTATTTTTCCAGACTTTACAAAAACATAATTAAAGCATTAAAGTATGTTTTTTAAAAAGAGAGGGGATTTTAGTATACGTTTTCTGTCTGATATTATTTGCATTTTTTTTCTTTAAATTTTTTTGTCTTTTAATTTGGGAAAAAAAAAAAAAAAAAAAAATGGGGGTTTTTTTTGGGGGGTTTTTTTTTTTTTTTTTTTTTGGGCCCAAAAAAAAAAAAAAAAACTCCAAAAAGCCCTTTCCCAAATTTTGAAAATTTGGATTTGTAAAATGTTTTTGAAAAGCCTTCCCCCAAACCCATTACTCCCTACCCTCACCCCCCAATTATACCCCCCACCCATAACCACCCCCACCCCCATTTGAGGCCGTAGACCCTACACGAGGTAGTGTTTTCCTGTTACTTAACTCTAACTACTCCACCCTCTCTTCCCCATCCATGAAATTTATCCAGACTCCTTTTAAAGACCCGAATAAGACTCCGCATGAACACTGACGACTGAGGCCATTCATTCATTCCCACCCTATTTGTGAACCAGTTTATCCTATTCCTTTTTAAATATACGGTTTCCAGCTTGAATCCGTTACTTCTTGTTCTACCCTGGTTAACTAGTCGTATAATATATAAGAACTTTCCTACAAGTCTCCGTTATTGTAATGCCCTTTAATCACTTTAAAAACTTCTATCAATCGCCCCTTACTCTAACCGCCTCTCGAGTGTAGTGTAAATTTAATAGTTCAATCTCTTCCGTTCACAACTAAGTTGCATCCCATGAATATTTTTGTCTCCTTCCTCTGGACTGATTCTAACAAGCTATAATCAATCCTTGTAATAGGAGACCAAAACCTAAACCACATATCTAGGTTGAGGTCTGACTAGTGTCCAATAAAGCTTTAAATACCTCAGCACTTCTACTTCTCTAACACTCCTGGTAATGAATCCTAACACCCTGGTTAGCTCGATTTCTAGCCTCATACATTGATTCTAAGGACGGAGTCTGAGCTTACCTCATTCATTTCCTTAAAATAAAGAAATTTTTCCTTGAAAAGTGGAACACTGTTTCACTGGTAACAATCAGGGTTTTGTTGATAGTTGGCGGGTTTATGGCCAAATTACTTATAAAAAAGTAGTCAAATTTTATATCAAATGTATTTAAATACAATTGTATTTAAATACTCATTAAAGTATTAAATACTGTATTTAAATTAAATACCTTAAAACCAATTATTTATAAATAAAATTTCTAAATACATCAAATGTATTGAAATGGCGTAATTTAAATACAAATTAATGTAAATACTGCCAGCTCTGTAATATATATATATATATATATATACTATTATATATATATATATAGTATTATCTCTATATATATATATAGGTGGGCTATATAATATATATATATATCGTTAAAAGTTATGCTATTCAGCGGTTTATTATCTTTTTTAAAGATATTTCTCTTTGTCACTAAGAGTGTCTTATTCTCTTTTGTAAATCACTTTTATGACTTACACCTTAGCTTGTCATTTTTGTGCTGTATCGAGACGATTCGGGTCTAAGAACCCTTCTTCAGCAGCATGTGGAAGATTTTTTCTCCACTCAGTTGGTATAGGTGAGCGGATTAGTTGTGGAGTGAAGCGCTATTTATTGATGAGATCAATAGGGCTTATTATTATTATGGGAATATTATTAGGGAATAGTCAATAGGAATTAATAGCGCTTCACTCACTCCACAACTTAATCATGCTCACCTCTACAACTGAGAGAAAACATCTTCCACATGCCTGCTGAAGAAGGTTCTTTAGACCCGAAATCGCGATACAGCAAAAATGACAAGCCTACGGCGAACTCATAAAAGTGATTACTAAAAGAGAAAAAGACACTCTTAAGACAAAGGAGAAATATCTTTAAAAAGATAATAACGCTGAACTAGCAATCACTTTTTAACGAGATCTGTCTCAGAGAAAATGCCTTCTGCCCGAGTAAATTCCGAGAAAAATGTTTTTATGCGCTATTTACACGTCTTGCTCTCTAATCATAGTCAAGGTATAGTGGTACCTGTAAATTATGTCCTATTCATAACGCAGTAATGTCCTCGTGAGATGATGTTATGTTCATCTTCCTAAATAATCAATCTCATGCATCCAGTATTTTGACAATACCGTATCTTGATATACATCTGGAGTGTGGCGAGAACATCCTCCCTCATGAAGCCAGTGGCAGCACTGGGGAGAGTGAGAGTGAGGGTCGGCTCCTGAGGTCGAGGGAACTCCATAGCGAGGCCTACGATATACAGGCCTGGTCAGTGGGGGGGTGGATAGGTGATTGACGAGACAACAGTAGGGCTTTAATTTCTATCCTTTACTAGTTTATCATCTCTTCCTCCTCCTCCTCATTCTTCTCCTCCTCATTCTTCTTCTCCCTCATTCTTCTTCCTCCTCCTCCTCATTCTTCCTCCTCCTACTCTCGTTCATTCCCTCATTCTTCCTTCTTCCAGAATTATCTCTCATTACCTTATTATGGGCATCATAATATCGTATTACTATCTTTTCCCTCCTTCCTTCCTTCCTTCCTCTTCTCTCCCATTCTCTCCTTCCTTCTTCCCTCCTTTCCTCCCTTCTCTCCATCCATCCTTCCTTCTCTCCCATTCTCCCTCCTTTCCTCCCTTCTATCCCATCCCTCCTCTCTCCCTCCCTCCTTCCTTCTCTCACCAGTCTTCTCCTCCTCTTCTTTCCGCACTCCCACCCTCCCTCCTATATATATATACATTTATATATATACATATTTATATACATTTTATATATAATATATATATAAATATATAAATTATATACATTTTATATATATAAAATATATATATTATATACATTTATATATATAAATAATATTAAAATATATAATTATAATTACATTTACTACCTTACAATATATATATATATATATATATCTATATATATATTAATATATAATATAGATATATATATATACTATAATCTTATTATAATAATATTTATATCTGATATATATATATATATATATATATAAGATTTATATTATATATTATAATATATATATATATGAAATATATATATAATATTATATATTTATATAATATATATATTTATATATATATATATATATATATATATATATAATATTTTATTATATATATATATATATATATAATATATAGCTATAATATATATATAATATATATATCTAATATATATATATTTATATGTGTATATATATATTATATTTTATATATATATATATGTATATATATATTTATATTATATATATATATGATATTATTAGATAATATATATATATAGATTTTATATACATATATCATATATATATATATATATACTATATATATATATCTTCTAATATGCTATATATATAGTATATATATATGTATATATGTTCGTAATATTTATATATATCTATATATATTATATCTATAGTAACTATATTATCTATATCTGGTAGGTTGAACATTGAAATCATTGTATAACATTAGTATAATTATTGTATAGTGTCCAGACCTTCCAACTACAGAATTACAGCATTAAAGTATGTGTTTTAGGATCGGGAGGATTATATAAAATACACGTGACATGTCTGATATTATTTAGCATTATTTTCTTTATTATGCATTTGTCCTTATGTAATTTAGGAGAAGAAAAAAAATTTGTTGATGCAATATACTATACTAACCGCAAAGCCGCCCTCCGTGCGGACCTTTTGCTAGCTCCCTCGGAGGGCTATTGGTTGGGCCCACCACCTGTGTTTTTGATGGGCCTTTTGGCCCACCAAACACATACTCGCAAGATAGCCCTTTCTTCTAACTTTCCTGAATCTGGATGTAGAGATGTATGTATTAATGGACCTTACCCATCACCACAACACCCATTCAATCACCCATTACCCATCACCCCCCACCCCATTTTCACTCACCCATTACCCATCACCACACACCCATTCACTCACCCCATTCCCATCACCCCCCACCTATTTCCCTCACCCATCACCCATAAACACCCCCACCCCTTCACTCACCCATCACCCCCACCCATTCACGTCACCCATTACCCATCCCCTCATCAAGTTTCCTCAATTCCTCGCAACCCACTTTTTTTTACAATTTTCGCTAATAGGCTACTAAAAGATAAAAATAAAATTAATTGATCGGATCATCCCATAGTTTGGGCTTAGTAAAATGTTCCCCTGGTCGACCCGGTTCCCAAACCTGTGGCCATATGATGGGATTGGGGGGCCTGGGGGCGGCACCCTATCGCGGACACCCCACACACACACAGACACCCTGTCGCTTATATTATTATAGATATTATGCATGCTAATAAAATGTATAATAATGTAATTTATATATTGTATATATTTTTTCTTATACTCTAGCTTGCTGGGGTAATGCTTTATCTGCATGTAATTTGTCAAACTATTAAGATTAAATTATCAAACAAATTATGATCACGCTAAACGTGAGACACTACCACAGCTTTTAAGTGGATAATGGATCAATATAAGGCGATGTAGGAACAGTTCTTAGGTTATTAAGCAGGGTAGAACGAGAAGTAACGGATTCAAGCGGGAAAAGCGGTAGATTTAAAAAGGAAATTGGGGAGAAACGGGGTTCACAAATAGGGTGGTGAATGATTGGAATGGACTAGGTCTCAGGTGTCCATGCGGAGTCTTTTATGGAGTCTTTAAAAAACAGGAGTCTTGATAAATTCATGGTTAGGGAAAGAGAGGTTGTATCTAGTAGAGTTAAAGTAACAGACTACCTTCGTGTAGGTCCTCACGACGGCCTCTTGTACTTCCTTATTTTTCTTATGTTATTTGTCAAAAAACAACGAATATTAAAAAAATACGAGTTCGTAAACGTGAAACCCCACAGCATTTTACAGGGGAGAGAGTTAAATCCCCCTGCGAGCCCTGAACTGAGCCGCATTAACTGCTGTGACTATTACCCCACTGAGCAGGCTTGTCTCTCGTAGCCTCGCCTCACAAGTCACCCAATCGGGTGCCGGTTGGATTAGTCAGCACAACGCATGGCGGGTTGTTATCCTCGATTTTCAACAGCGCCACTAACAGCAGCGCGCGTCATGAGGCACATGTGGACGGTGGGCTTTAGTTAAATCCTGGGGTGAGGGAGCATAGTGGTAGTCCAGGCCAATTGTGTCCCTTCGGACACTACCTCCCATCTTCCACCCTTCAATAGATTGCAATCCCCGCTACTCTCAGGTCACTCCCTGTTACTGAACTCAACTCCTATGAGTTGATCATTTACTCATTGCATGAGTTACTCATTGCCTCATGTCGCCATACTGCATAAAGCATATACGACGCGATTTTCTGTCACCCACGAGCACAATCAACTTTCTTTGAAAATAGAAACAGTATTGCTCATCCTACTGCAAATGTCGTCCAGTCATACAAGTGTGGGTTTGGGGATTATTTCGAGATTAATCTAATGACATTGCCAATGTTAAAACTTTGCGATAATAATTATTCATGTATCATGTAAGATATTAGCATGTAAGTATTCATGTAGGAGTGGGTCCGCGTCCCGCAACCTGGAAACATAGAAATTTAAATGGACTTTACTATTAGACATTCATAATTCCTATGGCTGAATCCTACAATACATACAAAATAGGTATGTTACTTGTATGCTATCAACAATATTTGTATACATGAAATATTATTTGATATTCGCAATTCGCTTTCCAAAAAGGGGGGGGAGTCGTGAGTATTAAACCAAATATTCGCATTCCGCATTCGCGAATACGGATAATAGCATTCGGTACATCACTAATATTACGTATATATATATATATAATATATATATAATATATATATATATATAATATAGGAGAGAGAGGAGAGAGAGATGAGGAGAGAGTAGAGAGAGAGATAGTAGAGAGAGCTAGCTGTATATAGAGATAGAGATATAGGATAGATAGAGCAGGAGATATAGTACATAGGAGAGAGATGAGAGAGAGCGAGAGAGAATATATATAATATATATATATTATATATATACTATACATAAATATTATATAGATATCTATCGTCTATACGTCTAATAATATCTACCTATACTATATATATCTATATATCATAATCTTATATACTTATACTATAATATATATATATTTATCTATATATCGTACTATATATATATATATATATATACTCATATATATATACTCTATATATATATACGTATATCTATATATACGTATATATATATAATATATATAATATAAATTACTATCGATATATTATATAAATATATATCTATATCATATATATATATATATACGTCATATATATATATATTCTATATATTATCTATATAATATCTATATCTATATCTCTATATATATAATATATATATATATATATATTCTCATCCACTCTTATATATATAATATATATATATATCTCTTGATATTTCAGGGTGACAAAGACACTCGTCATACTTGGGGTTGTTTATGCGCAACGTTTCGCCAAAGGCACTTGGCACATCAGGCAAAAATAGTTAAAAATTTAATATATTGCAATGCTAAAAAGCGGAACATCTAAAAAAGTATTTCTACGAAACAATACAATATTCTATATTATCCTAAAATTACTAACTAAATAAATAAAATAATAATTTGTACCTAACTGGACCTTGGTGTGTAATGCTGTCTTGATTTGGTAGAGGGACTGAATGAAACACTAGTTTCGTGGGTAACATTTCAACTTGTGTGGGCGATCGAAACCGAGAGTCGGGCAATTCGAAACACGATAGTCCCTTTGAGGATATGTAGTTGGTGTGAAATGACTTGGTTATTAAGATCAGGGGACAATGCTTGATGTGGTATGTGCTAATAATTTAGTGTCAACTAGGGTAGTGTGCCTTGGATAGGATACTAAAGCATCAGTAGAAAAAGGGTGATCTTAAATCATGTGATTGTGAGCGGATTGCAGATTGCGATAAAGTGAAGCCACAATGGGTCGACCATTAGTGCAGAACACCTTTATTCTCAGAAAGGCCTAAGGTTAGATTTCCTTGTCGTCCTCCCGACGTATCTCGCGTTACAAACTAGAACATTTGAATTCGTAAATTATGTTAGAATAAGGGCTATTAGGTATAGAGTCTTTATATTTGAAATGAGTTCTTAAGGTAAATTAATTAGTAAAAAATAAATTTAAATTTTTGAGTTAGAAGATGTAACTTAAGTAGAATCATTGAGTTTTTTTTTCGATGGTGTACTGATATGGCCGGAAAATGGGAATTAACATAGTGTGTGGTCTAATAATGGGTTTCGGTTCGTTTCGCCTCTGGGTTGAACTTTTTATCTAAGAACTGAGATGATTGTTTTTCAATTAATTTGAGGGGTTAGCCATTATTTTGGAAAAAAATTAGGAAGGAAATTTGATCTCATGATCAAGGAAAAACCAATTAGAAGAGACACTATAGCATCTGTGTAGTAGGGTCTTAATAGTAAATTTGATATGAGATCAAATTCCCTTACTAATGTTTTCCAAAATAATGGCTACCCCCTCAAATTAATTGAAAACATCATCTCAAAGTTCTTAGATAAAAAGTTCAACCCAGAGTCGAACGACCCGAACCCATATTAAAAACAACCACACTTATTTTGAAACTCCCATTTTACGGCCATCTCAGTTTACACCATTCGAAAAAAACTCAATGATCTTACTTAAGTTACATCTTCCTACTCCAAAATTTTAATTTATTTTTACTAATTCATTTTACCTTAAAACTCATTTTCAAATATAAAGACTCTATACATACCTAAAGCCCTTATTTCTCTAACATAATTACGATTCAAATGTTCTAGTTTGTAACGCTAGATGCGTCGGCGAGACGACAAGGATCTAACCCTTAGGCTTCTGATCATAAAGGTGTTTCTGCACGTACTGGGTCGACCCATTTCCTTTCTTCACCTTCACAATCTGCAATCCGCTCACACTCACATGATTTAGATCACCCTTTTTCTATGAATGACTTTAGTATCCTAATCCAAGGCACACTACCCTAGTGACACTAAATTATTAAATCCATGACAAATCCAAGCATCTGTCCCAGTTCTTAATAACAAGTCATTTCACACCCACTACATATAACTCAAATGACTATCCTTGTTTTCGATTGCACCCGACTCTCGGTATCGCCCCACAAAAGTTGAAATGTTACCCACGAACTATTGTTCATTCAGTCCTCACCAACTCCAGACCACGCAATACACCCCAGGTCCGTTAGTACACAATTATATTTTATTTATTAGTTAGTAATTTTAGATAAATCGGAATATTTTATTGTTTCTTAGAAATACATTTTTAGATTTTCGCTTTTTAGGCATTGCAATATATTTAAATTTTTAAACTATTTTTTAGCCTGATGATGCCAAGTGCCTTTGGCGAAACGTTGCGCATACAAACCCCCCAAGTATGACGAGTGTCTTTGTCCACCCTGAAATATCACGATGTACTAACCAAATAAGAAAATCAATTAATATATATATATTATATATATATCTATATATATATATATATATATATATATAAGATAAAATATATATATAATATCTATAAATATATATATATATGTAAAAATATATATATAATTTATATATTTTAAATATATATAATATATATATATTATATAATATATATATATTATATATATATATATTATAAAATATATATATATCACATATATATATATATAATATATATATATATATTATATATTATATAATATATATATATTAAAATATATATATATAGATAATAATATATATATATATATATATATATATAATAGATATATATAATATATAATTATATATAATATAGATATATAATAATCTATATATATATAATATATATATATATAATATGTATTAGCTATATATATAATATTATATATATATATTAAATATATATATATATTATATATAATATATAATAATATAAGCGAAAGTGTGTGTGTTTGTGGTTTTGTGTGTGTCCGCTCCAGTGCCGCCCCCTGTGGCGAATCCCCTCATATGGCACGTTTTTTTGGAACCGGCTCGAGCAGGGTAAGGTTTTTAAGCCACATTATGCGATGAACCGATTACTTCTTTTTTTTTCTTTTTTTTAAGCAGCCTATAGCGAGAATTGTGAAAAAAGTGGGTTGCGAGAATTGAAGGAAACCTTGATGTAGGGTGATGGGTCAATGGGTGAGTGAATGGGTGGGGTGATGGTATGGGTGTCCCGGGTGGATGGGTGAGTGAATGGGTGGGGGTGTGGGTGAGGAAATGATGGGGGTGAGATGATGGTTGTGTGGTGATGGATAAATGGGTGAGTGAAAGGTGGGGGGTGGTGGGTAATGGTGAGTGAATGGGTGGGGGGGTGATGGGTTGAATGGGTGAGTGATGGATTGGGGGTGATGGGTAATGGTTGAGTGATGGGTTTAGGGGTGATGGGTAAATGGGTGAGTGAATGGGTTGGGGTGATGTGAATAGGTTGGCGTTAATTACATACATTTCTACATCCATGATTTCAGAACGCTAGAGGGGCCTATCTGGAGAGTCCTGTGTGTGGTGGTCCGCAGGCCCCCCATACAGCCCTCCCAGGAGCTAGCCAAAAAAGTCCGACCTGAGGGCGGCTTTGCGGCTAGTATATATATCTATAGTTTGGTATTCTTCAGATAGATCATTTTTGACATTTCGGGTGACAGACACTCTGTTCATCTTGGGGTTGTTATGCGCAACGTTGCGCACGTGTCCTTTTGCGAACGTTGCGCATAACAACCCCAAGAATGACGATTGTCTTTGGTCACCCTGGAAATGTCAAGATATATATATATAATATATATATATATAGATAGATATATATATAATAGTATAATATATATATATATATATATATCTATATAATATAGATATCTATATCTATATATAATATATTATATATATATAGTATAATATTATATATATAGTATATATAGATATATAAATATTATATAATATATAGATATATATATGTATAATATATATAGATATAGATATATATACTATATCTACTATATATATATATATATAGTAATAATTATATATATATATATATGTGTATAATATATATATATATATATATATTCTATATAGATATATATATATATAATAGGTATATATTGTCTATATATATATCTATAGTATAATAAGAATCTTATATATATATATATATATATAGATATATCTATATAATTATATATATATATATATATTATGTAATATATATCGATATATAATATATATATATATAATATATATATATATATATAATATACTATATCTATATATATTATATATATACATATATATATATATAGTCAATATATATCATATCGTATAATTATATCTATATCTCTATCTATATATAGTATCATATATATATATATATATATCTACTATATAATATATCTCTAGTATCATATTATATATATATATCTTATATATATATCGATCTATATATAATATATATTATAATAATATCTATCTATATATATATATATATATATCATATATCTATGCTATCATATATAATCTCTTATATATATATATATATAATAGTTATCTATCTCTCTAATAGATACTAATATATAATCATATATTATATCTATCTACTAATATATATATATATATACTATAATCTATATAATATAATATTATAATACATATACATATATATATATATTAGATAATCTATATATATATATATATATATTTATATCATATATATATATTAGATATATATATATATATATATCTATATTAGATATATATATATATCTATATGTAATAATATAAAACTATATATATATTACTTATATATTATATATATATATCTAATTATATTATATACTATATTATATCTTCTCTATATATACTATCTATCATATATCTATAATATATATATCTATGAGCTATATATATATAGATATATATATATATATATATATTGTAATATATATTGTAATATATATTATATATCTATATATATATATATATATCATATATTATATAATAAATATCTATCAATTATATATATATCTATAAATATCTATTTGAATATATATCATGTATTATATATATATATATCATATAATATATATATATCATATATATATATATATATCATATATATATATAATATTATATATATATATATTATCTTATAATATATATAAATATATATTTCTATATATATATTCATATATCCATATATATTATACTATTATATTATATATATATATATATATATATAATATTATATATATATCTATCTATATATATTATATCTATATATTTTATTATATATTATCTATATATCATATCTTTATATATATATATTATATATCTATATAAATACTATATATATAATCTATATATATATTATATATATCTCACAATATATATTTATTATATATATCATATAATATATATAAATATATATAATATACTATACTTAATCTATAATTAATATAATAATCTATATACTATATTTGATATATATATCTATATCTCTTAATATATATATATCTCTCTCATAATATCTACTATATATAATATATACTTATGTATATATATCATATATTATAATATAATATATATACATCATTATATTCTATATATATCCTAGCTATATCTATCTAATATATATAATTATAATCTACTCTAATATCATATATAATATATTATATTATATAATATATATATATCATATATAACTATAATGTAATATACTATATTCATATAATATTAATATATATTATCTATCATATATATATATTATAATTAATCATATACTATCATATATATAGATATATATAATATAATATATATTATATATATATCATATATCTATAATAATATATATCAATATAATATATATATCATCCTATCTAATAATCTTATATATATATATCTATATAATATATATATATAATATATATATATAACTATCTATATATATATATATATAATATATATATTTATCTATCTCTATACTATATATATATATATATATATATATTATATATATTATATATATAATATATGTCATCATATATATCATACAATAAGATCTATAATGAATATACTTATCCATTATATATATATATTCTCTATATCTATGTATCAATTATATCTATCTATGTATTACTCTCTCTCTATATCTCATATAATATATCTGTATAGTCTATATAGCGTCTAATATGATCTATATATATATCTATTTCTATCTATACGATCTCTAGATTCTCTATATATATATATCATATTCTAATGATCTATATATATTTATATATATTCTCACCTTATATATATCTATTATCTCTATATATCTACTAACATCATTATATATATATTATCTATCTTCATATCTATACTATTATCTCTATATATCAATCTATTATATCTCATATATTCATATTATATATATCTCATATCTATATCACTATATCATATTATATATCTACTATATATATAATATATCACACTCTCTCTCATCTATCTCTAGGCTATATATACTATATCTATATATCTATCTATCTACTATATAGCTATATTCTATCTTCATATTCTATATCTATATACTATACTATATATATATATATATATATATCTCTCTATATCTTTCTCTCTCACTATAGCTTATATAGATATCATATATATATATTTATAATCTATATCATCTAATTTTCTATATATCTATATATCATATATATATATATATATATATACTATATATATCATATCTATCTCTATTTTATCCTCTATACCACTTCTATATATCTCTAATATATCTATATCATCTATATATATATCTACTATATCTATACTACTATAGCTTCTCATATAATATCCTATATATATTTTATTTTACACTTTTTTAATATCTCATATATCTTATCTATAATCTCTATATATATATCATATCATATCAATCTATATCTATATATTATATCTCTCCATATATCTCAATATATATTATAATATCAATAAGATATCTATATAATACTATATATTCTATATCTATATCATATATATATATATACATATGTATAATCTTCTATATTTCTATCATATTATTATATATATAATATACTCTATATATATATATACTATACTACGAATAATATATACATATAATCTCTATCCTCTCTATTACTATATACTACTATAATCATATCTATCTATATATCATATTCTATCTATATAATCTCTCTATATATATATATAAATATATATAATTTATATAGCGATCTATCTCTATCTCTCTACTATATATCTCTCTATATATATATATATCTATATATTGTATATATATATATATCTCTATATATAGACGTGTTATATATATATATATATAGATATAAATATATATATATATAGACTATATATATATATTGTATATATATAAAAAGGAATATATATGTAAGGCTATATAAAATATATATATATATAGTATTAATATATATATATATATATATATATAGATATATATATATATATAGTACATATTATATACATATATATTATACTACGACATATGCGTCCATTACTCATGGTCCACAGTTCTTGAGAGCTTTCCTAAGTTTGTGATATGCTCTCAGAATACATATAAAAAAGATACGAATGGACTCACCTCAGTAGCAGAAACTCCATAACTTACTTTATTGAGTCCCACAAAACTTTTCATTTTTTTTTTTAAACGCAAACAATTTTTGGAAAAAGAGGGTTAGGTTAATAGTAAAATTTTACTTAATATGTAAATATTAAATAGCTATATTTAGTTGCCATATTTTCTGAACATTTTCAACTTTGAGGAAGATAGGTAGATTTATAATAAACCGCACACAAGACGAAAAAATAATCAATTAATAGTTTCAAAATTCACAGTAAGAAAAATGCATATGCGGATATTTTACCCTAAAAATTCCATGGCTATGACTCGGTCCAAAGACCCTCACTGACTCCTTTGGTTTATGATGTCTCAGACTTCCTCTAACTGGAATTATCAATCATAGGAAATTTAATATGAATCATACTATCATATACTCTTTCCTGATTATTGCAAGCACTATCTCATCTATAATACTCTGACCCTAAGTACTATGTTTTCATCTGTTGTTGTTGTAAAGTGGTTCTAAAAAAGCATACTTTATTGCACCCTGCGGCTTTGCATTCTGATTATATTTTTCATAGAAACAATAAATATTTTACAAGTATACTCCGTGAGCACATATCGCAAGATATTGAAAAATTGAAAATAAATCCGTAAAAAGGCCAGTCAAATTATTAGCCGTGAAATAGTACCATTTTTAACATATGTTATTCCCTATATCATTAATATGTACAATTTAGTTATATTAGGCATAAGAGTAGATGCGTACATTTTTACCGACTCGGACTCCAATAACCCAATTATTGCTTCCGAGGTCCACAACTGTGCTGAATTCGGGTTGTTATGATATATACTTATGCGAATGCAAAGCCTCTGTGTGCTATCGACTCATAGAGTACATATATGATGTCCCGTCAGTTTGTGGCGCCCAATATAAGAAAGGAAAATTACTGCGGTAAGTGTAAATTCATGGTTTGGTTACAGAAAATGAGGATGAATTTGACCACTATTCAGTCTCGTCACATGTTAGATAAGAAAAGGCCTCTATATCACCGTTCTTTCACATAAACACCGCTAGACCACCTTTGTTAGGCCTGCGTTACGTCCACTAATGCTCACGCACGCCTATATATTTTGACATAATGTGAATCTTAAAGCAGTTCACGCACCAATATGAATTGAATTGATATATACAAAACCTTTTCAAATTTTCTACATTCAGTCCCGCAAGAGATCGTCTACATAACGTTCCACTTTCATTCCTTATGAAGAGCGAGAGGTAAAAACACCCATATTTTTCAACCCGGCCAATATAAGTGTACGTAACATTCCAAAATTGCAAAATGTAAAACTTAAGAAGCTATCCGTCACAATCTGTAGCATGAATACTTTTTCATACATTTTTCATTAATCTCCATTTTATTTTTCATCATAGGGCAATGGGTAGTAGTCCCCTCTATCCAGCGTTTAAACAGGAAACAGAAACATAAGTATTGTATAAATAAAAACAATAGACTACACTGGGGAACAAATTTTTGTTGAGTTAGGTCTGACACTTGTTATTAAGTAATTTTTGGGTGCTGAATCCAAAACTAATCTCAGTTTTTCTCTATCACGTCAAGTTTTTGAACTGTAGATTTTCGTTTTCTAAAAAAATATGAAAAATACTGTACATAACAGTAAACAGTGCTTATTTTTATAAAAAGTTGCAATGTTTAACATATCAATGAAAAATGAAAGAAATAGGCTGAATAGAATGTTTATTTAACATATTATCATGTTTTTAGACAAGGATAGGCTATAATTGTTGTGCAGGTTAAGGTAAAAATTTACGTTGTAGCTTTGTCCTGGGAGTGTTCAACTTAAGGACTATCGCCGTTTTAGATGCTCCAACAATAGTCCGCCATCATATGCCATCCTCTCTACCCTGGTAACGTTCTTCCATAACCCTTCAATCTTGGTGAAATCGTTCCCTTGCTTCGTCGCTAGCAGGCCCCAGATTTTTTCCGTGGAAAGTTGGCAAAGATGGCTATGCAAAAATGTACTTTAGTACTCATGTTCACCAAGCGCTTTGTACTCGCCCATTAGTTTTCTGAACAATTTCTGTGTAATTACTTGCTCGTGTATTTTCCAAGAATTTTCTTGACGACGTCTTTGACATGATCGCCAAGCATTCCTTTTTCAGGTCTGACATAGGTACGGTGAAATGTTCATCTTTGGATGAGCTGTCCGAATTTTTGGACCATTAAAACACACCGCAGCCTTGATTTTTTCAATTGGACAGTCCAGGAAATTCCAAGATATGTACTTCAAATCAGTCGCCATCTAGTTGACAATGCTTTTAACAAATTGTTTTCATGAGACTAGTTTTTATGTGCAGAGGTGGGAATATTATTTTCTTCCTGTCAACAAGTGGCTCTGTACAATGTTAGGATCTCCAGAGTTTTAAGATCAGATCTCGGGAGGCCAATTCGTCGGAACCCATGCTTCCATCGTCAGAGCTCGCTACCCACATACAGAGAAAGCAGGGATACTTTGTGTATCCACATTGTTGACCAAGAAGGAAGGACACCATTTTTAAGGTCAACCCAGAGGATCCAATTGTGTTTGGTCATATTGCAATAACTCCAATGACTCCTCTTTACATCTCCATATTCTTCACGAAGACCGACCGAATGCCCAATAGGGACACTGCGGCCAACACATTGCCATTGTGTAGAATGACACATTCAAGCTCCGCTTTGAGCTATCATAAACAATACCGCCATTCATTTGGATTGTGAGATTGAAAAGCCCCTAATTCCTTCAGTTAACCAGGAATGTTAGTGGCAAAACAACAAACCGCTGGCACTTCGAAGTACTGCAGAAATGTACTTTTCTCTTGGTTGTCGAAAGTATGATACTTCACTCCTTGTCACAAAGTTGTTTTCCTCGTTCAGTCTTGATGCGAGTATTTCTGGAGCTTTTTTTGGATAGGCCCAAATCACGTGCTAAATCATTCAACTCGTGCTGATTCAAATCCCCTACGAACTGAATCCCGTGAATGTCAAAATCCTGCATCATTGCTGTCACTGCGTTCTTCAAACTCACTCAGATCTTCTAGAGGAGGTAGTTGTTTTCGAACTGGACAACTGGAATTTCAGCTGAATGAGGCCTTGTGTCTTATAGCTTACGGTAGATTTAGGATATTCTATTTTACTTTTATTTTTTCTTGTTAAATCCTGATGTTTTTCACTAAACAAAGTAACAGTCTGTGAATGATCTTTTTGCGCTCGCCCCAACCATGGGGATACCAAATGCCAACTTTCACGTGTTTCCTTTGGTCCTACAATCCGTAATGTTCCTCTCGACACACTGCTTGCACACTTTGTGAGGGGCCCATACTTGTCTTGATCACCGAGTTTTCACTTTAAAATAATGCGAATTATGCTTGTTTGACAATACGTGATGCTGCCCTCTGACTTGGGAATGTGAAACTACCACATATTAGCAGAAGGAGTCAGGGTTTGTTTTAGGCATTTACGACGAGAGTAGCAGGAGCAGACATGATCTGAAACAAAAGAAAATATATACCTTGTTCCATAAAACACAAAGCTGGAATAGTTACAACCCTTTGAAACAAAAAAAAAACGAGCATAAAACAAATAGAAATTACATGGGTATGTTGTTACAAGGTTTAATAAAAAAGAAAACCATAACAAAATCCTCCTAATATCTACTTATCCTAGCTTTTCTGTTTTGTGCCAGATATTGATATGTACTGACCCTATTTGGGAGCTGCACACACCTCTCACCGACTGTCTCAATTGTAACTGCACAAAACAAGTTGCCACAATACTCTCGATGAGTCAATCGTAATCAGCTGTCAAGTTTTACTACAGCTCACAACTGGAATTTTTGCTTAATCTGGATGTGTAAGCTGTGGAGAAAAAACTTGAACGGCTAAAAAAACTGACTACATAGATTTGAATCAGCATGCCAATTTTATTCTATAAAGCTCAAAATCTAACTCAACAATTTTTTTTTCTTCAAATTGTTCCCAGTGGCTATCAAAACATTTCATGGGAAATTCGACCAGCACTATTACTTAATCTTCAATGAAAAGTAATTCTCTTTATATATCGGCGCGAAAACGTACGGGTTTCGGCGGACTGTATTCACATAAGTGTACGTAACAAACAACCTTCCACTAAGGTTCCCTTCTGGGATTTTTTTTTCTTTGTCAATAGTTTGTGTTTTAATAATGCGTGTTTTGATTCCTTTTACTTTTACATCATCCCCATGGACAGCAACAGTTCTTTTTGTTGACTTTTTTACTCCAAATGGAAACGTCCAAGCAGGACCGGGGTAATTAGCAGTTGGCTCTTCTTTTCTTTCTTCCTCACATCTTCCTGTTAGTTCAGACTGAGTGGGTGAAAGCACAATAATAGTCACGGAGATATCGCACAATCTGTATTAACGAATGCTGTAACAGTAAAGTTAGATACAATAGGATTCTTACTGACAGGGCGAAAGGATGAGCCAATAACCCAAATGCGAGTAAATGCGTCCATACATCGTAAGTACCATTGAATCAAATCAAATAAAACAGTATTCACATGGAGACATTTCTGGTAATATTATCTCACATACTGGACAATATCATTGTTGTGTCCTCCGCGTGTTAAGCTATCGTTCTACACAATACAATCTTAGAGCAACACTCACAGTAAGTAGCCGGCTGACGTTTTGTGACGGTGAAAACTGCGCAATGCTATCATCCTCTCCACTGCGATGCTAAAAAGGAATAAAACTACATGTAAAAACTAAAATAGTCATTCACATAACATAACACTAAAAAATTTTTCCCATTACCAAGTTTCACACATCACTTTGTATGATTTATGGAAACTAATAAATACAGTCACGGGTTAGAATTTGTTTTTTTTTTTTGTTTTTTTCCAAGAGTTCCATAAGTTTCACTGGTACACGATTACAAAAAGTGTGAGAGAGTTAAGTTTTCAGAGAGCCTGCGAGTGCACTAGCCCGGCCCAGAGAGATCGATGGACATGGTGCTTTGACTATCCCTGCCGAAGCTGAAAAAGTCCACACTGCTCGCTCGCCGCTCGCCCGCCTGCTTCAGCTTCTCCCTTGCCGCACGCCACGCACTCTGGCTCTGAACTACTTCTCCTACCTTCAGTCCACCCACCTTAATATATGTCTATACGTGTGTGTGTGTGTGATGTTGTGGTGTGTGATGTTGTGTGTGTGGTGTGTGTGTGTGTTGTACGTGCGTGTGTGTCCCCTATATAATTAATAGTGATCGTAAAGAAATAAAAGAAAGAATTCGATGATGCCAAAGCGTCTTAAACAGTGTCGCCCATCGCACTGTAGATTTCCCATCCACAGGACTAATGGAAACTACGGTGTTATTAAGCTATTCCTACTCGGCCTGAGTCTGGTGATGAGGGGCTAGCGTACTAGTATTCAAAAGGTTGCATAGTGTCGTATAGAGAGAGGAGAGAGAGAGGAGAGAGAGAGAGAGAGAGAGAGAGAGAGAGAGAGGAGAGAGAGAGAGAGAGAGAGAGAGAGTAGAGAAGATAGAGAAGAGCGAGGAGAGAGATAGAGAGAAAAAAAAAAGAGATAGAGAGAGGTGAGGGGAGTTCACACACACACACTGGTTAAAAATTTCGGGTTTTAGAAGGTTTAAAGGGGTTTTACTATTGTCCCAATCAGTAAACCCTTTAAAGGTATAATTTACCCACAAAAACTTCATTTTTTGTATATTGTAAACCTGTTGCTTAAACCTTTTTCAATAAACCCTTTAAGGTTTTATCAGCAAAACTTTTACGGTAAACCCCTTACAGGAATTTTTCTTTTTTTCTGTCCTCCCGATACAATCCGCAATCGAAGGTAAGTTACTGGACAGTGCAATGGGGGTGTGTTCTTAGGCCACTCGACGGTTGCATAATGATTTTGGTTTTCGACGGGGATCGACCTCGTATCACCGAGAACGCCGAGTCCGGAGACGCTACAACTACTTCTGCTAACCGGGGGGGGGGGGGGGGGCCTACCCTTTATTAGCACCCTTTAAGTAAGTTTAATAAAAATATGAAATAATAATTAAATAATGAAATATTTCAACATGAAGAAATAGTGAAAACATCTAATCATCGCGTCCTGATCCAGAATTTTTTTTTTTAACGCGTAGAAAATTACTGCTATTATATATCTACCATGACAGATTGGTCCGTATAAAACACCATAACATAATGGCCAATACCACAACAAATTGTAGTAGTGATAATTTCATTTTGATCTTGATCAGTAATTGAATTCTTGAAGCTCTGCTGCTATTTCAAGCAAAGTACCCTAGTGGGGCAGATAGCCGCAATTTTTGAGAGGAATCGTGCAAATGATATACAAGCATCAAATTTGGCCCACTTTTTCTCCAAGTGATATAATCAAATCTGCCCTGATTGGCCAATTGAAAATCCAAGATGGCGGCCATTTTTGAAATCACATTTTCATTAATATCTCAGTAACCATAAACGTAAGGACAAAATGGTATGGAACATAGAAAAAGCAGCTCTTGACGGTTGTCCAGTGTATATCGCGGAAAGTAAATCATGCTAATAAGGCCACAAATCAATAGTTTTCGAAAATATAAAAAAAAACCCATATATATCTCGAGACGTAACATGTTAGACTAACGGATTATGCCATTCAGTAGATTTTGTCAAACTGGACAGAATTTATTTGTATCTTACTTCTTCTTAGATCAATAGTTTCGTCGTAAAATGCCAAAAACCAAATGAGGCCAAAATTTTGAGGAATTTTGCAGCCAGAAAGTATGATATTTTTTATTTACATATATAAGTGAAAATGATCTCTGTAATAATTGTGTATAATGACGGTGTAAATAATTGCTATTCTATGTAATTTCCCCAATGATGAATATTTATGGAACGGGATTTTTTTTATATATTTTCGAAAACATTGATTTGTGGCCTTATTTATGCATGATTTTTACTTCCGGAAGTACCACTGGGACGGCCGTCAAGAGCTGCATTTTTTCTGTTGCATACCATTTTGTCCCTACGTTTATGGTTACTGAGATATTAATGTAAATGTGATTTTCAAAAAAAATGGCCGCCATCTTGAATTTTCAATTGGCCAATCGGGCAGATTTGATTAGTATCACTTGGAGAACAAGTGTGCCAAGTTTGATGCTTGTATCATCATTTGCACGATTTTTCTGCTATCTCCTACACTAAACATCTGGCACTGATAACAGTTGGCAGGTGACGCAATCGTAGATAATACCGTTCACAAGAACACATGAATTGTACCATGATGAAGTACTATCATGAGTTCTTCTGCATCATTTTACATTGAAAATATGATTATCAATAAATCACAAATACTAGAAACGTAATCTAGATGCTGTAAACAATTATGTTTTCCATATGTATAATAAACCCTTCCCATTACTCATCTTGGCCATAAAAGTTTTACCTAGTATGCATACTGCATGGCACAGTTTAAAAGGCCACTGATGTTCGTATTGCATTCCTAGTGTAATGATATACATAATATGGAAGAAAATTGAATATATTATATTTATAGAAACAATATGGAGGGCGCATTATCGTTTCAAGTAATAAACCTTTTTTTCCCAGTAAACCTTTGTTAAACCTTTCATTACGAAACCCCCAGCATCGATGACGCTAAACCTTTTCTACACCCTATTTTTCACAGTAAGCCTTTCTTATACCTTTGCCTCATCTAAACCTTATAAGTAAACCCCATCGACTCTGCTAAACCTTTTATAAACCCTTCATTTCTAACAGTGCACACATACGTATGCGCTTGCTGGTGCACACATCTACACACACACACAAACACACACACACATACACACACACACACACACACACACACACACACACACACACACACACACAAAGTCCAAGAAAAGCAGTGAAAAAGATACAAACACAGACAGTCAGATAGACATGAGATTGGGACTGACAGTCACACAGACAGATATACCAGTATGTATGGAGCGAAAGTCAGATAAACAAACGATAAACAACCCGAAAAGACGCCGTCCTTTCAGGATGTTTCTCAAATGCTGTTCAAGGTTCATTGAGAAGCTTTACAACTTATTGGAACTAAAATGGACAGGAATGAATAAATAAAACTGGAAAGAATGAAATGTTTCTAATGACAATGCTTCTAAAACTTTTACAGGACATAAATAATTTTGATGTTACATGTTACATATTCATAAAAAGAATAGTCTGACCATAGAAATATATGGAGCCGTCCCTTTATCATTATGGGACAAGAAGGCAATGACAAAAAACAGTGTCCCAGTAAGTGCTGTTGTGAGGGCTAAAACTCCCTTATCTATGAACCACAAACAAGAAAGAATTGGGGCTTCGCTCAAAGCCTTTCTGTTAACAAAGCGAAGCATCCTATATAAGAGGCGAATAATGCTCTATCAGTGTAGGATGTCACCTCCCTCTTCAAAATATAATCTACATGAAGAGCACTATGTTTGCACAATATGTTACAAACACTAATACCACAGGTCCACTTGTGACACTCTCTTCAAAAATTTGTTCGCTATCGATACAGTCACTTATGTGCTGTCAAAACGTCCTTGTGTGTTGTATTGAAGTCATAAACGACATATAAACAGAAGCACGTTACATGTCCCTATTTGGACGCCACAGCTTAACGTGACTGCCTTCTGCCATGTGGAGGGCGACCAGGTTACCGCAGCGACCACTTAAGACAGGCTCATAAAGGCAAGAAAGGCAGATGCTCGAATCCAAGAAAATAATAAAATGGTGATACAATAAAACAACAAATCTAACCTACAAAACCAGGATTTTCTTTTTTATGAAAAAAGCGAGTAAAGTATCAGTACAACGAAGACAGTAAGAAAAATAATGCCAGAAAAAGAGATACCTAAAAAATAAAAATGTTTTAACCGGAGAACTAGAAATGGTTGGAAAAAAACTTTAAAATGGGACGTACACGTTTATACGAATAAATTAAATCACAGCTGTAATCGCGAATGGGAGGGAACAAAGAAATAGAGAATGGCTGAAAAATAAGCATCCATGACATTGTATGTTAAGAGGGGAGATGAAAAAAACGAGATAATAAGGAGCGTAGTCAAGGGAAAATCGAGGAAAACATAAAAGGACAAATATATTTTACTCACCAATTCCCTTTTTTTCTACATTTCTCTTTTCCTTCTGTTCGACTTCTCCAGTTTAATCAGTAATTTCTGAAATTTCTTATTCTTGCTATCAATCTGATCGGATTTATCTTGTTTTTTTAAGGAACCATCTGTCAATCTACCATCTTAACTGTATGTTTATATTTTGTCTTACAAGTTTAAGTCCTCTGATTACTCGCACAACCTTCATGGCAAATAAAAACACTGTTAGTTTTGCAATTATTCAATTTTTGTCATACAGTGTGAATTATCTGTCTTACACAATACGTAATTCCCTCCAGAAGTTCTTCAGCGCTCCTAACTTGGCCTTCCATAACATTTTCTAAGGCTTAGCGGCCCCGAGCTCGAGGATTAATACCACCTGAATACATTCAGCACTTCCAAAGACGGTGGTAAATTACTTGTCAAGGTTCTCCTTCCACAATGAAAATATAGCCATCCACCTTTCCATTCCACGTCCTTGGAATAGTTTTGAGATGCTCCCACAATGATAAACAAAACGTGCGCAATAAATATCATATAGTGTTCCCTATGAAAAGGGAACAAAAAAATACGTGATCCATGGCAGACAGCAACAATTTAACCAGTGTTGATTATCATTTCCCATGTCAATATTTTCTTCTATCTCACATCCCGATAAAGGAGTTGGAGGATATCGTGTGACCTTTTTTTCACAAGTTTACTAACGCAGAACCAATAAAGAAAATATGATCAGGGAAGCTATGTGCATTTCATTGTTGGAGATGTAGAATCACTCTAGCTAACTTATTCCATTACTAATATGATATTAGTAATATCTCATTGTACTTTTTCTATGTATGATTAGTTCCTCGTAACAAGAAAAATATTATAAAATGTTTAAGAAGCAGGGATGGGAAATGGACAACACGAGAAATGAGAGGAATGTATAAATATTTCTTATTCTACCCACTGTCATGATAATCTACAAATAAGGGGACGTTGGAACAAAAAGTTACGTAAAAGAGTAAAAAAAGCAAACAAATGTCGACGTTCAGTGTTCAGAATAAATCAACATTCCGCCACCAACCTGACATATTTTCACAATTCAGCGCCTTCACCATTACTGTTTTTCCAAGACAATCCAAGCCAAATATTTCCGACAAATTTCACAATTTCTTCCAAAAATTGATTATTCTTCCCCATAAACTTACAGCCTTCCTTGTTGATGGGGCATAGGCACATAGACGCCGATATCTCTCTCTCTCTCTCTCTCTCTCTCTCTCTCTCTCTCTCTCTCTCTCTCTCTCTCTCTCTCTCTCTCTCTCTCTCTCTCTCTCTCTCTCTCTCTCTCTCTCTCTCTCTCTCTCTCTCTCTCCTCTCTCTCTCTCTCTCTCTCTCTCTCTCTCTCTCTCTCTCTCTCTCTCTCTCTCTCTCTCTCTTTCGTTATCCTACAATTTGCATCATACACAACAAGAGCATGGGTGTCCGCTAGGTGTGAGCAAATATATCATTAACCCCCCCCCCCCCCCCTCCCTCGAGGATCATGCCTTTTAACTGAGGGACCAGGATGCTTTCATTTTAAGGGTTATACAAATTATCATGAAAGTGGGAGTATATTTCTTTGCTCCCACTCGGCCAAATCAGCGTTTGATTCATTAATCAACAGTCGATCCATTTAGTGCTAATGCATCCCACTCGGCCAAATCAGCTGTCGGATTCATTAATCAAGAGTCGATTCATTTAGTGCTAATGCAAATTACTTCTTCCAGCAACCATGTTAATTTGTACTTACATTTTTAATAACACATCACAACAATTGTACCCGCTCTGCTTTCTTCACATGGCTGACTTTTGTCTCTAACAATTCCCTAAAAGTCATCTATTAACTTCCATATATCAATAATTCCACCCACGTTAATATAAATAATGAGTAACACATTCTGCCTCACCCACATGGCATTCCTGTCACTATAGGGTTGTCCATAAAATAAAATTTCTTTGAAAACCTTGCCTAGTGAAGTTTTTCCCATTATTCTATCCATATTATGTCTAAAAGTATTTTTTACATAATTTTAGGAAGTTATCCTGAGGTCCCTCAAAGCCCCAGAACACAAGCACCGTATTTTACCTTTAAACCGCACATTTATTTGCTATTCAACATATGATAACTCAACATACCAGACACAGAAGAGTGACAAAGTCATGGAATCTATACCATACAGCTTAGTCCCAAAACAGGGAGTGCTTGGGCAACTCATTTGTTTATGAATAATGACCATTAGTCACATATTTTGTCAGAAATATGTCAATAACGCGACACCGGCGCTGCGGAATTGCAGCTGTCCAATGGATGTTTCACAACTTCATGGCAAGTGTTTTCTTGTCAAAGCTGGGGTACTGCTTCCTGTGTTGTTCAACACCCTGCAACAGCGACGATCTTTGCTGTAGTTCATTGGTAAGTATTGTGGCAAATTCCGAGATCAACTTGACTCCGCGCTCAGCTGCATCATTGACAACTTTCAACGTACGAACAAATTGTTCAGCATCGAGAAATGCAGGATCTGATGACCATTGCTCGACTGGTTTAGCAAGCCAATCCGTTTTTACATCCAGAATGCGGAACACTGATTGGGATTCGAGTCCTATCAAATCCTTCAAAGTTGTGTCACGAGCAACTTTTCGGAAGAGAGGCTTGCCGAGGCGGAAGTTGTCTGGTTCTGGTGTCTCCACCAGCCGAGCAGCCATTTGTTGTTTCATGCTGTTGGTCATCTTCGCATTCTTGCTGAACATTGCAAACGCAGCGACTTCCTCTGAGAGGTACCACCCGTGATGACCAAGTATATTAATCACAGTGTCTGCAACTGCCTTGTCAACTTCGCGATAATCCATCATATCGTGGATGAACTGAAGATCATTAATTGGAGCATCCGCACCATTGCTGACTTTCATCCATGCTGCAGTGTAGAAAAGCGCCAGAAACCTGTTCATGCGCATCAATTTTGCTACCATGCGTTCATCATACAGCATCACCGTGGAGAACATGTACATCTTTCCAGCATAGATGTTATTCGCCATCCAGCGGGCTTGATGCATGGCACCTGGCTTAAGAAAGTGGATACCACGCGGGGGAGTTTCACCCAAGATGATTAGCGTATTCTCCACGCACTCACGGTAGTCGTCACGAGGGAAAGCATCTGAATCTTGGTTTGTAAGCAGAGCAGTAAAGTCATTGACAACTTCATTTATAATTTGTAGCAACCAGTGGTCTTCGATGGTCAGTATTTGCATTGGAAGTTCTTTGTCCATATCTGACCAAGCCTCTTTGAGTGTGCAAATAGTTTATTTTCTGCTCCAAGAATTACACCAAACAAAAGTTTCCAGACAGCACCCACAACAACTTCTAACATGTGGTGGCGACATGCTAGATATAATAGCTTTCTACCCAAACGTTCTTCAATAAGCTTGGTTGCTCCTTTGTGTACGCCACTGTTGCTGGCTGTCGTATCAAATACTAATGCTGCAACTCTGTATGTCATGTCCCAAGCGTCGAGTAGATCATACGCAGCATCAGCTTGTGTCTTTTCCTTGGAGTCAACAATTGATGGCACACCAAGTAACAACTTTCCCTCCTTGTAATCTGGAGCCCCCGAAAAAAAAAACTGACAGCCGTTCATACATGTCTCCAAGTTATCTTTCAAAAGTTTTTCATCCCAGTGTAGTGCACCAAAGAGAGGCGGGTTCTGCCTCACTTTGTCCATGGCATCTTCAGCTAACTTTTGTCGGTTGCACATTCGACGTCCCCGAGTGGGGGATCTTGATAGGGGGAAATCATCCAGAGATCCACCAGGGGCTTTTATTATGCGATACGATCATTGTATTGTATTGCCCAGATATTTTAAGTCGATCGGCAGCACTTTTTATTCTCACACGGGCAAAACTTTTTTAGGTAAGTTGAGGAATAAAAATCTGTCTCGGTTCCTTCTCCCCCTAGTAGAGGGACATAGCAGGGAGCCCGTGCCCCAAATTTCTCGATCAAGGTTTAAAAGGTGGTTTTTTAAATATTTGGGGATACAAACCCAAAAAAAACCCCCCTGCCCCTCGCAAAGGGGGGCAACCCGCCGGGGGGAAAAAACCCAAAATGGCCACCGGGGAAAAAAGATTTGTCATATTTTAAATCATTTAATAGCTTAATAGTTTTTGGTTTTAAAAATGTTTTTTTTTTAAGGTCAAGGAAAGCAAAAAAGATATCATAGAGGGTTTTGTGAAAAAAAAAAGTCAGAATTTGGAATTATTTTAAAAAAAGGAAGAAAAAAAAATTTTCAATATTCTTTCCCTTTTGGGGGGGAAAACCCGTATCTTTGCTTTTTTGGGCCACTAATCACAAAAAGTTTTTTTCACGGATTATAACTCAAGTGATTTACTGAAAAAAATGTACCCCAATTCTCTAAAAAAGTTTTTACAAGAACTAAAAAGTAACACGTTTAGGGCTGATACCCCAATTTGAATTTGTTCTATTAGTTTTGATATTCCCGGGAGGGATTCTAGGTGTCAACAAATAGGTTTTTCAGCCCAAAGGTTTTCAAGCAAAATATACATAAAATTTAAATTTTGCTTAAAAAAATTAAAAAAACAATTTTTGATTTACCCCAACTCTTTAATTTTTCAGATAAATCAGGAAAAAATCCAAAAAACCACATAATTATTTAAGGGACAATTAGGGGTTTAACAGGGAAGGGGCCCCAATTTTAAACATAAAATGTCATTACCTCGTCTTCATCATAAAAATCGCTCTCCCCTGAATCAGTTTTCCTGGTGTTAGGTCTTGAAGTTGAACGACATCCTTCAAATGCATTGGTAGTGAGGGGTTTGTTTTTATGCCCCTGGCTTAAAAAGCCATTTAACGGGCCCACCCATGTGAAAGTGGGGGACGGAAAAGGGAAATCTCCCTTATGAAAATTTGAGAAGCATGTGTGTGTGTTTGATAATTTCCTTTTGGTTACCTTCGGGGTCAGGGGGAATCTCTATCTGGGGAAGTCTCAGGTTATTTTCTCTTCATCTTTTTTCCATTTTCGGGCCCTTGTTTTCACCCTAGATTTCCCCTCACCTTTTTCATTTTTAGAGGTATTTAAGATGAAAAATTGCCATGTCTTTAAAAACAGACTGTGTGCCCGGAAATGATTTCCCAAAAGAACACAGCAGAGCACTTTGCATCATCTGAGTTTCCCTTTGGTAAAAAATTGATGCTTTCCCCCTTTGGCCAAAAAAGGCATTTGTGGTTTTGACCGCGGAATATGTAATTAAAACTTTTTCAATCTCTCCCTACCTCTTTGGAGCATATTTTTTTAAAATTTTTTTTTTTTTCTTATATTTTCCCTTTCCTTTTGACTGCAAACACTCCATCTATTGTATGGGAAACATATGCAGACAAAACAAAGAAAGTTTTGTATCTTCAGCACAATGACAAACCCAGTATCAATCCCTAAATCTTCGGATTTGGGAATATAAAAGGGAAGAAAGAATCGTGTTGCTTCGATTTGTTAAATTTAAAAAATTCCCCAATTTTTTTCTCCTGTGGAAAAATTTCAACATTTTGGGAAACCCACTGAATATAAAAACTGGACTTTGGGATGTTCACAGCACCTTAGACGGATCTCATCTTGGAGAAATGACTGCAAGCGTTTTTTATTAGCTGGGTTGGGGCAAAAAATCCTGGAAAGCTTAGCAGGGGAAAATTTGTCAAAGGGCCCGGATGAAGATGTTCTTATACCCTTTTATGTAATACGGGGCGGTATTTGGTGCTAGTCTTATGCTTGGTTTTAACCACTTTTAAAAACGTTTTTTTGGGCTTTTAACAAGATTTTGAAAAGGCCCACAGGGTTTTATATCGTGGGGCTGGGGGAAATCTCAGAGATTGACGTGAAACAGCAGAAGTTCCACCAAATTTTGGGGGGCTGGACAAACATGACATTGGTTCGATGAGTTTGTTTTTTGCTCCATTTCAGAGTATCGTCTTTGAAGTCATCATTGTTCGTAATCCCTGTACTTTTGGGCCCCCCATTGAAGGGTCATCAGACTTTGTCTATTGTTTCGATTTTAAAAAAAATTTTGGCCCCCCGAATCATAAAAATTTCCCAAAACACCCTTTGAAAGTTTATTCCACGAGAAAATTATGCAAAAAGAAAAATTTATTTCTGGGACTTCGAGTCAGGCCATGTAGCGTCACTGCCAGCTTCACCTTAAATTTGATTTCTTTTCCCCCGTTAGGGATAAAGTTAGCAGAGATGCCCAAGTGCCAGAATGCCGGTTCTTTTTGGTTTTTCAAAAGGGCCTTTTGGGCTTCTTCAAAAAGGTTAAAAATTTTGTACAAGAGCTCGTCCGAGCCCCCCCTCGTCCCCCAAATTTCCCTTCGACATGAGGTGGCCATGACATAACTTGTCCCTGTGATGCATGTGCATTGATCCGTTGTCTACGGTCAAAAATCATTTGGGTTTCGTCATTTTACCCCCCAGCAGTTGATGCAGCTTCGGGCATAACTACCCCCAGAATAGGACCCATAAACCAATGCACTGTGGTTTTTCGGGAAATTTTCCCAGAAACCCTCTGCGATCGTGAGATTTTCCTGTATCATAGTTTTGATGGTGCATAAATTTCCCCCCCCCCCCCCCCCCCCCCCCCCCCCCCACCCCAACTTTCTTTCCCCAAAAATTACGCAGCATCAAAATATAATTTTGAAGAAGTTTATCAAAAAAAAACCAGAGCCTAGAAACTAGGCTCTGTAATGTGCGAAGTTCATGCTGTTTCCGGGCACAACATTTCGAATATTTTTGAAAAACATTTCTTTCATTTCTGTTTAAATGCACATGCTGCAGATAAAAGATTGGGACCCATTTTTCCTGTATCTGAGGTGGTGATTTGATTTTTACCCGACATGTTCGGGATAACGGATTTCAACTGCAAATGGGTCTGAATTTTACTAAATTTAAAGGTCAACAGTCTTTCTCTAAGGGTAAGATCTTTAAGTACACAGTGGGGTTTTTGAAGGCATACCAGAAATTCGGGCTTTTGCATGATTTTGCCTTTTGTCTCTTCCCCCGAGGGTTTCCTGGTCTTCAGGTTTTCATACACCATATGCATAGGTTTTGTCATGTAAAAAAACCTGTGATCGAAGTTTTTGTTTGAAACCAGTTTCAATGGGCCTTGATTTGGACGGGGGGGTCCTTTTGCATCTGGTTTGCAGTTCCTACATTTTCAGCAGGGCTTTTCTCTTTTCGACTCAGGGTTTGTTTTCATTTTTCTACTTTGAAAAAGGGTTCAGCTTACAATTTTGAGGAAGTAACACCATTCGATCCTTTTTCCAGACAACTTCATTATAAACTAAAACCAAAATATCCCCCCAAACCCATTTTTTTGCATGCCCCTTTAAGATTTTTCCAGGCATTTTAGGTTTGTGTTGTTCGATTTTCATCAAAATAAAAGAGGACAAAAAGATACGGGAAAACCAATGGCTGAATTTTTCACTCCAGGGCTTTCGATTTTTTCTGTGGTGGTTCGACATCTTCCAATCTGTAAAAAAAAGGACATGAAATTAAAAAGATATAAAAAGGCAATCATATCTTAAAAAATTTTAACTGAAAATCAATGAGAAAATATGTTTGATACGATTATTGACGAGTTTGGGCCCTTTTTTCGTTTTCTTTTTTTTAATAAAATATTCAATTAAAAATGACTTTTTGGCCAAAAAATACACTCTATGTTTCTTTATTGCTTTTTTTGACCTAAAAAACGGGACATTTAGCCCCCCCAAGGGAACAATTAATGCTATTAAATGAGTAAAAGATATGAAAAATCTAGTTTTCAAGGGGGCCCAAAATTTTTTGTTTTTGCCCCCGGGGAGTTAGCCCGCTTTTTTGGGGAGGGACGGGGGGGGCCTTTTTTTGTTCAGACCCTCAAGTCATTTAAAAACCCCCTTTTTTTTAAAACCCTTGATCAGAAAAAAATTGGTCAGGGGTTTCAATGGAAAGGGTCCTATTTATTCCGGTGGGTTTTAACCACAAAATCGGTTTAAAATTTCCTTTGCATTTCTTTCTTGTGGCAGTTGTATATTGGTCTAGTTCAACTAAGCCCGCAGCCCCTCTCCCGTTTCTATCTTTTGGGAATTTTCCCAAATTTTTTCTTTTTCTTTTTTTTCATTCTGGATTCCGTGCTGCTTTAAAGGGGAACCAGTTTGCCCTTCTTTTGGGAAAATACTTTTTTCATGCCCACCATGCAACCTTCCTTCATTTTTTGATCTAAGTAGAAGTCAACATTTTTCCGTTTTTTCTTGGCTGACAGAAGTCTTAAATTTCATTTTTTCGGAAAAAGGGCATCGGGTGCCCCAATACGAACAGAGTTTTCTAAGTGTGCTACAAAGTTTGCCTTCTGTTAAAAGGTCGGGATGATCCCCCTTAAATTTTACATCAAACTTGCCACCCTCCCATAGTTTCATCCCCTCAAACATGCAGTTCTGTCTGATTTTTTGACCCCAGGGCCATTTTCCCAAAAATTTGCAAAAACACTGTCTACCACTTCGTAAGCAATCTCTTCATTTTTTATTTTTTTTCTGTATTATCTTTCATCAGTTCGGGAGGTACGGGGGAATTTTATTTCATAAACTGTCGGGCAGTTGGCAATTTGGCCCCATTTTTTGAGGCTGAGGAGGGCCCAATCAGCCAAAAAGCCCAGTTTGCTTTTTTTGTAACATGTCTTGTGGAGTGACCGCCCCCAATTCTTCTTCTAGGCTCTAGGTGGGGGCGTCCCCCCGTCTTGTTTGCCATTTCTAGTGAAATTTTGTGCTAAAAAAAAGAGGGCAACAGTTTAGTTATAAAAAACATTCTTTTTTGATGTGAAAGTGTCCCGCATAAATTGGAAAAACCGGGCATTTCCCCGAAGCGTGGGGTCGCGTTTTTAAAACATTTTTCAAAAACAAAAACACGACATATTTTAACATATATGTCAATTATGGTCACCATTCAAAACCCTGTTGAGTTCCCAAAGGAAACCCCCTTTTTTGGGGGGACTTTAAAAAACTAATTTGTAGGAAAATTCCGTGTCTTTTTCCCCCCCCCCCCCCCCCCCCCCCCCCCCCCCCCCCCCCCCCCCCCCCCCCCCCTTTTCCTGTGTTAGTATGGGGAAATCATATGTTGAATAGAAAATAAATGTGGGGTTTTAAAGGAAAAAATACGGTCCCTTGGGTTTTTTGGGGCTTTGAGGGACCTCGGGAAAAACTTCCAAAACTGCGTAACAAATATTTTTAGACAAATAGGGAAATAGAATAAGGGAAAAAAATTTCACTAGGAAAGGGTTTTCAAAAAAAATTTATATTTTTGGAAAACCCTACGGTAACTATTGGGTTTTTGCTTTTGGCCCTCCCCGCGTGGTTCATATGCAAAAATACATTGGGGCCCAGGGGATCGGGTAACCCCCATTATAATGTAGGTATTTGTGTATAAACCAAGTAATAAAATTAAGAAATTATTCGGGGTTTTGGGGAGCTCATCCGTCGTAAAAAAAATTTTTGTAAAAAAAACTTTTAGGTGTTTGACTGTGCACCACGCAAGGCACCAATACAGCCATCCTCCACTGCCGGGGAAAGTAATCCCTGTAGTATTCATGGGCTTTGTGGTTTGGTATTCCCTTTTTGGGGGCCCAATTAACTTGTCCCTTAAGTTTTCTCCTATAAAGGCTTAAGAAATTAAGAAAAATGGATTGTTTGGCTCCCCCTAAATTTTTGGGGGAAATTTAGAAAAAGTAGTTAGTTTTTAAAAAAAGATATAAAAAAACAAGATTTTTGCCCGGGGAAAATGTGGCGCTTCCTAATAATTGTTTCACATACCCCAATGCCTTGCCTCTTAATACCTTGCTTCCTAGTAGTTGAAAAAACCAGCAAAAAAATTCTTGTTTTGCGGTTTACTTCCCTTTTTTAAATAAAAAAAAAAAACCATGTACAAGTGTTTATAATGTTCGACCTTTCCTGATAGATGTGAAAAAAAATTTAAAGGGTTTGCGGGGTTCATTTAAAACCCGCGCCCAAATAATGTGGGTTTGAATTTTTTGTGACCTAAGCAAATAGTGTCAAACAAAATATCCCTTTACAGCCACAAAAAAACCCCTAAGGGGACCCAGGAACTATTTTTTCAGCTCAGTTTTCCCTAATACCCAGAAAAACCCCTTTTTCCTTGGCATGACCCCACCGAAATTATTGTGTGTGTGGGTGTGTGGGGTTGTGTGTGTATGTGTGTGTGTGTGTGGTGGGGTGTGTGTGTGTGTGTGGGTGGTGTGTGGTGTGTGTGGGTGTGTGTTTTGTGTGGGTGTGTGTGTGTGTGTTTGAAAAAGTTTCCCCCAGGGAGAGTAACCGAGCGTTTGCGGGCCGTCCCTTCATTTACATCCACCCCCTTACCACCCGCCGGGGCCCACGAAACAAAGGGACATCGACAGAAAAGCGGCCGTGCCAAAAATTTCCTTCACCACAAAATATTTCCAAAAAGATTATCTCTGCATCTTTAGGGTGGTGGTATAAAGATTCCTACTCCCCCCTTTCCCATTTCACACTTTTCCAGCGGGGTTTTGGGGATTGGGCCTTTTTTTTTTTGGGTTGGAAAAATTTCCGTCCCTCACCAAAAATGCTACATTCCCCAAAAAACCAAAAAAATATCAGGGAAACCCAAAAACCCATGCGATTTATGGTTTTTTCATTTTTTTTCCCCATTTTCCCCCAATTTAAAAATTAACAAAAAATTTTTGGGCCCTTTTTTTAATTTAAAACCTTTTTGGGGGAAATTCAAAAAAGTAAAAAAAGGCCTCCCGGGGGAATTACGGGAAAAAAAAACAATTTCCCCCCGAAAGCCCAAAAAAAGGGTATTTTGTTTTACGCCCCCTAGGGAAAAAAGTAAAAAACCTAAAATTTTTTAGTATTTTTGGGTTAAAAACCTTACCAATTAGAAAGGCCCAAAAATTTTTTTTTGGGTTAATTTTTTTCTTGCCATTTTTTTTTACCTTTTTTTTTCCTTGGTTAAAAGCCATTGAGGAAATTAATTTGCCCATTGAAAAAGAAAACGACGGTTTTGGGGGTTTAAAAGGTTTTTCCCAAGGGGAATTGGGTTTTTTGGGCCTTTTTGGTTGGAAAAGAAGGGGGGGGAAAAACCCCCTTAAAAAGGGCCAAAAATTTTAAAAATTTGGGTTTTGGGGCCTTGGGGTTTCCCCAAAAAAAATTTTTGTACACCATTAATTTTAAGAAACTCCTCATTCAAAATGGAAATTTTTCAAATTCCCCAAATTTTTGGTGCTTTCCAAAAAAGGTTTTGGAGGTTTTTAGGAAAAAGGATTTTGGGCTTTCCCCCAAGTTCCAAAAAGGGCGGGGGGGCTTTTTGTGCCCGAATTTGTTGGGTTTTTAAAAAATAAAAACAAACCCTTTTTTTAAAAAAAAAAAAATTTGTGTTAAAGGAGGGGAAAAACCCGGTTGCCCTTAACAAGGGGAAAAAAATTTTTTTGGAAAGTTTCCCCTAACCCAAAAAACCTTTTTCCAAAAGGGGCAAAGGGATTTTTTAAAAGGGGAAAAATTATTCGGGAATTTTATTTAAAACCAAACCCAACCAGGTTTTTGGGGAAAATTCCAAAATTTCCCTTTAAAACCCAATAAAATTTTTTTTTTTTTTCCCTTTTTAAAGGAAAAAGGATCCCAAAGAAAACTTTTAAAACCCAAAAGAATTTTTTTGGAAACTTTCCTGTTTTTTTCAATTGGGGCCCCCAGCACAACTAAACCCTTGTTTGGGCCCCCCCCTTAATTTTACCTTTGGCCTTTTTGGAAGGAGGGCCCCAAAATTTTGGGGATTAAAAAATCTCACCAATTTTCCAAAGCCTTCTCAAAAAAAAGGAATGAAAAAATTTTTTAATTTTTCCCAAAGGAAAAAAAACCCGGGGTTTTTTTTTTTTGTAAAGCCCATTTTTTTTGTTTTTTTAAAAATTTGGCCTTTGGGGCCCTTTTTTGGTTTTTTTTCCCCCAAATTTAAAAAATTGGAAGAAAAAACCCAATTCGAGTTTGGAACCAAAACTTTTTCCAATTTTGGTTTTTGGGTTTCCCTAATTGGGGGTTTTTAAAAGTTTTCCCGGGGTTGGCCCTTTTGTACTTTTTTGGGTTTTGTTGGGGTGGGGCCCCAAAAAAAATTGGTCCGGGAAAGGAGAAAACATTAATTCATTTTGGGGCCAAAAAGGGGGGTAAATCCCTGCGTCCCCCTTAAAATTTAAAGGTTTTTTTTTTGATTGGATTTAAAAGGCCCCAAAAAAAAAGCCCCTCCTTTTAAAATTTCTTCTTCAAACTTTCCCCTTTTAAAAAAACCAAAAAAATCCTTTTTTTATTTTTTTGTTTTTCAAAGGGGAAAAAAAGGCTTTTAAAAAACAAAAAAGGGCCCTTTTTGCGGGGTGGAAAATACTAAAAAAAAACCAAAAAAGGATATAATTTCCTTTTTTTTCCCATTTTTTTTTCCTTTTGGGGCTGGGAAAAGAGGTTTTTTTTTAAAGGCCACGGAAAACTGGCAAAAGGGAAAACCTTTTTTTTTGTGGGAAAAAACGGGCCTTTTAAAAAAAATACTAAAAAAAACCCAGGTTTTTGTTTTTTAAAATTTGTTTTTCAAAACCAAAGGCAATTTTTTCGGAAAAAACAAAAGGGCAGCCGGGAAATTTTGGAAAAATTCCCTTTCCCGGTTTTTTTCACCCAAATTTTTTCCAAAAAAAACTTTTCCCGGAAAAAAGCCACCAAATTTTGGAAAGTTTTTTTAAATTTTGGAATTTTTTTTTTTCTTTTTTTGAAAAAAGAAAAAAAAGTTTTTTTTAAAGTTAATGGTTGTACAAGGGGGGTTTTCCTTGGGGAACCCCCCAATGGGCCAAAACAATGGATGGAGCTAAAAATTATTCCACCCCTTCCAAAAAAAAAAACCCCAGCCCCCAAAAAGAACTTTTTTTCCCCTTTTGGAAAACCTACCCCCTAAAAAGCAGGTTTCGTAATTTCTAAATTTCCAAAGGGGGCCTTTTTTTCCTTTCCCAAAGGGGGGGGCATTTTAAAGGAAAGTACAGGGGGCCAACAAAACACCGGGTTTTTTGGAAAGAAAAAGGAAAAACCAAAAAATCCAAAGGGGTAAATTTTGGGGGCCCTACACCCCGCGGGAACCTTTTTGGTTTTTGCCTTTCCTTAAAAAGCCGATAAAAAATTTTGGTTCAAAGGCCCCCTTACGCCCCAAAAAAAGGGACTTCCCCCAACCCCTTTTGGTAAAAAAGGGGGGCAGGGGCCCCTTGGCCACTACCGGGGGAATGGGGTTTGGGGGTTGGGAAAAATTTTAATTGGGGCCCCTAAAATTTTTGTTGGGCCCCCGTTTTCCCCCCAAAGTGGCCAAAACCCCTTTTTTTGAAAAAAGGAAAATGAAAATTTTTTTTTAATTTTTTTTTTTTTTTTTTCCACTTTTTATTTTGGGAAAAAAAAAAAAAAAAAAAAAAAAAAAAGGATAAGTGCTGGTTTGATTTATTTGTGCTAAAAGGTTTGGGGAAAAATCCACCCCAAAAAACACCCGTCCCCCCATGGAAAATTAGGAAACTTCCCTTTTTTTAAAATTTCTTTTAAAATGGAATTCCCCCCAATTTCCCAAATTTTTTTTTTTAAATTCCCTTTTGTTAACTTTTTTGGGAACAAAAAAAAACCAAGACAAAAAAAAAAAATTGTAAAATATTTTCCCGTTTTTGGGGGTGTAGGGGAGTTTTAAATTTCCCCCCCTTATTGTTTTTTTTAAGGTTTTTTGGACAAAATTTTTAACATGGGTAAAACCCATTTTATTAAACCCTTAATTCCCCCTTAAAAAACCTCCTTTTCCCCCCTTCCCCCAAAAAAAGGGCTTAAAAAAGGAGAATTTTATGTTTTACCGCCCAGCAAAAATTGGAAAAATTGTGGCCCCGACCCGGGTTTTAGGTAAATTAAATAATTTTTTAATTTACCCTTAATGGCCAAAGGGAAACTAAAAGGGGGTATTTTAAAAAAGTAATTTAATGTGTAATTGTCCCAAAAAAATAAAAAAAAAAGGGGTTTTAACTCAATTTTTTTTTTTAAAGGGGGGTATCAAAAACTTTTTTTTTAAAAAAGTTTGATTACTTGAGTACGAAAAAAACGGAAAAATTTTTAAAATTGGGGTAACCCCGGTTCAACCAAAAGGATAAAAACCCCCCTAGAATTTTTAATAAATTTTTTTTAAAAAAATTTTTAATTTGGGAAATGTTTTGTTTATTTTTATCAAAAAAAAAGGGAAAAACAAAAGAAAAGAAAAATTTAAAAAAAAATGTTAAATTAAAGGTTTAAAGGAAAAAGGGAAATTAAAAAGGGAAGGGGGGAAAATTTAGTTTTTAAAATTTTTTTTTGGGGAAAAAATGAAAGGGAAAGAAAAAGGAAAAAAAATTAAGAAAAAAAAAAGGGGAAAAAAAGGAAAAAGGGATAAAAAAAAAAAAGGAAAGGGAAAAGTTTGGGGGAAATAAAAAAATTAAATAAAAAAGGAAAAAATAAAAAAAAGGGGGGGGAAGGGAGAAAAAAAAGGGGAAGGAAAAATTTTGAAAATTTGGAAAAATTTTTAAATGGGGTTATAAAAGGGGGAATTTAAAAAGGGAAATATTTTTTTGGAAAAGGGGGAAAAAAAGATAAAGGGGTTTTAAAAAAATAAAATAATAAAAAAAGGGAATTTAAAAATTTAAGGTTTTATTTTTTGGGGGGGGTTAAAAAAAAGAGGTTTTAAAAAATTTAAGAAAAGGAAAAAAATAAGGGAAAAAGAAAATTTAAAATTCCCGTTTATTAATTTCTTTTTTAAATTTTTGAAAAATTATTTTGGGAAAATTTTAAAAAAGGCTTTTTTAAAAGGGGGGTTCAAAGGGAGGTCCTTTGGGGGTTTTATTTGGAAAAATTTTGAAAAAAACTTTTTTAAAAGGTCGGGTTTCTTTATCCCGAAAAAAATATTTAGGGGTGTTTTCCCTTTTTCAGGTTTTGGTGATTTGGGGCTTTTACCAGGGCCACTTTATTTATATCCAAAAATTAAGGAAAAGGCTTTAAACCCGTTCAGTATTCTAGAAAATTTTGGAGAAAAAATTTAAAATTGGCCGGATTTAAGGCTTACGGGGCCATAATTTTTTTGGTGGAACTTTTTTTTAAAATTTAAAACAAAAAACCCGGTCCTTCTTTTTTACGATAAAAATTAAATTTTAAAGGGTAGGAAAACTTGTACGGGGAGCGGAGGGGGTTGTACCCTTATGGGTGACCGTCACGGGCGATCCACCGGGCCCTTGGGTCTCTGGGGGGGGTTCCAAGCAAATACTTAAAAGTGTGAACCGGGCCCTTTAGGGTTACTGGGAACAAAAAACTGGTACCCCTGGAGCCAAGGGGTGTTTTCATGTTTGAGGGGGCCCCCAAATCACTACTGTTTCGAAAAAGGACCCCCGGGGGCATAATATTAACGAGGGTTGGGTCATCTAAAAACCTGGCAATAATCTCATAAATCACGGTTTTGTCAAAAATTGTGCTTGGGGAAAAATGCCCCTCCGAAGAGGGGGTTTTGGCCCCCTTTTCGATCGCCTAGAACCACCCCAAAGACATTTTACGGAAATAAATTTAACAAACCCCAAAAGAAAGTTTAAACTTATACGCTACAAGATTTAACAAAAAGTGAATTTAAATTTACACAATTTCCGTTTTCAGTAGGATCGTAAATACAAATTTTATATCAATTTTTTTGAAAAAACTAGGGTTGTAATACACAACAAAAAAAATAAAGTATTTTGGGAGTAACAAAATCCCCTTTTGTTTTTTAGTATTACTATTTTTTCCCACTTTAGGATGTTTTTAAAATTTACCAAACAGAAAAATTTAAAGGTCCGTGTGAAACATTTGGGATCAAAAAAAAAAGGGATAATGAAATTAAAAACTAAAACCTGAGGTAAATACCTTTTAAACATTTCTCTCAAGTTTTGGAAAATGAGAATTTTACAAAAAAAGGCTCGTTTTCTTAGCTTCCTTTTTTAAAGGTTTTAAAGTAGTTTTTTAAAGGGAGCGTAGTATGAATAAGGTTTGGTCTTGGTGACAAAATTTGGAAAAAATTTTATGTCCACTTTTCTTATTACTCCGGAGCAAAGGGGGGGATTGGGCTTTTTGAGGGGCCCCCCGAGATCACTTCCCTGTTTTTGATAGAGGATCACCAAGGGCAAAAATATTAACGAGGGTTGGGTTTATCTGAAACCGGGAAAAATAATTCAAAAAAATCACGGTTTTGGGCAAAATTGTGTTTTTCCGGAGAGGGACCCCCCAAGGACGGGTAAACCCTCATTTCGATCGCCATAGCCCCCCTAAAAAAATTCACTTACGGAAAAAAATTACGACAAAAAAAAAAAGGTTATTTTATCTGCTTTGAAGATTTTTGCTAGATTTAACTTGATTACACAATGAACATTTTTTAAGGTTTGGATTCGTAAATACAAAGTTATATCCCAAAATTTTTGAAAAATCTAGGGTTGTGATACACAAAAAAAAAAAATTAAAAAAATTGAGTGAAAAAAACCCCATTTTTTTTTAGTTTGTTTCTAGTTTATTAAAACATTAAGGAAGTTTTTAAAATACCAAAAAAGAAAAAAGTAGGTCCAGTGAACCTTAGGGTCAAAATTTAAAGGAAATTTTGGGAAATTTTTTAAAAAACCCGAGGTCAAATACACTACACTTTCTCTCAAGTTTTGACAAAGAGGGAAATACAAACATTTAAAAATCTCCCCTTATCTTAGCTTCCTTTTTTAAGGAAAAAATAGGTTTTTTAAAGGGGATTAGGGGTGAATAAGGATTTGGGTTTTGGGGACCCCAAATTGGGAAAAAAAGGGGATGTCCCCTTTCTTAAAAAACATAAGGGGAAACCAAAAATCGATTCTACACTGGAAAAATGAATGAATGGGAATTTTTACAATATTTGTTTTCTGTTTGTTTTTTTCCCAACAAATAAAAGGATGTAATAAAAAAATTTGGGAAAAATTTTTCCAAATTTTTCGAAAAGGGTGAGTTTCCCAAATTTTTATGAGACGTGTGGGCGGGGGTCCCCTTTGCACATAACAACCCGCCCTATCCTTTATCTAACTAACTGGATTATTACCTCCTTTGTCAGAAGCTTGGCAGCTTTCAGTACTGAAAACAAATTTGCTATTTTTGTTACAAACACATCGGGTTAGTGGGACAGGGGGGTTTCATTTACATGGCATTGGGAAGTTTTCTGGCAGTAAGACCTGACATTTGTTTCCCGGGTCAAGGATCCCCCCAGTCGCGCTGGAGCCAAAAAATTTCTTGGATTTAAGGACACTTTTCCAGACAGTGTAGTTTTCATTTACGTTTGTAAAATGCCCCGAGGAAAATGCCCCTTGATAGAAAAGAATGGGTGAGGGGTAGGTCAAGGATAGTCTTTTTGCGTGTTGGAAGAGGGGGATATCTTGCTCATCCCTTGTTTTGCATTTGTTTCCCGGGCTTTTACACATTAAAATAGAAACTTTTTCTATCAAAGAAAGTCCAAACTCATTTTTGGGGCTTCCCCAAAGTGTTTGGGGGTAGTGACCGGATGGCTTTCAGTCCAGCGTTTTTTGCCGGGAAAATTGGGTTGTTGAATCACAACCCTTTTGGGTTTTTGAGGGGAAAGGAATTTCAATTCCTCCAATTAAAAATGAAAATAAATATAAAAGCAGGGGGCTTTAAAAAATTTCTTTGCAAATTTGGTGGCCCCCTTAGAAAAGAAGTGGAAAAGAAACGGGAAAAGTATTTTAACAACAACCTGTTTGGGGAAAAGAAAATTTTTCCTTTTAAAATTTTTTTGGAAAGGCCCCCAAAAAAAAAATAAAGGGGAACCCCCAAAATTTTTCTGGAAACCCCAAAAACCAATGAAAAAAGGTTTGTTGGGGAATGAAAAGGGGCTCTTCCTGGGAATGGCCACAAACAAAACAAATAAAGGGGGAACCCCGAAAAAATTATCATAGGGAAAACCAAAAACCCCCGAAAAATTTAGTGGTCAACCGGGATTTTTGGGGGTTTTAATGATAAGGAAACCCTGGCGGGTTAAAAACACCCCAAAAAAGGGGCAGGTTTAAAAATATATTAGAAAAAGGGGGGTGTGAAAATCTTTCCCCAAAACCCCTTTCCTTGGGGAGATTAGGGGGAAACCCCAAAAAAAATTGTGCCCGGCTAAATTTACAACCCCAAAATTTTTTCGGGGTTAAAAAAATTCGGGACCCAAAAAAAGTTTGGTTTAAAAAATTGGATTAAAACTTTTGGGAAAACCCCAGATTATTTCCTTTTTAAAATTTCTGAAGGGTTTTTCAACGGAAAACGCAAAAAGGTACTTGTTATTTCCAAATGCAAAAAAAAATCTTTACCCCCCATTTTTATCAAAGGGGATTTCCCAAGGCCAAATCAGGGACAAAACGTGGCTTGAAAAACCAACCGGGGTTAACCCCCAAAATTTGGGGGAACACCCAAAAGGGGATTTTTTTCCAAATTTTTTGGAAAAAAATTTTTTTTGGTTTTAAAAAATTTTCCCAATTTTTGGAACAAAAGGAAAAAAAAATGGAAAGGCCCAAGGTATTTAACTATTTTAACAAATAAAACAAAAAAAAAATTATCCTTGGAACCTACCCCCCAAAAAGGGAGGTTCTTCAAGGGGAAAAATTTTTAAATTTTTTGGGGCCCTTTTGTTTAAGGGGTTAACGTCCGGGCAGAGGGGAAAACTGGATGTTTTAATAAAAAGGTAAAACTTGGGTTTTGGGGGTTTTTTTTTATCCCCCTGGGGGGCGATTCTAACAACAACAAACAAAAAAAAAAAAAAAACAACCCAAAAACACAACAAAAACAACCACAAACCACAAATTAACAAAAAACCAAACCACCCCATAAAATGCCCAAAAAAATTTTATTGGGAAAAATTTTGGTGAAAAATTTTTGGGCCGGGCCCCCTTGGGTTTTGTCGAAAAATTTTTGTGTGCCGCGGGCCAAAAAATTAAACTTTGGGGGGGGGTTTAAAAAACGGCGCAAACCTAAGTTAAATTCACCCGGGCGGTTTTCAACAAAAACACACAAACAAAAACAAAAAACCCAAAACAAAACAACAACAAAAACAAAAAAAACAAATTAAAAAACAAAAACCCACCAAAAATTTCCCCCCTAAAAATTCCGGAAAATTATCTTAAAAAAAGGAATTACCCAAAATTAAAGGCCGGGTCCCGTTTTTTTGTTTGCCCTTTTTAAAGAAAATTTTTGCCCCAAGGTGTTAAATCCCCAAAGAAATCACAACATTATTTGGGGCAGGGGTATTTTTTGGGTTGGGGAACAAGCAAAACCCCCTTTTAAGTTTTACAAAAAATTTTTTAGGACGGGTGAACTTTAAAAACTTGGGTGGGTTTTTTTTAAATTTTTAAAAGGGGATAACCCAAAAACAAAATTTTTCCCCCCGGGTTTCAAGGTTTTTTGAAGGGAAAGGAGGAGGCAAAACAATAAAACCCCAATTTTTGGAAACCCCCTTTTGGGGGTCCCAAAAAACTTTTTTTAAAACCCTTGTTTTAAAAAAAATTTTTTATTTTAAATTTACCCAAAAATTAAAAAACAAAAAATATTTTTTTAACCCATTTTAAAAATTAACCTGAATCCCCAAAAGCCCCCCAAGGGGAAACACCCAAAAGGGGGGGGACCGTTTTTTTTCTTTTTAAAACCCCCCAAACAATTTTTATTTGTATTCAACAAAAATTTTTAAGATTTCCAAAATTTTTAACTTTTGAACCCCCAAGGAAAAAAAAGTGGGGGGCCAAAAATAACGGAAAAACCTTATAACCCCAATTACCAAACTTAGTTTTTTTAAAATTGGGGCCCAAAAAAACAAAAGGGAAAGTTTTTCTTCCAAAAAACCCAAATCCCCAAACAGGTTTTAAATTGAATTGGGGGTTGGAACCCAAAAATTGACCCAATTTATATGTTAGAAAAAATGGTTTGTTTTTTGTTTTGAAATATGTTAATAACGCCGGGCCCCCCACGCCTTTGGAAGTGCGGTGTCCCCAAATTTATGCTGCACCTTTCCCCATCAATTTTAATGTTTGAAAAGAAAAATAAAACGGGTTTCCCCCAAAGCTCTTTTTCAGCACAAAAAATTTTTACTAGAAATGGGAAACAGAGGGGCGGGTGGACGTCCGGGCCCAGAGCATAGGGGTGAAGATATGGCGTGGTCAAATCCCACAAGACATTTTACAAGAAAGCAAAAAAGGGCTTTTGGTTTAGGACATCCTCAGCATCCAAAAAACTGGAGCCAAGTTTCCAAAACCCGCAGACAGGGGCATGAAGTAGGGCCCGTACCTCAAAACTGATGCCCATAATATCAGAAACAAAAAAAAAATGAAAAGATTGCCTTTCGAAGGGTAGGGCAGTGTTTTTGCAAATTTTTTGGAAAAATGGCACTGATCAAAAACAAAATACAGACAGAATGCATGTTTGAGGGATGAAACTATGGGAGGAGTGGCAAAAATTTATGTAAAATAAGGGCGTCATCAGATCCTGGTAACAGAAGAGCAAACTTTGTAGACCCCTTAGAAACTCTGTTTGATTTGGTGACCCGATGGGCCCTTGCCGAAATAATGAAATCAAGATTTGGGCAGCCAAAAAAGAAAACAGGAAGATGTTGACTTTTAAATTAGATCAGAAAATGAGAGGAGAGGTTGCAGGATTTGGGGATGATAAAAATATTTTCCAAAAAAGAAGGGCAAAATTTTGGGCCTTGAAAGACAGGGACAGGGGAAACCAGAAAAGAAAGAAAAAAAAGAGAAAAGATTAGGGAAAATTTAAAAGATAGAAGCGGGTTTGAGGGGGCTGCGTCTTTAGTTTAACTAGCTCCCGTAACAATGCCCCCAAGACGACTGCATGGAAATTGATCCTGATTTTTTTGGTTAAACCCACCCGGGTAGTAGAGGACCCTACCCCTTGAGGGCCCGTGACCAATTTCTTCTGATTTTAAGGTTTGAAGGGGTTTTTAAATGACTTGAGGGGATACCGAACAAAATAAAGCCCCCCTGTCCCTCGCAAAAATGCGGGCTAAACCCCCCCCAGGGGGCAAAACAAAAAATGGCCGGGCCCTTTAAAAAATAGATTTGGTTTATATCTTTTTTCCCTTTAATTTGCTATTTAAAATGTTCTTTTGGGGCTAAATGTCTGTTTTTTAGGTCAAGAAAACAATAAAGACATCAAGAGGGTATTTTTGGCCAAAAAGTCATTAAATTTAAATTTATTAAAAAATGAACCCCGGAAAAAAATTTTAAAAACTCGTCAATAATCGTATTTAAGCATATTTTCTCATTGATTTTTCAGTTAAATTTTTTTAAGAATGATTTCCTTTTTATCATCTTTTTAAAACATGTCCTTTTGTTTAAGATTGGAAGATTTTCGAGACCCCACAGAAAAGTCGAAAGCCGTGGAGGAAGATTCAAACCCCTTGGTTTTCCCGTTTTCTTGTGTCATCTTGATTTTTGATTTAAAAATTTGGAACAACACAAACATAAAATGCCTGGAAACCCAAACTTAAGGGGGCATGGGAAAACAAAGGGTAGGGTGGGGTATCTTTTGGTTTATGTATAATGAAGTTGGCTGGGGAAAAAAAAAAGGGGTCGGGAAAGGGGTGGTTTTTCCATCAAAAATTTTTAAGCTGAACTTGTTCAAAAGTAGAAAACTGAAAACAAGCCCTGGTTTGGGAAAAAAGAAATGCATGCTGAAAATGTAGGAACCCCGCCCCGCACAGATGCAAACTGGACCCCTGTCCCAATTTAAAGGGCCAATTTAAAATGGTTTCAAGACAAACACGTTCGATTTACAGGTTTTTGTACATGACCCCGAAACCCATCATAGGTGTATGAAGCCTGAAGACCCGAAACATCGCGGAAGAGACAAATGGCATATCATGCAACAGCGAATGCATGGGATGCCTTTTAAAAGCCCCCCTGTTTTACTTAGGGAAAATCTTTACCATGAGGGGAACGACTGTTTACCTTTTTTGAGTAAATTCAGAACCCCTTTGCCGTTGAAATCCGTTATCACGAAATGCGGGTAAAGTACATATCGGGCCCCCTCCGATACAAAGGGAAAAAAGATCCCAATCTTCATTTTTTCAAACATGTGCATTTATCAGAAGTGGGAAAAAAAATGTGGTTCCCAAAAATATTTGAAATGTTTTGTGGAGCAGCATGAACTTCGGGACATTTCAGAGCCCCGATTTCGGCTCGTTTTTTTTAGATAATCTTCTTCAAGATTATATTCAAATGTGCGTAATTTTGGAATGAAGTTTTGGGGTGGTGAAATCATGCACCATTTAAAACTATTTATACAGGAAAAAATCCACGATTTGCAAGGCTTTTATGAAAGATACCAGAAGAACCACAGTGCATTTGGGGTTTTTGATCCCCATTTTGGGGGTAGTTATTCAGAAGCTGCATCAAAGGGGGGGGTGTAACTGACGGGGCCAACTGATTTCGACCGTGCCCCAACGGATCAATGCCCCATGCATACAGGCACAAGTGATGTCATGGCCACCTTCATGTGAGGAATTGGGGGACAGGAAAGGGCTCGGGGCGAGCTCTTGTAAAATTTGTAACCTTGTTGAAGAAGCCCAAAAACTTATGAAGAACCCAAAAAAATCCGGAGTTCGGGACTGAACCCTCTCTGCTAATTTTTATACATAACGGGGAAAAAGAAAAAATCATTTCAAGGTGAAGCTGGCCCGTGACCCCTACATTTGGGCCCGACCGAAGTCGAGAAATAAATCTGATGCATAAGTTTTCTCGTGGAATAAGCTACAAGGAGTTTTTATTTTTTTGAGGGGTGGGGGCCCAAATTTGACATCGAAACAAAAAAGAGCATGTACTGATGAGCTTTCAATGGGCCAACTAGGGACAGCAGTTTCGAAAAAATGATGGGCTTCCCAAAAACGATACTCGGGCTGGAAACCAAAAACATCTCATCGAACCAAAGTTTATGTTTGTCCCGCCACAAGATTTTTGGGGGGAGGGCTTCTGCTGTTTCAGTCAATCTCTGAGCATTTCCCCAGCCGACGATATAAAAAACCCTTTTTGCTTCTAAAAATCTTGTTTCAGGGCCCTACAAAACAGTTTTAACGTGTTTCAAAACCAAACATAAGGGCTAGAGCAATATAGCCGCCCCCCCTATGACATAAGGCTATAAGAACATCTTCATCCGGCCTTCAGAAAAATTTTCCCCCGCTAGAGCTTTTCCCGGGTTTGTTGCACAACCCCGCAATAAACAACGCTGCAGTCATTTTTTCCAAGATGGGGATCCGTCTAAGGTGCTGTGAACATCCCAATGTTCCCGTTGTATATTCAGTTTGGGGTTTAAAGGTTGGGGAATTTTTCCCCAAAAAAGGGCAGAATTGGCAATTTTTAAAGTTTAACCCCATCGAAGGGAGAAAAGATTTCTTTTTTTATATATTCCCCAAAAAGAAAAATCAGGCATTTATATGATTTTGTCATTGGGCTGAAGATACAGGGCGTTCAGTTTTGTCTGCATATGTTGCCCCTTTCAAAGATGGGAGTGTTAGAGTCAAGAGGAAGGGAAAAACATCATAGATTTTAAAAAAAATATGCTCCCCAAAAGGGGAGCAGAGATTTCAGTTCAAAAAACATTTCACAGCGGATCAGACACCACAACTGCCCTTTTTTGGGCCCCGGGGAAAAACAAATTTTTCCAAGGGAATCTCAGATGATGCAGTGCTCTGCGGGTTGGGTTTGGCAAGTCTTGCCGGTTTACACAGTCTGTTCTGAAAGACATGGAAATTAAACTTTAAAATACATCTATAAAAGACAAGGTGAACAAATTATGGGGGAAGCAAGGGCCCGAAAAAAGGAAAAAAAAAATGAAGAGGAAAAAAACACTGAGACTTCCACCCGATAGAGATTCACATGACCTGGAAAGGGGGAAAAAGGGGGAAATTATCAAACACACACACAGCTTTTTCAAAAATTTTAAAAAGGTAAAATCCTTCTCCGTCTCCACTTTCACATTTGGGTGGGTGTTGGAATGGGTTGTGTAAGCCAAATGCGATAAAACCCAAAACCACAATACCCAAAGCATTTGAAGGATGGGGCGTTCAATTTAAAGGGCCTAACACAGGAAAATTTTTTGATTCAGGAAGAGAGCGATTCATATGGTGAAGACGAGGATAATTGGGCATTTATGTACCAAAAATTTCCCCCTTTATGTTTTCCATAATTTTCAGTTAAAATTTAAATTTTGATAGGTTTTGGATTTTGCCTGATTTTTTGAAAAAATTTTAAAGAGTTAGGATAAATCAAAAATTTTTTTTTAATTTTTTAAGCCCAAAATTTAATTCATGTATATTAGCATTGAAAACCCCTTTGGGCTTCAAAAACCCATTTTTTTGGGCACCGAATAAATTCCCGGAAAAATTTCAATTTTCTAATAGAAAAAAAAATTCCCAAATTTTGTATCAGCCCCAAAACGTGTTACTTTGGGGTTCTTTTAAACCCTTTTGAGTGAATTGGGCTACATCTTTTTTAGTAAAATCAACTTGAGTTATAAACCAGTGAAAAAAAAGCTTTAAAGTGTTTTAAATGGCCAATAAGCAGATTTCGGGGTTTTCCCAAAATGATGAAAATTAAATTTTTTTGTTTCATTTTTTAAAAATAAAATCCCAATTTCAAGACTTTTGTTACAAATTCCCCCTCTATGATTCTTTTTTGCTTTCCTTGACCTAAAAAAAAAAACATTTAGACCCCAAGAACATATTTAAAAGCTATTAAATGAGGGAAGATATGCAAATTAGTTTTTTACGGGTGGCCATTTGGGGTTTTTCCCCCTGGGGAGTTAGCCCGCAATTTTTTCGAGGGGGCGGGGGGTTTTTTTTGGTTTGTTTTCCTAAAATCATTTTTAAAAAAAAACCTTTAAAAACCCTTTATCAGGAGAAATTTGGGCACGGGCTCCAAAGTAGTGTCCCCTACTAGGGAGGAGAAAGGGAACCCGGGGACCAAGTTTTTTTATGCCTCAACTTACCTAAAAAAAAGTTATCAGGTTTATGAAATAACCAAATGCGCAAGGGTCGACTTAAACTTCTGACAATACAACTACAATGATCGTATCAGCCCGTTTTAAAAATAGGAGCTGGTGGATCTCTGGATGATTTTGACATAAACAAGATTCCCCCAACTCGGCGACGTGAATGTGCAACCGACAAAATTAGCTGAAGTGCCATGGACAAAAAGGAGGCAGAACCCGCCCCTTTTTTGGGACTCCCCTGGGTTTAAAAAAATTTTTAAAAAACTTGGAGACTGATGAACGGGTGTCAGTTTTTTTTTTTGGGGGCTCCAGATTACAAGGAGGGAAAGGGGGTTTCTTGGTGTGCCATCCAAAATTTTTGAATCCCAAAGGAAAAAAACACAAGCTGATGCCCGCGTATGATAAAAAACCCCCCCCCTTGGGACCAAAAACGGTTGCAAACATTAGTATTTGATACGAAGCCAGCAAAAAGTGGGGTACACCCAAAAGGGGCAACCAAGCTTTTGAAGAACGGGTTGGGTAGAAAGCTATTATATTGCATGTCGCCACCACAAGGTTTTTGTGGGTGCTTTTCCCGGAAAACCCTTTTTTTGGGGGTAATTCTTGGAGCAGAAAAAAAACTATTTTCCAAAAAAACTCCCAAAAAGGGGTTTTGGGCAGATTGGCAAAGAACTTTCCCAATGAAATACTGACCATCGGAAAAACCAGGTGGTTGCTACCCAAATTTTAAAAAGAATTTTTCAAATTTTATTTAATGCCTTTTTACAAACCCAAAAATTCAGATGCTTTCCCCCGTGAAGGGCTTTCCGGAGTGCGTGGAGAAAACGGGTAATCATCTTGGGTGAAATCCCCCCGCGGGTATCCCCTTTTTAAGCCAAGGTGCCAGCATCAAGCCCGTGGATGGCGGGAAAAACATTGCGGAAAGATGTACATGTTCCCACCCCCTGATGCTGTTTTGAGAAAGCCTCCGGGGAGCAAAATTTATGCGAAAAAAAACAGGTTTTGGGCGTTTTCTACCCCGCAGCATTTGGGTGAAAGTCCCGCCCCAAAGGGCATTTCTCCAATTAATGGATCTTCAGTTTACCACGGGTATGAGGATATCGCGAAGTTTACAAGGGGAGTTGCAGACCCCTGTGATTAAATACTTGGTCATTCCCCGGGTGGGAACCCTTTGGGGGAAGCGCTGCGTTTTCAATGTTCAGCAAGAATGCGAAGAGACCAACGCATGAAACAAAAAAATGGCGCTCGGCTGGGGGAGACCCAAAAACCAGACCCAAATTCCCCCTCGGCAAGCCCCCCCTTTCCGGGAAAAAGGCCCTGAAAACAACTTTGAAGGATTTGGGGAAAGGGCCCCCGAATCCAATCAGTGTCCGTTCGATTAAAAAACGGATTGGGGGGGGTTGCTAAACCAGTCGACAATGGGCATAGATCTTTCATTTCTCGATGCGGGAAAAATTTGTTCTACGTTTAAAATTTTTTCAATGATGCAGCGGCGCGGGGGTCAAGTTGATTTGGAAAATTTGCCCCAATACTTACCAATTGAAAACTACAGCAAAGATCGTTTGCTGTTGGCCCGGGGTTGGTTTTTTAAAAAACACGGAAAGGGATACCCCAGCTTTTACAAGGGAAAAAAAAAAACCCCAAATTTTTTTTCCCCCTGAAAATTGTGAAACACCCCTTGGAAAAAGCTGCAATTTTCCGGCCCGGGGCCGGTTTTCGCGGGTTTTTGACCCTTTTTTTGACAAAAAAATTTGACTAATGGTCATTATTCATAAAACAAAGATTTTCCCAAGCACTCCCCGTTTGGGGTAAGCTGTAGGATAGATTCCAGGGCTTTTTCACCCCTTTTTGGTCTGGTATGTTGAGTTATCATATGTTTAATAAACAAATAAATGTGCGGTTTTTTTAAAGGGAAAAATAGGTGTTGTGTTCTGGGGGTTTTTAGGGACCCCAGGAAAAACTTCAAAAAAATTTGTAAAAAAAAAAATTTTTTGGGCAATTTAAAATGGATAGAAAAATGGGAAAAAACTTCACTAGGCAAGGTTTTAAAAAATTTTATTTTTTGGCCCCTAAGTGACAGGAAAGGGGGTGAGGAGATGTGTATCATTATTTTATTTAAAGGGGTGGAATTATTGATATTGGAAGTTAATAGATGATTTTAGGGAATTTTTAGAGAAAAAAAATCAGCCATGTGAAGAAAAACGGCGGGTAATTTTTGTGATGTGTTATTAAAAAAGTAAGTAAAATTAAAAATGGGTTTTGGGAAAAAGTAATTTTCATGCATTGAATCGACTCTTTATTAAAGAATCCGACAGCTATTTTGGGCCGAGGGGATGCATTAGCCTAAAAGGATCGACTGTTGATAAAATCAAAAGCTGATTTGGCCGATGGGAGCAAAGAAATATACTCCCACTTTATGATAATTTTTTTTAACCCTTAAAATGAAAGCTCCGGTCCCTCAGTTAAAAGGCATGATCCTCGAGGGGGGGGGGGGGGGGGGGGGGGGGGTTAATGATATATTTGTCACACCAGCGGAAACCCCCCTGCTCTTTTTTGTAGATGCAAATTGTAGGGTAACGAAAGAAGGAGAGAGAGAGGAGAGGAGAGAGAAGAGAGAGAGGGAAGAAGAGAGAAGAGAGAAGAGAGAGAGAGAGAGAGGAGAGAGGAGAGAGAGAGAAAGAGAGAGAGAGAGGAGAGAGGGAGAGAGAGGAGAGAGGAGAGAGAAAGAGAGAGGGAAAAAAAGGGTGATGATAAAGGGGAAAAGGAGAAGGGGCGGGGAAGAAAGGGGTTTTTTAAAGGGAAAAAAAAGGTGGAGGGGGAAAAAAAAAAAAAGGGGAAAAATTTTGGAAAAATTTTTTTTGGGGAAAAAAAAATTTTGGGGGGAAATTTTTGAAAAAAAGTTTCAGGGGGGGGGGAATTATTTATTCGAAAAAGAAAGTGACATTTTGTTTTTTTTTTTTTATTTTACGTAAATTTTTGTTTTCCCCA